>VWZN01006309.1:868269-948101 GCA_013396955.1 Regulus satrapa
AAAAAAAAAAAAAAAGGTGTTTCCTGTGAGAGTAACTGAGCACTGGCACAGATCTCCCAAAGAGTTTGAGTCTTGATCCTTGGAGATAATAGAAAGCTGCTAGGACGTTGTTGTGGGCAACCTGTTCTAGATAGCCCAGCTTGACAGGGGCTTGGACTCGGTGATCTCCAACTGTCACTGACAGCCTCAACCCTTCTATGGTTCTGTTGTGGAGTGCCCTGTAATTGCAGTTCTGCAGTTTGTTTTATTAGGTTTTTCAGTTATGTTTGTCTTTTAGACTCTAGACTAGGCTCTCTTAGTTCTCAAATCGTTGAAGGCAATTTTGGTTTATGAACTCTGTATATAGTATGTCCAGAGAATAGGTTAGGAATGAGTGTTTCCAAGACTCTTAGAAGTGATATAATCTAAGATTGATTTTCACTTTCTATCTGAAGTATAGTGGCATACCTCTAGTGAGACGGATCTTAGAGGAAGCACTTGTCCTTTGTGCTGCCATCCAGGAGGAGCCACCCAAGCTCCAGCACATACTGGAGATTGAATGATCCAGGAGAGCCATCTAGCCTTTTCAGAGTATGGCCTTGTGCAGTCATCCCCACATCTTGTCAATTATTTGATGGGACAATGTGGAACCAGCTCTCATTGTCTCTACAGCTTTGTTGGTCCAAAGTGACCAGAGTTCTGATCAGTAGGCTGCCAGTGTCAGATGAGTGAAAAAAATTTATACATTCACAATGAAATGCTCCATGAAGGAAGAAAAAGCTGTTGACCTTCAGAGTGAAACAGCTGCCATGGGCATTTGAACCTCCAGAGAGATAGCCTGCCCTGAGCACTGACCCAGCACATGACTGCAGTGATGGGACTGCTGTCTGTGGCTTGGCATCTGTTTATGGGCACTGCTAACTGAGCCTAAGCTGCGGCCAAATGAACCACTGGGGAAGATACTGAAGCACAGGTCCAGGGACAAGGTCACGTTAAGCAGTGATGTTTGAGTTGGCCTCTGCTTGCATTGCCTGTTCTGTGCTTAAAAGGATTGTGATCTTCTGGCCTTTCAAGTCCACATTTTGCACAATACCATATTTCCTTGTCATTACAACCAAATTGTTAATAACAAAAAGCACGTGTGAGATGGTGAACAACCAGTTCTTTTGCATTATTGTGTTTATGCTAATTTGTGCTCAAATTCTTTTCATATTTCCCCTGAATATTATATCAAATATTTCCCTTCTGTCATGCTTCTGTGATAGTGGTTCTGCAGGATCAGTCACACATTCTACTGAAAATTCAGAATTTGTTTCTCAAGTGCAAGTACTCTGCTTCACTCAGTTTTCAAAGGTACAGGTGTTCCTGTTTAAATCAATCACATTTGTGAAGGCCTAAGCCCTTTGAAAAATGCAGCGGGGTATATTAATCAAAATAGCCAGAGTTCAAGTTTACAAACTGCATTTGAAACTGTTGCATTATGTGCACAATAGCTGAGATGCTGAATAGGTTTCCTTAGATTTTCCAAGGACATAAATATCACCAAATTATTCCATCCAATTGCTATGTTAATATTTTGATTTCATCTAAAACCTGACCTACCTGAAATAATTACAGGCCTTCCTCAAGTTCTAAATATGCATTTCCATTTAAAAACTGCTACTGAAGTCACACCTGTCAGTCTGGTTTAAGTTTTTAATTAATTTGTTCCTCAAGATTACCATACCTAAAAGAAATGGTAACAGCTGAAGAAATTGCCTCATGTGCCAAGAGTGAGAGTGAGATATAAAATTTGGTGAAATAAAAAATGAAACTGAGCATTGAGCAATTTATTGGAAAGTTATGAGGGGCTGCATGCCAGTCTGTGAGACCTAGAGAAAGACAGGAATTACTTCAGGCTGGACTTTTGTAATAGTGAATTGGCTTAGCTCGTGTTTTCTGGACTGTTTCCGTTGGGTCTCAACACCCTACTGCTACTTGAAGCTCCACAAAGCAAATGCAGGCTAAAATCAGCATGACTTCTGCCACTTCCAAGGGTGATCATAGCTCTCCCTTTGACATAACGCTGGGTAGCTGCTTTCTGTCACACAGTGTGGTTTGTGTCATGCCAACACAGGCAGATACAGAGAGTGAGAAATTCTCCAGTCATTTTTCTTCTGCTGTGGAGAGTTGTGGCCTTCCTCTTTCAAATACTGAAGTCATAAGGTTTTTGATTTGTAAAAGATTGAGGATCTCCAGCTCCTTGTATGGAAACCAGGCTTCAGGAAATAGCAGATCTACCAAAATTAACCCATAACTGTCTGGTGGTTCATTACTGCTGATAGCTTATTGGTGCTTTTCATATGAGTTGCAAATTTGTCTTTTGGTGGTCTTTCAGAAGAATGGCAGTGCTCCTCATCTCTGCATAGGCTACAAACCCTTGGATCTTTTCTCCATGTCACAACTATAAAATTGGCAGAGGGAAGGGGTTGGGGGGGGGGGAATTGCATGTGTGTGATTATACTGAAATATAATATATTTCCCACACAGAAAAGGGGGAGGAGAAAGAATACTTGTGCACCAGTGTTGCCTCCATTTGTATGCTTGACCAAGGTCCTGGCTAAACCCTTTGTCTCCCTGAGGTGGGAAGTCCATGGCAACATGTTACTAATACCCTAGGATACCTACATCAAAACACTTTGTAGGCAGATCAGTGTCGTCCTTGCATTGTCATATCCTGGGCTTTCTCTAGCCTCTCCTATTGTCTACAAAACAAGATAGCTTGTGCTTGATGTGGAATGTATCCCTGGATATCTCTCCTGCCCCGTTATCTGGGCCTGTCATTGAAGCTTATGCTTCCACTGTGTTTTAGGAAACTTTTCCTGATGCGTATTCAGCAGTACTGCCAAAGGAGAGCCTTCCTTTTCCTTTCCCCAAAGTACCTACAAAACTCTTGAACCTAGGAGGAATGGGCCCTTCTCGCTTTTATTCACGGATCAAGTAGCATGACTGCACCATGTTTTTTCTGAACTCTGGGTTGTGCTACTGTCCTCTCTGTGTTGCATCAGGAAGTGTCACTGTTCCCCGTAGCAGAGCTTCACAGCCAAATTTACTGTTCTCGCTTAAAGCTCCTGCACACTTTATTCTGTACTTCTTTGTGCTATGGTTATGAATGAGGATTGGTGCTGTAAAACTCATGGACATCTCTTTAAAACTAGAAGTAGCTAGAAGAGATGCCTCTGATAGCAGAAATGAAGTTAAACTTCAGTTTGCAGCTAGCCATTATGTAGCAGCAATAGCATTGCTGTCATCTGGGTGCCTAGGGTATGTCTCTAAAGGCTTCTTCTATATGAAGATTTTAAATAAATATGACAGGAGCCCAATACCTTTCTGTCAATTTTAATGTCCTAGCAGCGAGTGCTCAGAGAGCAAAAATACACAAGAGAATCTGTCTCCTCTCTTGACAGTGCAGGTTAATAATAGGAATGCTATGTTGGTTAATACAAAGTTTTTCTGTAAGTGTGGAGGATGAAAATTAGAAAATTATTTGGCTTTTTGATAAATTAGGGACATTTACTTTACACCTGCTCTTTTTGCTTTTTTTGTGGTCATAGAATGAATGGGTAGGCATTTGATATGAAAGGAGTATGCAGACTTGTTTGTTAGTCAAAAATGTACACGTAGTTTATAAAATAGTTTATAAAATGTGATCTCAGAATATAATGTAAATGGATTATTATAAGTGAAAACAAGTGCAAGCAGTAAATATCTCAGACATAAATTTGGTTTCTTGTGTTCTTATTTTGAGCTTTTTGATGTCACAGCTATCTGGTTTTATGTTACCAAAAATCTGTAGTAATGCATGTGTTTGGGGTGTTTTCAGCCCCTGTCAGAGAATAAATTTTCACTGAACCACAGCTCTTTGTGTCTGAGCAGTCTCAAATGCAGTTTGGCTTCCCAGCTTATTTGCACTTGCCATGGGTAGGTGCTCTGGGAGTCACTAGGAAACTGAGAAGCAACAACAGATAGACACCCAAAATACATTATTGCTACTTCTAGCATTTTTGCATTCCGCTGACCTTTGCTATCTATGTTTTGCAGCTCTCTTCTGAATAAAATATTCAAATACCTCTACTTTCCAGTTAAATGAAAACTTGGATTTTTTTGGGGGGGGCTCAATTTTTTAAGATTATCTGTACTGTAAGATGTCAAACTGGAGTGTAGAGCCTTAATGGAATCTGAGACCTTTCTCAGATACATGCATTTCTGTCAATATGATTTCTGCTCTCTGTCTCACACTCTTTCCTGATACGTTTTTCTGATGAAAGCGGGATAACCATCTGAATCCTTTCCTGTGTTCTTTGACTTAGCAATCCCAGGGCAGTATATCTTCTGTCTTCTCCTTGAGTCTTTGATTTATAAAAAGGAAGAACGATAAGGTCCAAATTGGTGCTGTTGTTCCTCTAAAGTATTTTTAAGACTTCTCGTTGCAAAGGTTTTCATCTGTGTCTAAGATCATGTAAATTCAGAAGAGTTCAGCTGAATCAGGCAGTGCACCATCTTACACTCCATGCTGCAGCAAAATTTGGTTGCTACAGGTTCCAAATTCCTGATGGATTTACATGTGAAGTGATTATGCTGCAAGTTACAGAGGTGCTTTCTCAGAAAAGCACTGACTTTGGATATATATCATCCAAAGTCATTACAACATAGAAAATAAACAGTTTGGTGATTAACTTGCCACTGTTGCACAGTTAGTGTTGCTATTAAAAAAACAAACAAACAAAAAAAAACCCAACACAAAACCTACTGGTTTGGGATCAAGCCCTTGGGGACTAAAAGGAAAGAAGGACAGGATCGTTATCTCCCCTGTACCCTCTGCCAAAAAAGTACCATTGAAAAATTTCCTCAAGTTCTTGCTCCTGTGGATCTTGAGCTCCCTCTAACCACTTGCTTTTGTAATGAAAACTCAACAGTGATGTGTGTTTAGTCACCCTAGGACAATGTGTTTTATACTGAACTCTTAAAATAGTCAGCATTCCACACATATTTAGCTCTGCATCCCAGCATATTGAGGAGTCCTAATGGTGGGAGGGGAAATAAGAAAATTAAATGGAACCAAGAGATAAATAATAGAAAATACATTTTTGTAGTAGAAATAGCTCCTATTTACAAAATGTTTCTTCCAAATGGGAAAATTTGAAGAGAATAAGCTGTGAGTCACACCACATTATGAAGAGTTATGAAAAGTAGTGTTTACAAATTGGTTGTATGTATGGTAGATGGCGTAGTTATGGTGACAGTTGCTGTTTTCTCTTTTTAATTGCTTGAAAATCTGATTGTGGTGGTGTATGTTTTCATTAATCTTAACACTGATGTATTTGGACTCCACTGAACTGCATAATAGTAAAAATTACCTGAATCACTGTATTTGCATGTTACTAGGCTTTTACAAAGCATGTCCCACATCCTTAGTAAATAAAACCTCATTAATTAAAGTATTTCTATGTCCAAATATACTCAGGATTACAGAAACAGGGTTTTGAAGCATACAGAGGAATGGTATTTAGGTTATTCCAACCTAAGCTGGTACTTAGATAGATAGGTACATTTCTCAGAGGTGAGTAGGGTAATGATTTCTTAAGTCAGCTCCCGTTATTATATTGTCACTTGTTATAACATCCAGACAGTGGCCAGAGGTACTGCCACCAGGCAGTCGTTCTGGAAACACTGTGTTCTTGCTGAGGACACCCTTCAGCTAGAGGAACAAAAACATAGCTTTAGATAGTAGTACTCCAGCCAGAACTGTCCCACCAGGTAGTGGATAAAGTAAAATGAATAATTTTTAGTGCATCTTTTATTTTCTGTTGTTCTGTACATGGAAATGACCAGTGTAAAATACTTGTACAAACTTGCAGCATAAAGTACCACTAGTACTGCTGCTGCTTAACAAATGTCAACTCAGCTGAGACTGTGATGTATGTTTTATTTTCATTCCTTGAAAAGGCTGATCTGTTTGTCCCATAGAAGAAAGTGAAGAATCAAAGCTACATGGGTGTCACAGACAGACAAAATGTAGTCTAACCCTGCTCCATACGGTAGAAGGTAATGTTGCCACGTGGTCAGCTGTCATCCTATAGTTGCTATGGTGCTTTTTTAAGGAAATTAACTTCTTTTTCTGTTATTAAAGCAATTAAAAGCCATTCAAACAAATAGAACACCAGGAACGGGCAGATCTAAGAGATTGAACTAGAAAAGTAGCAGTCATTCTTGTTTGATTAACAGAAAAATCACTAGTGGTATTGACATTCAGAAGTTTGTAGTTGCTTTAGGATTTCTAAATCTCACTGAAATGAATGGGTACTACTTTAGTACTATATTCAGATTTAATAGCACATTGATTTGTTACCCATCTGAATTGTCATGGCTTCTATTATCACTTTACAAAGCTAGACATTTATTTCACACAGAGTGAAAGCTTAATGTCTAAGAACTCCTCTTGACATCCTTTAGATTACAATATTTTGGATCCCATTGCTATTGATTTCCTCAAGGTTATTTTCTGTGTGTTTTCATGGCACCAAGTCTCTGTCCCATTGACAGTGGAAGTTTTGCAGATGATTGTAGTAACATCTGATATTGACCTTCCAGATGAAACCCTTAAGATTAATATGGAAGGAAGGAAGAAACAGCCCGTTCTGATAGTGTTCAGGTGACTGGGTGTTTCTGGATGGAAAATGATGCTGCCTTCCTCAGCACAGGCATAGAAATGGTAGTAGAGGCATCAAGTGGCTGCTTCTTCTCAAGTCAATGGAGGTCAGCTTCTCTGTAGAGAAATTATACTTCACCAAGTTCATTTAAACAAAGATGCACCCGTGTCTGAATCCCTTTGAGAGAACTTTGTTCCTTGTCTTGTGTCACAGTAAAAACATATCTGGGCTAAGTGTATCAGGGACTAGGGGGTTTCTTGTTATTAAAAGTAAGCTGTTAAATTAAAAAGACCATTTCTTAATTCTGTCTTCTGTTGCTCCTATGTGACCTCTGAATATTAAATTGCATACTTAAAGAGTGTTTTCTATGTCTGGATGGTATGATTGATGGCTCCACTTGCTGCTGGAGAAGGGGGGAGAATTGTGTTGGCAGAGTTTGAACTAAAGCAAGATTTTGGCCAAGAACAGTCAGCTCACACAATTTTCAGCTGGGATCTGACATTACCAAAGTATCTTCATGACTTTCCACCAACATCCTTTAGCATGTTTAGAGATTCCCCAGGAGTGGCCTATTGAAATAGTCAAGAACTTCCTCATGATCCCTTGTGCTATGGGCAGAGACATTTGCTTTGGAGAGCTTCAAATAACAGTAGGGTGCGACTGTAGAATGGACACCATCCAGTGTAAAATTGGGTTGAAAAGGCTCCTCAAAACAGTTGCATGGCTGCGAGAGGTGATGCAATATTTATGTATGTGCAGACACCTACATATTTGACTTCATGTCTGGAGTAGTTTTGGGGATAGTAACAAATGATACTGCAATTGTTCAAAGCAGTAGGAAAGAGAAAGGTGCACATCTACTGAATGATTAATACTGTGAAACATTAGAAAGCAAGATTCAGGTTGTGAGCTCTTAACAGGAAAGGTTAGGAAATTTTGGGCCGTTGCTGTGTGGCTCTGAGACAGACACAGCTTCACCTGGTCAGACATAAGATTTTTCTCACCGTCTCAGTTTCTACCTTCTTGTGATTTCCTCACTGCACTGTCATCCTGTATTCCTAGTACAGCATCAAGCTGTTCTTCCAGTTGCACTCCATCTTTCATCTGCTGAGACGGTGCCACAACTGGCTCCTATACCTCTGCACAGCCAAGACACTGCAGTGCAGACCTATGGCCACGATATTCTCAGCATGGAAGTGCATTGCTGTCATGGATGGGGATGCACTTCAGCACCTGACACATGGAAGATTTGGTGTTCTATCCGTTTTGAGCCACATTCTTGGGTAATTTTGCAAATGTTTAAAGTCTACCCTGTTTCATTCCTTATTATAGAGTTTCCTTTGAGTTGCGTCACCATTTAAGCAGTACTTGTGTTATATCAGTTTTCATAACTCTCTTTTTTCCCCACAGTTAAGCAGTTACAGATTATTAAGTGGGCTAGTGCTGCAGTCGCTGTATGTGAAAAGTTGCTCATTGATGTTCACTAAGGGCTAATGGAGATACTGCAATAACAGGGTGGAACCTTTATAAATCAACCAGCAGTTGGAGAATTGTCGACTATTTCTAAATCCTTGAGACTATAGAAAAGGTGAAATACTTAAATCTTCATTTTGTGATCAGAAGGCAGTATGAAAGAGAAATTTATTCTCTGACAGCAATATCATGTGCAGCAATACAGATAAGAGATGGTGGATCTCTTTTTAAAATAATTTCCTTTTATGAGTTATACATTAACTAAAAACAAAGATGAATGAGAGGCTGGTGAGATTAATCAGGCCATATGCTGCAATACCTTAATAGTGAATGTAAGAATAATGAATGTCAAACAGTTGCTATTAAATGTAATGGCCAGTCATTTACCACTTCATTAAAAGAGCAGGACACTCGATTTGTTTGTATGTGAATAGCAAAACAAATAGTAATTATAATTTTGTGATAGGGCATTCCGTTGTCTTGGGTGTATCGGGGCACAGCATAAGACACACGGACAAGAGAATTGTATCCCAAAGTGGTATCTGTAGGTATGTGTAGGAATTTTTTGTGTATTTGTGTATGTTCTGTGGTTCGTCAAGATTTGCCATCAAGGAGAAGTACTGCTTTTTACTTGTTTCAGTATTTGCTGCAGCACCTGGAAGTTGTTGAGGTTGTTCTCTACTTCATCTACTGGAGACTCTGAGGTTCAACAGTGCCATCCTGTGGATGATCTTAAAGATCTGAAAACTCTGGGAGATAAATGACCTCAACACAATAAATTATCTTAGAATATCAGATGCTGTACATCCCCATGCAATCAGCTAAAACATTTCCCTCTGGTAGTCAGTCAGACTAATTATTACTTTTCTGTCCAGAAAATTAATAACCTAAACATATTATAACCAATGGGAAATTATTTCAAGCAAGCTGATGAGCAGGGTGCTTGTTAGTCTTATTCTGTTGCTGAGAAGTGTGATTTTCATAATCTCAGTATGGTTTTAATCATCTTGGAATTTATTTTTGCAGAAAATGCCAAAATCAAAGGCAACTCTGTAAATTCAAATGAGCACCCCTGTAATGACATCTGGACATCTTTAGAGAAACATTAGATGGAAACTAAGACTAGTTAACATTCATGATCATAACAAGAAATACAATTTCCTAAACAACCTTGAAGATCAAGCTGGATGATTTGAACAACTGGGCACAATACTTTCAATTGCAGAAATAGAAGGGCAGGATTAAAGTATGAAGTTTTGTTGATTGGAAAGGAAATTCTGCTCAGAATACTTGGGGAACCTTCTGTTCATTAAGTAAATATCATACCAGGAAACAACCCCACAACACCTTATCTCATTAGGGAGCAGTTGGGGGATCATGAGCAGATCATAGTATTTCATATACGGTTTTCATTTTGCACGCCTAAGCTAATTGTGAGGAAAGTGAATGGTGTTTATTTGGAAATGAGCAGGGAAATAAAGGGCAGGCTGATCATGGGAAGATTCTGCTCACTTTTCAAGGCCCTGCTGTTTTGGGGTGCTGGAGGGGCAAGAGTGTGCTGTCTGTGTGCTGCCTTTGCCTAAAGGGTCAGGGAGCTGGGTGCAGCTCCAGGTACTGTGTTGTAATCTCTTTGGTTTGCAGGAATTACTCCTTTGTTTTCTCTATGCCTGCCACAGAAATGGCTCGTTTGCTTTCCACAGCTATTGGCCAACTATGAGTTGCAGCACATGCCATTAGATAATGTGATTAAAACAAGGAAACACCAAATCACAAACTCCAGCATTATTCTTGGACAGTTAAAAATGATGATGTAATTTGTGGTTCCAAAGTCTTTGAAAAACAGTTATTTATAAATTCCATGTATCTCTTTGCCAGGCTTACTTAAAAGAGCAAAAGTCGTAAGACATAACATTAATACCCACAAATATGAAAAGATAAATATGAATCATTCCCATTCTTTAATCATAAATATTAATCATTCTAACAAGATTTGTTTAACACAGTTTTAATGATTTAACTTTCGTCTAACATATTTTGACCAAAAAAAATTTGCCAGTCTAACAAAAGCCTTGCATCTATGTAGTTTTGTCCTTTTTAAAGTAGGCTAACCTGTTTTGAATATTGGCATAGTGGAAATTTTGAGACTGATGCCTTATTTTCATCAGTTCTATATTTAATTCTATTTTAAGGGTATCCGCTATTAATAATTTTCAATGTAGTCTTATGTAAGTGTCACTTTCTACTTCTACTGTAAAGAAGGTAAATGAGAGCAATATTACCTACTCCTTTGTATTCTGTATGCTGATAGGTGTTAGTTCTCTCCTTATGTGGATTCTTTGTGCTCTCTCAGCTATTTTTTCCATCTAAATTTATGGCTCATAACTTCTTCACTTTTATGGTGTTTCTTGCCTGAATACCATATTTTAATCAAGGTATACTTTGAGATACTCTTTTTTTCTATTGCTTTTTCTCATTCTTTCTTTTTCTTGTATGTTATTTTGATTTTTCTCATCACCAGTGTACATGGGGCACTCACCTTCTGCTTTGTCCAGCTGCAGTGAGACCCATTTCCCATTTTAGGAGCTTTTATGTTCACGTGGACAGGAACGATGCTTGTGTATGGGGGTGTTTCCTGGTTTTGTCAACTCTGAATGGAGCCCTTTGGTTTGGATTGCACTCTGAGTAATGCTCACAATCCTTCCTCCAGATTGGATCTGCTGTTCAAACTGCTGCTGGAAGCCAGCATTAGATCCAATCCATCCCGTCAGGTAAGGGATGCATAGGCAATTTGGGTGCTCCAAACACCAGAGTGGCTGCAGGTGTTCATCCCCGCCAGGGCAATGTGCTGTGCTTTGTTCTGCATTTGGGACCACTCTGAAACAGCTGTGAATTTGTGTAATATCTCTCTCTCTGTGTACATGTGCAGCAGCCTCTGTACGTATGTGTGCAGCTTCACTGCATTTATAGACAAAGATACAGTTAACTGTAAATTTTCCTGTTAAATTAGAAAACTGATTTAGTCATTTTCTTTCTTTCTATGGAGTTGGATAAATATTCATCTGCCCTATGTGTGTTCTGTGGCCTCTAGATTTCACAGTAACTCCTGTGTCACTGTGTTTGTCTTTAGAGGTTTACTGTCATACTTCAGCTCAATCAGTCCCTCTAAGGTGAAGGCATAAGATTTTAGTATTATTAATGCCTCGTTTCATCTAGTTAATGATCTTTTCAAGTTATTTCATCTTCTTTTTGATTTACCTTCCATGTCAGATAGACATCTTTTTAAAGCTAAGTATTATGAAATAATAGAAATCTTTATTCTATTTGAACAGTCAGGATAAATGAATCCAGTAGAGAATCTGACGTTAAATGGGTACAGCCTAGCACATGTAAAATCAGGATAAGTTCTCTGAATGCTTAGATCTTAACAGATGTGTTCTTTTTCTCCATATGTTATAACAAAATAAGGATTTGCTCTAAAAGTATTGACATAAATACTAACCAGTCTTGGCAAACATAAAACTGTGTTCCTTACACAGTATCAGCTGTGGCTATTAATTAACTTTAAATAAATGTGTGCATTTAATAACTGTAAAGTTATTTATTATTTTATTAATATTATTATTATGTATATACAAAATCAGTTTCTGTCAGAAAATATTTTTTCTTTCTTGTTTACTGATGCCTAGACAAAGGAATGCTGCATCTTCAAAACAACATCTGTCAAACTGATTTTCATCAGATTAAGTATATCCTCAGAACAACCATCACAGCTTACAAAATACTGTAAATGTAGGCTGTGCTTTGCATAAAATACCAATAGAATTTAAAGCACTTAAAAGTGTTTTATAGATGTAGCAATGATAGCCTGTGCCTGTTCTCCATTTTTGTTTCTATTTTCAGGAGGTTCTTGGGAAAGATAATGAATGATGTTGCAACACTGCAATCCCAGTAGATGTCTCAAAATGCAATTACAGAGTTATGGTCCTGGCAGCTAATCTGGGGCCACAAAAGCCCATGGCTTGGGAGTCTGGCAGTAGAGATTGAATTTATTATGACAAAGTTCATCTGTGGAAAGATTTCTCTCATTAGGAATGAAATTACAGCATAAATCAATGACTGATTATCCAGGCCTTTCTCTGATCTGTTGAATTCTTCATTAGTATAGATGTGTGATTATATATGCTCTGGCCTCGTTCTGGTTCTATAGATCATCAAGGGTAATGAATAATATTCATTTTTAGAAGAATTTTTCTGAAACAATGTAATCTGGTAAAAATGTAAGGAAAGCCAGTGGCTTGACATAGGGCATAAACACCGACACACTCAATCATTCTCATTTCTGGCCAGCTTTCTGTCTTTTTCCCTGCTACAGGATCATTAATACATGGAAATGAGCTTCCCATTAGGCTGGTATGTCTTCTGTAGGAGCGAAGCATTTTGCCTGTGTAACAAGTTAAATAGAGAGGTGAAGCCTCATTACCACATGCACCTGCAGCTGATCACGGAACTTGGGGCAGCCAGAAACAAATGCCAGGGTTTCTGCAAGATCTTCGTAGCTGGAGGGTAGAGGCATTTGAACTGGAAGCTGGGCCAGCACTCCCATTAATTCTTCCACTTAAAAGCCGGAAATCTAGTATGAAGCAGGAAGAGTCAAGTCAAAAATCCATGGAGATGTCAAACAAGGAGGAAAGTCAAGGAGAAAACTGTTCCAGCAACATCTGGGAGTAGAAACCTGTTGCAACTCTGATTGCCCGTTAGGTTGTTCCCTGTGTGTGAGCACTAGTTTAGAAAGTGCTGCACGACCCTAAGTGAAGTGTTTTGGTGCCTACCACACACCTGTGGGAGAGCTCTAATCAGTGTCCTGTTCCCAAGGCAGGGTCAGTAAAGACAGTCACAGAACCCATTGCATACAAACAAGGCTGAATATGCTATGTCGTGGTAGCATTCGAGATAAATGCTTCGTGTCTGCAGAATGTAGTTGGTACTAGGAAAATGATACTGCTGACTTTGGTCTTCTTTACAAAGATGTGCTAACAGCTTCTGAAGAACTACCTGAAGCATAAACCTCAGACTGGATTTTAGCTTGACTGTAAATGACAAAGATCTTCAGCCTAATTCCTGAGACGAAAGAACATACAATTAAACAAAAATAAGTATGGAAATCTGCCAATGATTCTAACTCTATCCAGCTCTATCATGTACCTGGGAGACTTAACACTTGCAAGTTTGGGTTCTTTGAATATTAATAGCATGACATTTCAACAAGAGGTCAGGGTTTCTGAGATTTTTTTTCAGTTTACAGTGGTAAAAGATGTGTTGGAAATGACCATTATGCAAGAGGTTCCCTCTGGTTGTCATTTTTGGCCAAAGCCATGGAGCATTGCACTTGTTTTTAAAGCAAGAATTATGAACCACACAGCAGGTAATACAGTGTGGTAGTTGGTGAGCAGCTCGTGGCACATTCAGCAAACACAGGCTCTACTGGGGAAATGTTGATTTGAATTTCATGCATCATCCAAGCACAGTGAACATTGAAAGGTCATGTTAAGAATATTTTTAAAAATACATCTGCTTTGACTTTGTCACTATCCAGTAGTATTAATAATACAATGTCAAGGAAAAAAAAAAAGAGTTTCTTTGAGTGTGACTAAAGCCAGATTCCATGTATAGTTGAAGAATAAATTGCCATACTTTTTTTTCTTTTTTTTTTTCCCCATTTACTGTTCATTTCCTTGATAACGTCACGGTGTAAGTGTGTGAATCGTACCTTGAGCCACTGCAGTACATCTGTATTTTCTCAGTCAGAGTTATTTCTTTGAGTTTGTTACTCAGCATCCAGTAAGTCTCATGCAGACTGTAACATACTAATTGGCTCACTACAATTAGAATGAAATTGAAGTGTTTTGCTATTGATCTTTGCTCGTTATTAGTTTGTACTGACAGAAAATTGGATTGAAAAAGTCTAATACAGCTATCAAAATGTTATTTCTCATTGCAGAAAATATCACTGTTACTCTTCCATGGACGTATTTTAGAGCAGAACTCTCTTCCTTTCTCCTTTTTTTCTAATCCTGTTTTTCTCTTTCTGACTTTTTAAAAAATTCTGGGAGGAATGCTGAGCCTTGTTAAATAACCAGGCTGTTCAGAGGCTGAGTAGTAATACCTTTAACAGGGCTCAGGCAATATTTATGAGTTCATTATATCAAGTCTAATACTGTGCTGCTTGTTATCTTAACTTCACACAACATCATCTTAATAAATCTTTACAAGCTGTGTAGTTGTAAAGTGCATCATAGTAATCACTATCATTCCTCTAATAAGTAATTTGATTTGTGTGTGCTATGTGTTGTTCCAACCTCAAGAGCTGTAACATCTTAGGGTAGAACCCTTCTTGTGGTCCACGTTAATGAACCACCTGCTGAGTCCTCAGTTACAGATGTTCTCAGGGGGAGGAACACCTTTGCTTCCCCACTCTGCTTCCCTTTGCAGTGTCCCAGGTTCCATGGTTTTCTTACAGGAGAATTACCTCTATTTTGGAGATTTTCTGGAGCTCCAGGTCTCAGCCCTTCTGCAGACTCCATGCAGATGTGCGGTTGTACTTGCCACAGAAGCATTGATTGCTGGGTGTCTGTAATTCACTCACTTACAGCAATGCCAGCAGGGCAAGCAGTCAGACGGGGCTGTGCTGTGGCCTCCAGGTGGAGGTGGTCGGTTCAGAGATCAGTGACCCAGGGAAACTGATGGCTAGTGCTCACCAAGCTTCAGAGAACTCCGGCTGTGGAGAATCCATTCCTGTTGGAGTGGATGGAGGGTCTGCAAATGAGAAACCAGGAAATACTTTGCTTTATGATTTTTTATATTTGTTTGATTACAGACATGTGTCCTTTTCATGTAATAGACTACCTGCTTTAAAATCTACAATTTAAAGTACAGAGTGTTGTTCTTTTTGAGACTCCGAATCCTCATTTATTTGATTGACAGATGTAAACTTGAAATTTATGTTATTCCCTAACACAGCAGTGACTTTAGTCCAGCTACAGTTTTCATTGTGCAGTACAAATACACTAAGCCTAGAGTACTGCTGGCAGTTTATGTATAAAATTTGAGGATTAAGAAACCAATGCAAACAAAGACTCAGCTTTAAGAAGCAGTATTGTTGGACTAGCTTCTTAGTGCTGTCACCACCAGTGTGAAGTAATAACAGCCAAAACCTACAGGTCTGGTTTTCACTGCAGTAAGTACTACTAAGGTAATAGTCATTTGAAGAGGAATTTTGTCTTGTCTATTTGAAACATTATTTAGTTTCAAAAAATGCTACTTTTTTTTTTTCATTGTATGTGTGATTTCCTTTTCATTTTTACCTTCTAAATAACTGGTACAAATAATCCCTCTTATTTTTTTTCAGCCCACCTAAGCCAGCAGTGTTCATCTCCGGTGTCATTGCTAGGGTAAGATTATCAGTACATTTCTCTCAGTCATAGCAAAATTACTGTAAGCTTTTCAGAATTACTGCAAATCAGAGCAAAATTAATCTTTTTCATACCCCTTTCTCTTTTGTGAGAAGCAGCTTTGTGTTTTCTATGTTCGTGTAAGGCCCTTTGAGCATTCTTTCTGGGTTTGTGTGAAATTGAAATTATTCATTGAAATTATTTCCACCGTTTTTCTTTGAATTTTAGCACTTTAAACTTATTGGATCATCTCTTTATATCTAAGCTAGATATTACTGTATTCATTTCCTTTGGAAGCGGCTGCATATTAAACTGCTGCTGTAGCTTGATCTGTGGTGAGGAGCAGCCCTACTGCCTGTAAGGATACATGCTTGAAGATAGTGTGTTTCAGCTGCCAGATGAGGTACATGGGATTCAGGGTGTTATTCCCTGGACTTTAGGAGCAGG
Organism: Regulus satrapa; assembly: GCA_013396955.1. Classification (NCBI taxonomy): domain Eukaryota; kingdom Metazoa; phylum Chordata; class Aves; order Passeriformes; family Regulidae; genus Regulus; species Regulus satrapa. The sequence goes on from VWZN01006309.1 coordinate 884,306, forward strand.
CAGGACTTGTAAATCCTTGCTGTTAGCTAGCCATTAATCACGTGATCAATACTTCATGCATTGCGGCAGGGTTTTTATCATGGCTTTGTGTGGTGGTTACCTTACATCACTGGGGTTTGTAGTGTGGTTTACTGTAATATGCTGTGGTTGTGTCAGATCCCATAGGTGGAAAGAGTGAGCTGATGCAGTTTTCCCTAGCCCATAAGGAATAGGCAATTGGCAGCATCAGAATAGAGAAGGTAGAAAATGTAAAGTCTGCGAAAACCAGATTTTTGAAAATTGGAGACCAGTTTGAGTAGAGAAAAAAAATACAACATGTTACAAGTTTACATAATGATTAAAACAAAACCAGAATTGTGTAAGATTGTCGCCCTGTGAGCCAGTGGAATACCCATATGATATGTTTGTCCCACTTTCTGAAGGGGGAAGTTTTGGTGCTATTGTCCCCCTGTCACTGAGCACTGATAGTATTTATTTCCTGTTGCTTTTTGAAAGCCTCATGGGACTGACCCTAGAAGTGGCAATGATAAATAGGTGACATGGGTTACACCTGGAATGGGACTGCCCGGCAGCAGCATCTGAGAGCTAACACTGGTTAAAAGAGCATGTTAAACTTAAAAGCCAGCCATCCCTAAGATTTGAGTCATAAGTAGTTTAAATCCTACTTTCTTCCTAAAAAACTGGCGTTGTTTAGCCTGGAAAAGAGGAGGTTTTGGGGTAACTTAACTGCGGTCCTCCGTTGCCTGAAAGGACTCTGCAAGAAAGATGGAGAAAATCTAATTACAAAAGCATAGAATGACAGGATAAAGGAGAGTGGATGCAGACTGAGCAAGTAGGTTTAGATCAAATGTTAAGAAAGATTCTTTACTGTGGAGGTGGTGAGGCACTGGCACAGGTTGCCCAGAGAAGTTGTGGATGCCCCATCCCTGGAATCGTTCAAAGCCAGATTGGATGGAGTGCTGAGCAACCTGGTCTAGTGGAAGACATCCCTGCCCATGGTATTGATCTTGGAACTGGATAATCTTTAAGGTTCCTTTCAACCCAGGCCATTCTACAGTTCTGATTCCTATAGCAGGCTTTTTGTGCAGGTATTTTTGAGGCTGCATTAGCTTACTTTTTAAATAGTCTGATCTTTCTAGTGGCTTTTTAAAAGCAAAACACATCTGGAGATAGGAATTATTTTTCCCCCCCCCCTAGGGTCACATTAAGATACCTTATTATTGGATAGTGTGTGTGACTTGAAGAAATGAAGCTTGCATAAGAAAAAATGTGAGGTTAGCTAAAACAAAAAGAATAAAAACATAGAATGTATACAGGGGGACTCCAAAGTAACATACAACACTGTTTTCCATCTGATTATCTCATTTTTTAGAACTTAAACTGAACATAAATTTGAACTGGAAAGTACACTTTTAAGATTCCTTAAACTTTTCCTGCTGTGTTCTTCAAACAGGGTGATAAGGACTTCCCTCCAGCTGCAGCTCAGGTGGCTCATCAGAAACCACATCCTTCTGTGGAAAAGCTTCCTCACCCACAGCACGTCAAACAGCACATCCACCAGCCTCGCAAATGAGCTCCCCGTCAGGACCTCTGCCGAGCTGCTCTCAGTGAATAAGTTTTCAAGAGAAGACAAAAACCCTTTAGGATTCACACTGTCAGATCTGTAAAATTGACATCTAAAATACTATACTGTTTCTTTTACTTTAATTCTCAAGGGTTAATAAGAATGAAGACATTGTTCAGTTGTTATCCCAGATAGAAAATTCTGTATTGAGTATTTGCTGATCAGGGGTGCTTTTTTATAAGATTTTCTTATTGCCAAGATAAAAGCTTTAGTATGAATAATATGATTAATGAGCTTAAAATGTGTACTTTTAGTTGTGGACTCAAAATAGCAGATAGTTAATGTTCTTTTTGCTAAGCCAATAAGGTAGAGCGGCACTTTCGTACTGGTACCTTTACTGTCTGGAGGAAGTTTGTTGGGTGTGTTGAGAAAAAGTCAGTGGTTGTCTTGATTATATAGAGCCCTTGCAGCATTCAATATCCTACAGTGTTGCACCTCAGTGCCCTCTGGATTCAACCAGGGAGATGATGAAAGGGCCCCCATACATTCTCAAGTGGGCAGAGATCCAGCTGAATTTTCTTTACACCCCTTTGCACTCACAGAGTCTTGCTGAGATTTTTCCCTCTGGTGTCTGGTGGGTATGGAGAGGAGAGAATAATCAGAATTACAAGAACACTGCTGCTGTAGACAACTCCTTTGTAATCTCATGGGTCTCACTGGGAGCTATATTTTTAAGGTGATGATTTCACATTCCAATAACAAGCTGAAGGAGTTCATGACCCTCTGTATTGAACTTATTTTAAGTTGGTGAAAAATCTGCTTACTTTTTTTAATTTAGAATTTCAGATCACCTTTTAAAATTAAGAGATACCATTAGTAAAGATGTTTCTGATCCAACCTCTTTTGTGCATCATATTTTTTCCTAGTCTTCTTATTCTGAAGGCAGTAGTGATATGAGGGAGTAGAAACAAGTTATTTCCAAACAGAGCAATAATATTATTTTTACCATATAATTAAATAATTTGATTTCTCAGTTCAAAATCACTTAGCTCTATCATTTTCCTGCAGTAGCTCACCTCTGTAAAAGTCAGGGAAAAAAATTTTATACATTTACCTATTTTAAAGTGTCCTTCTGTTTTTAACTGACTACAGATGCAATACAGCCTTTGGTACCCTCCAAGTTTATAACATTTCTAACGATGTCAAAAAAGTGAGAGCTAATATGCAGCCATTCATCTGGCAAATCAGTGAAATTTTAGGGCTGCTTGGGGCTTTACCAGTTCATTTATGGTTAAAAAATAGTGAGGGAAGTTTGAAAAATATTCTTTTTTAAAAATTCTGTAGATTCATAATTATTTCCAGACTAGCTGATTGAAAACAACAGCAACAAAATAATGGGAAATATGGTGCATTTCACAAGTGGAATAACTCACGTTGTGTGGGTGCGAGGGACCTGACATTTCCATCTCTCTGCAGGCTTGAAATGGAAATAATGTTTTACAAATTATAGACATGAACATATTTATTTTAAACCTAAGGAAGTATGTACAATCTATATATGCAGCCCTTATTTTCAATTTGATTACAAACCATACCTGCCTTAAGGAACGAGTGTTGTTTGTAAGAATTATTCTGTCTTAGAATACGTGTAACTTTTCAAATTGCCTTCTGTTTCTGAGGTCGGTGCAGCAGAGGCCTTGTTGGTAGCTGCTTATGAGTATACAAGTGAATCACACCTGAGCACCTCCTTCATAAGGGTAGCATTGGTGAGCCTCTTGGAATCTCTGCAGGAGGTGATTTGCTGGCAGGAGCATTTGCAGGTTCAGGACAGGAAGGAGGTTGATGGCATAGCGTGCTGTGCCAGCAGTGGGGCTGATCATCGCAGCCATTTGTGGTGACTGCTGGCCCGAGGGGGAGCTGGGTGGGATTCAGCTCTGCCTCGCAGCAGAGTTTAGGTACGGCATCATTGACCAAAGGGAGGGGACTTTCAGGATGAGATGGATCACCCTTGGCTCCATTGACTGCCGTGCAAAACTAAACCTCAGTGTGGAGACACACGGTGAGGTGGGGCTGGGTACCTCTGCTCCGTGTCTTGTAGTAGGTAGAAATGGTCGTGAAAGCCACACCACATCTCCATTCTGACAGTAAAAGTGAGGAGCCTGATGCTTTAGAATGACAAACTACTGGTTGTTAATGCAATATATACAGCATATACAGACAATACCTGATTTTTGTCTTTGTTTACTTAGATAGATCTGTACGTTTCTACAATGAAGTATGGCTCTTAAGATAGCTATAGTGGCTTTTAGGGCGCAGAAATTCATATGTGATTAGAAAATGTCTCTGTATGAAAGTGTATTATATATTGTTGGGTGGTATCCATGTTTATAACATAGATGTCCTTACCAAAGCATTACCTTGTCCAAAATAATTGCAGCTGGTGAACTGGATTTCTTACTAATGGTTATTGATAATTTTTAAATATGTTGCAATAGCATATAAGCACAAGAGATGTTAAGATGTTACTTTGAAATAACTGCAAAAAAAATTTTCTGTAATTGTCAATGTGGCAATAATGCAACAATAAAGCATGAAGTTGTATATTGGGATCTTTTTTCTCTGTAAGTGCAGTGTAAATCAGCAGGGTGCAGTTTTGTGGGATTTATGGGATTTTATTACAGACTGCTGCATGACTAATCAACATTTTATAGATAGTGAAATTTATGATGAAGTTTTATGACACAGTGGATGAGCTGTTTTGAATAGTCCAGTCTCATATAAAATAAAAAGTAGATGCTACCAGCTAGAATGGGAATTGCTGTTTTCCACTATGAAATTGGAGATTCTCGCTCAGCCCCTATGAAGCTAAAGAATCTAACCCGGGTAATAAACCAGGATGCTAAAGGAAATTAGATTTCCATTGCTTTGCAAGTTCTAGTCTTTCAGAAAAAGCAAGTATTGTAATCAGAAGTGGTGGCAAGCTTTCCATAAAGCCGCAGTTAACATTACATGATGCATGCCATAACATAGGTGTTTTGCTGAGGAACATGGAGAAATTGCTGCAGTGTTTCTGGGGCCTTTCTGATACTTTGGGCATCCTGTGTTCACTATGTGTGTGGTGTGTATGTGATAATGCAAATGTGTGTGATACAGTGCAGAGGTGATAGCTACTGCCCTGGGACTGTTGCAGCCGTACATCTGTAGACTCTGTGCTCACATGGTCACAGAATTGTTCAGGTTGAAAAAGACCCTTAAAGTCACCAAGCATGAACCCAGCACTGCCAAGTCCACCACCATGTCCCTAAGAGCCACATCCATACGTCTTTTAAGTGCCTCCAGGCATGGCAACTTAGCCACTGCCCTGAGCAGCCTGTTCTAGAGCTTGACGACCACTTTGGTGAAGAAAGTTTTCCTCATACCCAATATAAACCTCTCCTGGAACAACTTGAGGCCATTTCCTCTTATGTTGTCACTTGTTACCTTGGAGAAGAGACCACCTCTTGCTACCACCTCCTTACAGGTAGTTGTAATGAGCAATAGAGTCTCCTCTCAGCCTCCTTTTCATGCTACATTATTCAAAAAGTATCTTCTTTCATTGAAATTTTGGGAAAACACTTGTGCATGATGTCGGGCATGCTACTGATCATGTTGTCCATTGTTCCTCCAAATTCCCTGGCCTTGTTATCAGCAGTATTGCAAATGTTATTAGTAATTAGAAATTATTTACTTCTACATCAACAGTGTGATCTATGCTTTTGTCACCAAATGCCTTGAAACAGAAGTCTTGTACTTTTTCCCACAGTAGTGTGATCATTGTATCCTCCCTACTGTTTTATGAAAATTCTCTCAGCAGTTTTCCATACTGGTGAAGGGACTGAACGGACATACGTTTTTATCCCTTTGGAATAACTTTATTCTGGATATTTGCCATCTTCATCAGGGAGGGGTGTGTGGGCTTTATAAGCCACTTCTTGTGTCCCCTTCAGATTTGGGTATATTAAGTTTAAAATGAGCTTAAAATTTAAGTCTGGGCTAATGCCTTAAGATGATGGATTAATACACATAATTGCATTTTAGAAAATGTGGATGTCAGTATGGGTACAGTTACTTTTACAACGGGGGGATATGTTGCTGGTCAGAGGCTACAATGATTAAAAGAATTAAGAAGACAAATCTCTGTTTTAATTTACATTCTTAGTGCACAAACCTCTCACAAGATAAAGACATTTAAATATAACTGGTTACAGCTAACGTGATCTGCTATATGAGGATGTGGAGGAATGTAGATTGTAGTGACTGGTTGGCTCAAAAAGAAACTGAGTCAAGTCTCCAGCAGTCAATCATGGGTTTTCTTCAGCAGATGGGTAAAGTAAATCGGCATTGTAGCAGTAAGCTTTGGTAAGTGCTGTGCACGATTGTATTAAATAAAATTCGTAAAGGTGATTTCTTAGGAAAGTGGAGGTTTGTATTTTGCTTGTCCCTATGTTTTTGGGTCTCCTTCAAGAATGTGCATGTATTGATTTTCTTCACCCCCATCAGGGAAAAGACTGCAGTTAGTGGATACTATTTCTTGAATCATAAAATGGAAGCACTAGCATTCAGGTATGAGGCCTGAGAGGAGAGGTGGAGTGCATTGTATTTGACAAAGCATTCTGTGAACAAAGAATCTCTATTGCAATGACTGTTTTCCTTCCTTTCCCTCACTATGCTGATCAGAGGTAAGAAAAAGAATATGATCCCTCTTTCTGGGAATGTAATATATTACTATTTGGAGCTGACAGGCATGCATGGTTGCTGACGATTTTTCACAGAACACAGAATGCTGTCAATGACAAAACTGAGATGAAGGATACTGAAGCCATGGCAAGTATAGATCTTGCAAGTGACCTTGAAATAAGCCCTGTAACATAATCTCTCCTGTCCAGCTTACATTGGAGGTATTTTTAGAACAAGTGAGTGTCTGGCATTCTATAGGTATTTAGCTTTAGAAAAAGAAAAGCATTAGTAATCCACAGTGATTTTAAGGATTATGAAAATTGGTTAGCTGCTAATGACACTGCAGCCCACATCAGTGTCAGTAAGGTAATATGTCATGTTACCTTCAGTGTAGTCTCACCGTGTCCTGACTAAAGCTGGTTCAGCATAATAGTTTTTATCCTCCTTTTTGGCTGAGAAGCAAGTGGCAGGTTATGAAGGTGTGCAAATTGTGTTCTTACAAGCCACGCGTGGTCGTTGTCTCAGGTGTCAATGGGTATCTGATACCATGTTAAGATGGATAGCGACATCACTTTGTTACACACGCAGGAATGGGTGAACTGGAGAGCACGGCAATGAGATTGAGCACAGTTCCAGATCTCAGAATACTCTGAGTTGGAAGTGGCTCACCAGGAGTCAATGGTGAGTCCTACTCTTAAGTGAATGGCCCATAGGGGGATTGGACCCATAACCCTGGCATGATTAGCACCATGCGCCAACCAACTGAGTTAATCTCAGGCTCACAATGGAACCCACTTGGCTTCTCTCTTAAACCAGAAGTGGCTGTTGAAATATAGAACAGTGGATTTAGTTAAAATGAAAATCAAAAGTTAGCCACTTATTTCTGTATGCTGATAGCAGCTGAAATGACAAATATCTTGTCACGTTTCAGATGTGACTGAAACCACATTCAATGGTTTGTACCAAGTGTGCCAGTGTTGGGGTCTGAAGGAAGAGAGGCATCACCTTTTTACTTGTTTTATGCTTACTTATGAATCTCATGTATTCAACTGAAAACTTCACTTGGTATTAAAAAAAACAACAAAGCAACCCTTGTTCCTAAGCCTTATTTCTAAGATGAGCTGTGCACCTCATCTTAAGCTATATGTAATTTTTCAAATTATATCTGAGGAAGATAAAGGTCTTCTGGCTTTTTCTTTTGAAGACCAGCAGACTGGAGCACATGCCACTGGACTGTTGCACATTTCATTTTACTTTCTGGTGTATTTAAATCAGCAGCAAATGGCAGCCATGATTAGAGAAGTAAAGCTTTAAATATTAAAAGTAGAACAGTAAATGGATCAGCCCAGAAGTGGATTCTGTTGTGCTCTGTAAAGCTGTCTTTAGAAGATGATCAGAGAAAAGAAGCAGAGCTGTCGTATTGTTTCAGAACTGTATACTGGCCATTTCTTATGCTGCTCAGTGACCTCAATTTCCCCTGCCTAATTACATATTGAGATGACAATTCTTTGATTCGTAAATCTACGTGTCCTTGAATTTTTTTGCATGGAAGAGGCCTTTGGATGAGGGAAATCTGCAAATGCAAATACGTTTTAATAAATTCTGGTGGTTCTAACCTACAAGGTTAAGCAGAAAGAAATATATATTATCTCTCTTCACTGCAAAAGGCAGCACATATGTGCATGTAAGATGTAGAACTAAGACATACTCTAGTTGAACTGAGACCTAGTTAATATTCATGTGTGTGTGTGTGTGTGTGTGTGTGTGTGTCTACAAAGAGTGAACAGTCCATTTTAAAAACTAGGATGTAAGATTTTATTCATCCCAGAGATGTTAAGCAATGGGAGATCAAATTCTTTGGAACACGCAGTTTGGGTGAACACCTTTAACATCCTTTTTGCAGGTGGCTAGTGTTGCATCTGAGTTGCTAATAAAAAAGACCCACATCAGAAGCTAATTCCTTCCCTAATTCCTTCCCTCTGGACAAGAGATAATGAATAACAAATGCAAGAATTCTTCTTTTAGGGCCTGATTTATTACCCAGAACATAATAAACATTAGCCTGCTGCTGATGTGATAGTTGTTACAGCTGGAGGGGTTTGGAATGAAAGGCTGAAGCCTTAAATAAGCCTGTCAACTGAGCTAGTTATGAGGATCTTGGTTAGACACTCAGACTTTGCTTTTTGTGGCTCCAAAGAGCTCCTACAACATCCACACTGAAAACTTCACAGTTTTAGAACTGTCCTTTGCATGCCAATGGCTGGCTCACCACCAGCCAGTAGTGGCTAAGGTAAATACTTAGAGAAAGTATAGAGCTTGATCCAACTTTTTATCATGACCCATAATATTCCTCTCCCCTAGATGCATATGTTTAGTTTGTACACCTGGTTTTGTTCCTGTCATGGTATGCCGTGTGTGTCACTCACTGATGGCTGGTCCTTCACGATAGGAATGACTTTGTTAATGGGTGCAGGATAAAAGACAGAATCTTAAAAGGCAGAATGTGTACATTAAAAAGGATGGAAAATGTTACCAATTTCATCTAAACAGCTGTCTCCTGGGAGATTTAGGGTTCCTTCAAGGCAGGTTATTTTCCCATCCCATGTGGGCCACCAGTCTTTTAGAGGATTTCTACTTTGTGTTTATAGTCCTGTTAACTTCAGTGACACTCTCCAAAGAATTATGGTAAGTTCAGATTTATTTTTCAGGACTAGAGAGGCAAGCTAGGTATCTTACATGAGATACAGACCTTCAAATGTCCCTTTTTTCAAAGACTGTAAGGTCTTATCAATCTGAAAAGTGGTGGAGAAGACTTGTGGGCAGATCCTTTCCTTTATGTGAGTTGTGTTTGTGGAGTTCTGCAGAGGAATGCTGGTGTTACAGGGCTGCGTCCTATCTTCAGTTCTGCAGCTTGGTCACTGCTGAGACACTTTTTAAACATTGATTTCTGGACTTTTTCCTGGCTCACAAATATGTTATAAAGCTCTGGCCTCAGGGCATGAAATGTAATTTGTCATGCAAAATATGCCCCTAGACTGTTGTTGTGTAGGCCCCATGCTATCAAAAATAGGGGACTGGAATTCAACAGAACTCCTTGGAAGAAAGAACACCCACCTGTGCAGTGGTCCTTTCTGTAACAGCAAGATTAGAATAAAAGATTGTATGGATGAGAATCTGTGTTATTTTGAAAACAGTTGAACAAAATGCTTCAGAATAAATTAGTTTATGAGATAGAAAGGAGTGTGTGGTGGGGGTGGGAGAATCACTGTTGTAACACACAGGTGTGCATGTACGTCTAAAAATATACATGTACAATTCAGTATACATGATTTTAATAAGTAGGGGGAAAGATCCAAATTTTTCATTTACTAGTAAACAAGTGTAAAGTCTGTTTCGTCAGAAACAAGCATAAGTCCAACCACAGCCCTTTTCAAAGAGTGATATAAATATTATATGTAAATGTATAGTAACAAATTATATCCTTTGTTAATTTACAAAATCAGTCCCATGGTTACTGCTCCATAGTTTCTCTTTTACTTATTTGTTGCTTTTCCTATAATCAAGCAAGACTGCAAAATAAGTGGAAATGTGTCAGTTCAGCCTGCAGGTGCTATTGAAATGCTTAAAATAGTCAGAATCAAGCAGGAACTTCACTCTGGATTTATTGTGCACTATGTTCTGAGAATAAAAAAGCTGAGATTATAGAGTGAAAAGATTAAAGCACAGCACTTGAGGAGGAAGAGCTGTAGCAATTACCCTGAGAAACAATTCTAAATAGCATTAGTGACCCAGTAGTAGTACTCTGAATGGTGGCTGAGCAAAAATGGCACCTTCATATTAATTTTGAGCACTCCATTTTGATAGCTTAGTGTTTGTACTCAAGGTAAAATGCTAGGGCCAATGTAAATGGAGACCATCACTCTGATAGCATTATAGTTCTAATAGGTAATACAAGCTACAAGGAATGAATATGAGCCCTGTATAATTTTTTAGCCATATTTGCTGGCATTAATAACCGTAGAGCTGAAGACTTTTTGCCTTTCATCAGCCCTGCAGCAGAAGCTCTTGAAGTGTAAATGGAGAGGTGAACTTGTTGGGGGTTTTTTTTCTGCAAACTTAACAGAAATGCTTCTTAAAGTGAAACCTTCAATCCCTGTGTGCCTGGAATCACCGGGAGGCAGCGGTGTTTAAACACATAGGCCTTGTCACCTGCTGGCATCTCGCTCCCCAGTGCTGCCACTCTCAAGGACAGGCTGTCATGACACTTCATGTGCCTTGCAAAGCCCCAGATTAACTTTGATGCAGCCACTGGTACTGTTTTGTGGTGGGCTAGACTGCTTAGAGCTAGGACCTTGTCCAGGTGTGAGGAGGTGACTAAAAGCAGAGGCTGGAAGAGCATCCAGGGGAAAGAACTTGAGCTGAGCCTGAATCCTTTCACTCCCTAAAACTGCCAGTGGATGCCCAACATCAGGTAGGCCTTTTCTGTAGATTCGCTAAGGGATGGTTTAGCTGATGAACAGAATTTGGGGAAGATAGTAATGAAAACAGCACTGTGAGGCTCCAGCAACTGAGCTGTTCTAACCCGGATATTTTGAGAGGAAAATGCTACAGCCTTTTTTAGAAACGCACATTAGAAATGTTGATGCCTTGGAGCATCAACAAAGCCTAAAAAGTATTACAAAGTATTAGAAAGTGTTTTGAAATGTTCCCATGATACTTTTTATTAGAGGTGAGTCTCCTGGTGTTGTCCTGTTCCAGTCAGTTCTCTGGATGACGCAGTGGACAGCCTTTGATTTTACCCAGAGGCCTGCATGGAAGACCAGAGTGTGGTCTCTGCACCCTTCCTTGGCGAGGGTCTTTGACGACTATACCCGGGTGTTATTGATGTAGGAGTTTGGAGGGCCACTGCCAGGGCCATTTCTCAGGACACTGCCAGGCACCTCAGAGGGTCCCAGCATTTCACATGACGCATTTCTGGTGACCAGAGGCATCCAGCCACTAGGAGAGTCTGTGAGAGCATGTTGTGTTGGTGAGCAGCTGATGGAAGAGGGAGCAAAAAGAGTGTTTTGTTCTGGACCACTGGATATGTTTGAAGTTTGCAGCAGGCATAAAAGTGTGTGGGGTTACCACACCACATGTGACTGCATCTGCTGGTGATGCTTAACCTAAGAAAAGCACACCCTGAGCACCCAATAAGCAGTGTTTTCTGCAGTGCCTAGAGCGTGGTGTTTATAATACGGACTCAGATTTTAAGGGATTTGGATTTCTAGACCATTTCAGTGAAAGCTTTTGTTATCTTTCATGGAAATTGATTGCTTACCAGTAAAATCCAGGCGGTTTATTGTTACAATTTAATAGGGTTTGCCTGTGAAAACAGATGTGAAAAAGCCCTTAAATAGCTACATGCCCTGCCAGCATCCCAGCATTCACTGCCCAACTCAGTAGATATTTTCTCAAAGGGAAGATGTGGATAAAATTGAAATTAGCAGAAACACTTTTCAAGGAATCCTAGGAAAGGTATGAGAGGCTCCCAAAGTATTTCACAGGTGTAGACATTTCTGCAGGCACAGATCTTCCTGAGGAGGTCTGAGTGTAAAGTAGTATTCCAAGAACTCGCACATCAACTCCTTCCCACCACTATGGCGCATTTCACACTACTCTGAAAATGTGAGCAGTGTAGCCTTCTCCGGCTTGAGGGAGAGACCTTCAGCCCACAAGGATTTCTTCACTCTTCCATGGGTCTAGGAGTCCAAAGGCTGCTTTGGGTGAGTGTAAACCCACAATTCTATAGGAAGATTCATGTCCATACATTAATGTGATTTTAAAATAACTGGGTGGGAGATGATCACTGTTAAATTAGGTCTTGGCATTGTTTGACTTACTGCTGCTGCTGGGCTGCTGCTGCCACCTCTCCCTCCTCTTTTCCCTGCCCTGGGCTCATTTAAATTTCCCCTAAGTGTCATTCTCGGATGTGTCTTCTCAGCTGGCACAAGGCTTTCAGAAGAAGCCAGCTAATGGCAAATGGCAACACAGGGATTTAATGGCATTTAAACTGCACAGATCTGACTTTTGCTTTCATAACTTCATAAATCTCTTAAATAGCCCACTGGAATCTTCAAAAGCTGGAGCTCTTCGGAAAAGTAGGGCATGATGGTGTTATATGATGCAAAACTTTCTTAGTCTTGTATTTTAGGCTAAACTTTCCATGCACCATTTGCTACACAGCAAATCCCCATTCACCTAAGGAAAACACTTGGTGGGAAAATAAGGCCAAGGGCACTGTAAGCTTCCTCTTACTCAGACAGGAGTATACTTTTTAAATGTGTTTTGTGTTGTTTAGTATTATATATATGTACTGTAGAGCATGCAGGAGCACTTCTGCCTTTCTTTATCTTCAGAAGCTGTGTGGGCTCAGCCACAAGGAGCAGATGATCTGTGTCCTGGATGTGTCCTGGATGTGTCCTCGCCACCACTTGATATCTGAAGACTGCCACTGGGATGGCCACCAGCTCCATTCTGGCCCCTGCCCTCCCAGAGGCTGTCTCTGCCGTCTCTCAAGAACTCTATGTGGTTTTCCAAAGCCAAGAGATGACATGTTCTCTGCTTGACTGATGTAATTTTCATTAAATAGTTTCATTTCTATGGATTCTCCCATCTGTCCTTTTTTCTCATTACCTGATAACCAAGAGTTGATGTTATAAATTAACTTGGGACTGAGGAAAATATTTCTCGTCAATTGAGGGGTAAACTGAGGCACTCAGGAGATAAGCAAGCCTGACTGGAACAAGCCCTGCACTTGATCTAACATGTGCTAGCACAGGAACAGCTGCATCTTTGATGCTTATGGAAATATCCAGATGGTAGCCTTGGCTTTGACTTGTTTTCTTCCCTTATCTGGATTGTCTAATTAAGAATTAGAAATGGGACCCTTTACTGTTGTTCTTTCAAAGGCACTATTTATAATTCTTATCTTCTATGATCTTAAGGAGTGTGAGTTTGGTCTTCGCATTTCACTGTCCGGTGCAAAAGGGTCACAAGACTTGTAATTACAAAGCTTTTTAAAGACTTATTAACCGCTAAAACACTGCCAACAAAGGATGTCTATGGTTTTTAACCTAGTCAAGAATTGAGTGTTCTGCTGCAATGCAGGCTTTCTTAAACCTATAATGTTATGACACACTAATTTACAGTGCTGCTGCTCAGAGCTACTATGAACTTTATAGCTACTTCTGAGTCTTTGCCTGTAGGCCCAGGATTTTAAGAGTTTTCTATATTTTGGATTCCAACCTTCCCTCAGTGTTTTCTTCAGCTATATTCCTCTGTAGTGGTGGATTTCTTTCTCTCATTCAGCCTCACATGCCCTTTACTTTGGTCAGATCTGAGCTGACTGGTATGCAACACTCAGCTCTTCACAATGGCCGCATTTTGTTGCATTTCCAATTTAACTAATTCTTGCCCTGAGGAAATGCCATCCAATGCCCTAAAAGGAGTGACCTGTATAACATACGTTCTGTGTCCAGGCATGATGGGCTTAGGAGAGAATGAGCCAGAGCCAGAGTCTATCATATTTGTAGAATCTTCGCACCATGTTTATAGCTTTTATGCTGCTTGTTTAATTTGACACATCCTGAAGCTGGGATTTTTTTCTAGTGACTAAAAATAGCTACAGTTATGAATGTGAACTGCACCTGGTAACTGAAAAGCGTATCTGGAGACAAAGAAGGAACAGAGGTCTTCAGACAAGCCCCAAGTTTAGAGTCTGGAAGGTGGGGCTGTTTGTCTGCAGTGGTTAAATCCCACGGCTGGCTTCTGTACAAACTGTGTTTTGTAGGAGGCGGCCTTGGGAGACCTGCAGACAGGGAATTACTGTAATCCAGCCTGGATGTCACGAAAGCATGGATTAATATTTCATCTTCTGCCTCTGACTGTTGTCAGGCTCACTTTGTTCCTGAGCAGGGGCTGTGATCCTCAAAAGACAGTGCTGAATTAAAGATTAAGCCAGTGTTTTCCTTGATGGAAAGAGAGCAGTTCTCTGTGGAGGATGGTGACAATGCAGCTCTTACCCAGCGCTGCATGTGGGGGTTTAGATTTTCCCAAATCCAAATGACAGAGCAAAGCTGCAGCGTGCTGCTGGGGATGGTGTGAAGGCAGCTGTGAGCTATGTTAATGAAAGTGACACTGGTAATTAGCCGGAGGTGAGCATGAGGCACTGAGCAGCTCCAGGAGAGGCCATTGACTGCTTTGTGTGAGAGAACTCATCGACGATGAGTAGAAGGGAGACCTGCTTGGAAAAATGGAATTTGCAAGGAAATCAGCATGGGTCGGCAGAGACCCAGGTCAGAGCCTTGCCCCAGGTCAAGGATGTGGCAGGGCAGCCCTCTTCTCTGGAAACAACCCACTTAAGCTGCCACAGCTCTCTGCATGGACACCAATTTCAGGACGAATTATTTATAGATCTCTAACCACAAACTGGTTCTGATTGGTAAAGACAAGTGAATATCAATCAATCGATTAAAACCAAACCAGGAGAGTCTGTACACATTAGTTTAGCTTAACTTTTCAGTTAAAACAGCTCAATTGAGGTTTTTTTGGTGTGGTTTCTAAATAAAGACCAAACCTCACCATGGTGCCTGGCTATCTCTGCTTTGGACAGCTGACAGCACCTTTTCCTTGGCTTTCTCTGAGCACAGTAACCTAGTCAATCATGCAAATCCTGAGACAATTGAAAGTATTTAAGGCTAATAAATGGACAAATTTCTGGGCAAGGGATTACCCTAGAATGTGGAGGATGAAGTTTGAGTGTAGAACCAGAAGTAGTGCCCATCCATCACTGTGACCGAGACGGCCACTGTCACATAGCAATGCCTGGTTCTTGTGGCTCAGACTGTGGTACCTGGCAGTTTCTCCTTGCAAAGTGCAGGTGCAGATTCTCATGAGGGCTGGAAACTCTCCAGAAGCCTAACAAGGCTCTTGCAGAAGACCTGGGAAACCACAGGCAAACAGCGCTTTTTGTTCCCATAAACACAAAAAACAAGGATAATGCAGTCAATCATGAGAAGAATAAACCCCACATTTTTCAAAAGCCACAGGTAAGAAACCGATCACGTAAAACACCCACAAAGGACATTTTTATGAAGGTGTTAGTGGAATTTCTGTTCCTTAAACAAATTTTTGAGACCAAGACAAAGAAAAATTAGTTTAATATGGCTGGTCTGTTTAATACTATTGCTCACCAAACAAATGTTTTATTTCACTCATATGAATACACTTCAGGAGGCTGCAATTGCAGCTTTTTGAAAAAGATACCAGGGGGTGAAAGACAACATTTCCCTCGCACAGAAACTGGGTAAATGCTGCATGACAACTATTCCACTACACTTCCCTGGGAAAGCAGCCAAGCTGATAATACGGCATGTCTGCTTTCAGTACAGCTATGTATACTATAAACTCTTTTGAAACACTACTTCACCTTGGTTTGGAACAGAACTTTTAGTGAGGCCATTACTTAAATTATCTCATTTTCTTACTGATTTGTGTCCCACTAAGACTCTCACACAAAAATGCAGAACACCCCCACACTACTGGCTTCTGCAAAAAGCTGGCTTCAGTATAGTGGCAGCGAACACAAGGAAAGCTTAACTCCCTGCTGCTGCATGTGGTGTGGAAGTAAATATTTTATCACCTTTGTCAGCAGAAAGCTTTGCACAGAGACTCAGGAAGCACCTTTGGCGGTTAACACCTCTCTGAGGTGACTTCAGTTACTATGGCACCAAGAGTTAAAACCCCACTGGCACGCACACGCATGTCACAAGCAGGGAGCTGAGATAGTCCAGCAGTTCCTGTGCCCCTTTCCTGATCCACATTTACAGGAGCTCACTGCTCCATCGGTGCCTTGTGAGAAACCACTGAATGCATCCAGGATGGCACCTGTGAGCACAGACTTTGCACATCTGCCTCTGGAGGGTTACTGTTCATTTTCTATCTGCTTGGGAGGAAGGACTTGGGCAAAGTAGCAAACTGTCATTCATGTGGGAAACTGCTACAATGGGAAGGGGAAAATGAACCACCTGAACCCATTTTCCCAGCCTCTTCTGTTTCCCCGTGAGACTACCGAAACAGCAGCATTTGGCCCACTAATTATCCACAAACCTATGTACGGTTTTATAGACATAAAAGCATGCTGCAACCATTGTAAATTCAAATGTGCCAAGAGAAGTGGCAAATTTAAACCTGACTAGGCAAAATTAATGTGCATAATAACTTTAATTATCCAATGAAGTACAATTTTCACATAATCCCCTGCCTCTTTCCATGCAAGTGCTCCATAGTGTTCAGTGAAAAGGCAGCTGGTCTGTTTTCCCTTTGTAGGCTCCATAATATACCCCAAATGATTTGTTCCTCTTACAGTACAATTATTCTTTATTGGCTTTTTGAGGTATGGTCATCCTTAACGCATATAAGTGCTCCACATTATCCCTAGGAAGTAAGAGGCTTTTTATATGTATATGTGTGAATAATATATGTTTAAAAATTTAATTATGTATGTATAGATATGTTTTATATATGTATCTCATTATTACTTTATATAGGAATGATGTTCATGTGTGCCTATGTTACCTATAGGTAGTGTAATAGTTATGCTTAAGTGTAATATCATGTATAATTACAATAACTTAAAGATAGAAGTGTTTATATAGGGGGGGGAACTGATTTGGAGAATCCAGTTTGCCAAGTCTGAGATATCCTTATTTAGCATATTTAGCATTGTAAAGCATGTCTCAGTCTCAGCATGGATTTGGCTGATATAATTTATACTTCCCTGTGGTCAGCAGCTCCCCAGCCAAAGCAAAAAGCGTCCAGAGCTCATGAGTTTTTCCATAAATGCTATATTTAGCTATATATGGGAATTTGCCAAACAGAAGAAAATTCCTGTTCTCCACAATAAGATGAGTTGGCCCTTCTCTTTTTCCAGGCTTCTTTTCTAATACTGCGACAGCCTGTGATACCTTTGGAGATATATATGAATATATGGAGTATATATGAATATTTGGAGTATATATGAATACTTCTTGGTTTTTCTTCCTCACTTGGACGATGCCCTGCACAGTGGCTGGCATTGGCTGACGGGGAAGATGGTACCTTCTTGGAGGAAGACTACTGGGAAGCTACCCCATGCTGAAGCTTTTCCTCACCAGAGATGAGAGCACAATATTATTTTAGAGAATGTTTGGAAACAGTTGGACTTCTACCTTCCACTGTCACTGTTGTTAAATCCCTGTTAGTACAGTTACTGCAGAACTGAGCTGGTCCATGGGGCTGGGAGCGTCCTGGGAGCATCGTGGTGAGATGTTCCCAGTGATGTACCGAGACAAAGAATGGCTGTGATGGCAAACACAGCCCCTGCTCCAGTTACAACACTCCAGGACATTCTCCCCACTAATGTGCCACACTACAGCCTGGCGCTGAAGGCAGCTAGAAAACCTCCCTCTGCCCTAGAATTAATGTCCTTTTTTCCTCTGAGGAACATCTTTCTGCAGCACCACCTTTGCCTTCCCTAGGGGCTCCAGCTGCCAGGAGGTGCTGCCAAGGGTTTGCTTGCTTTTTTTTTTAGGAGGTAAACTGTGCTGCTTGAGTGACCAGGAACAACCTCAACTGCAGCCAGTATTGGCTAGGATTTCATAGTTATGGATCTCTTGAGGACAAAAAAATCCACAACAAAACACAGATCAAGACAATCTATTTGGGCTGAAATCCAACAGAAATCAAATCCTCCTTGGCAGCAGCAGCTCAAGGGAGCTGAAAGCAAGCCAGGAATGCCTCCTCATCCTCCTCCTCCACTGTGGCCTGTTTGCCACAGGTTTCAGGAAGCGTTTTGTGGGAGCTTTGCCCATTGCAACCTTCAGACAGGTAAGATAAACAGCAAGTGAGGGGTGCAACCTTTAGCATGAGGACAATGAAGAAGAACGAAAGATAGCTGAGGAGCAGTGAGGTATCAGGGGAGGAAGGCAATGAGGACACTGAGACCTGTGGCCTGCACTGCCAAAACTAGCGAGTGCAAAGCTTTACACAGGTGCCCCAAATGGAGTCACACTCTCTGCAAGGGTACTGGGAAACCACCTGCTTGCAGCAGAGCAACAGGGACCCGGGCCAGCAAAGCAATGGCTTCTCTCTCCAGCAAGACAACCAGTGAAACAAATCATCACATCTGACCAGTGAAACAACACATCATGACCTGATGGGAAACAAAAGTAATAGTTTTCCTTAACTCCTAGGGAAAAATTCACAAGGAGTGGAAGTTAACCCACAATCACTCCTTCCAGGGAAACCAAACTGCTTTCAGGTGATGCTGATGAGTCCTTTGGTGAAAGTGAACGGGCTTCTAGATCCATTGGAAAGTGAAAGGCAGCATCCCTGAACCCCTATAAAGAATGACGATGCCAAATAAGTTTAACAGCTTGTGCCTCTTTTAATGGAAATATCACATTTATGCACATAAACACAGTAAAGTACAAAGGATTAGAAAATAGGCCTAATTTCCAGCCCCTAATTCCAACATACTATACGTTAATCCCTGAGAGCACCTGTCAATTGTCGGTCCCTTGCAGGAGGTACTGAAAGTGCAAATTCAAGTGCTCAGCTGCAGCACAGGTTGCTTTTCAGAACCAAATCTGAGTGCTAAATCTTCAAAACCCTGGGTTGGCAGTAAACAAAAATTAACAGTTAAACCATTCAGTCCAGCACACCAATTTGAAATCTATCCTGATACCTTTGCCACAGACAGCCAAAAGATTGTCTTCCTGCTTTCCAAAGAAATGTGTCCAGCTTGTATTCTGGTCACACCAAAGCCGTTACAAAATTGGTGCCTATGAATTGCACAGCACTGATGCACTTGTGGATTAAAATGCTCTTCATGTTCCCAGGACTGGGCAGGTGTATTGGCAGGTGCATATTCCTCCAGCTCTGACCTAGGAGGCTCCCTGGCAATGCAGTCTGGCCAGCACAGAAGTACAACGAACAGGCTGAATGGAAAAATCTTTGTTTCCCACATCTGTCCAAACCTCTGTCAGACCCCACAGACAGGAAATGGCAGTGCTGATCTGGGCGCTAGTTTTTAATCAATTGAATTTATTTCTCCCATGACATGCACATTTCACTACAAATCCAGTGAGACTGTGGCCAGACTTTGTGCTGTGAGACTAAAGGATGGAAAAGTTTTCCCTCTTTTTATCTGAGGGGAGGAACTGGTGACAGCAGCAGCAGCAGCTGGGGTCTGCCTGGGCTCCAGTGCAGCAACACCTTCAGGAGGATACACTGCAGCACATTTAAGTTCAAATGTGTGCAAAGCCTGAGCAAAACCTTACCCTGAGCATGTGCTCTATGCTGTTTGCATTGGACTTCTACAAGTGTGGTCTCTCTTCAGCAAGCAGCAGGTTTACAGTGCTTCCTTACCAGAATTTGCCAGGGGTTGGCTTCCTGTTCATCCTGACTGCTGGTACAAAAAAAAGGGAACCCTTAACGTGGAGCACAGAAGCTTGCAGCAACCCATGGGAGCTGCCCCTTGGAGATGCACTTCCATACTAGGGAAGGTTTTCTCCCAGTGTAGACAGAGGGGTGAGGTACTACCCTCTTCAGGCACCCAGGGACGTGGTACCAAAGCTTACAGTGACACCTGGCCACCTCAGTGGCTGAGCTGCTGGTAGTGCCCCTCTGACTGGCTATTCACAGCGTGTAGCTGCACTTGACAACGGGGAAAGTTGCTTAAACCTTTGAAAGCTGCATAATATTCTTGTCTTGGCTATATTCTGGAAAGGCTCACAATAAACCTGGTGAGTTGTTTTTTAAAAAAACCTTAAATATCAACAAAAAAAAAAAAAAATTCCACTGTGCTTCACCATCTCCCTTATTTCACAGTTAAAAGCAATGACAAAAATTTCCCTGAGACTAAAGAGGAGACAACAGATAATGGATAAAGGGAAATCTAGTGGGGAGGAATTCTTAGGTGATGGTGGGAATCAAAAATTGTCTCATCTTCTATGTTTCTTCAAGGAAATCAGTCCCTGCACGTGATTTATAACTGCAGAAGATGTATATACCTCAACTGCAGAGATATTTCATTTTGAGCCCTTTTTAGATTCAACAGAGCAAACAATAGCATTAAAAACTGCATCCATACAGACTGTATAGACCTGTAGGGTTTAATACCTGTACTTAAAATCTGTTTACTGGAATAGAAATAAAGTGCTTAGTATATCCAAAATATTGTAGACCTGAATTTTCACTGCCAACCAACACTGTGGTAAATTTTGAACTTTTAATTATTACTATAAATCTTTGCAATATGTCTACCTAAGGAAGGAGAGGGAGGAATGTCTAGTGTCAAAAACACAACTCCTTAATTTTGTCCATTACAAAATGAACAAACACAAAATACGATCCTTTCAAACATGTTTTTCAAGCTGTTTCACAGTCATTCAGCAGGAACTGGAAAAACAGGAATCCACAAGAGGACTGCACCACTTAGAATGTCCCTTCAACAGCAAACCGGAAATCCAAGTAACTCTTCCAGCTCAAAACACCTTTCTGCTCTGCCATCAGACATGCTGTGGCATAGCCCTTGCTGTATTTCTGCTCCTTAAAGGCCATGACTCTATCCCAGCTCCATGAGCAGTGGGCATGCACAAAGGCATTCAGTCTGTTATCTTGCTAGGATAACAAGACTAGCGGCTCAAGAACTTCTCAGCAACTGCCTTTAAATCAGGTCCTGCTCTGGGCAGGAGACACCTGCCTCGGCTTTTGAGCCTCTGCTGCTCTATTCTTCCCCTGTTCATCCGCCTTCCTCCGCTCCTCTTTTAGCTCCTTGTATCTCCATTTGGGAATCTGCAGATAGGGGTCATCCTTCGCACTGCTCCTCCTTCTCGCCTTTTCTGGTTGGAAGGTGGGTGGAGGAGCCTTGCTGACACGGACTTTGGGGATGACAAATCCCGGCCGGACGCTGCTCCGTCGAAGCAGGTGGAGTGGCAGGAGGCTGGCCTTCCTCGTGGCTACTGTGCTCACTTGGGACATTGCCATGCTGATGGGCTGCAGGCTGGCCCGACGCTCCTTCTTCTTGGGGACCACCATGACTTTGGAGTTCTGAAAGAGCTTCTCATAGCTGCTAACGTGATCTTTGTCTTGAGATCGGATCTCCTCTGCTCTCTGCTTCCTAAGGATTTCCTGCACTGCCAATCTGCGTTTCCCCACACAAGGTGGGCTGCCTGGGCACACAGTCCGGCACGCCAGAGCGATGAAGGGACTTCCCAAGCTTGTTGTCACCTTCACCATGTGGTCAAGGACCCCGTCCTCTTCTGGGCCACAGAAAGACCGGAACGAGACAGCTGCCCTTACGCACTCAGAAATCTTCTGCAAACAGCTTTTAGGCTCTGCAGCCTTGGCAAGAAGTTCCTTCATTTTTGGCCATTCTGGTTTATATTGATCAGAAAACTGTTCTGGGCATGGCCTGTCCATCAGCTTTTGCATGATGAAGGCAGACTCTGATCTTCCTGTGAAACAAGCCCATTCCCATGAAGTCAGTCCACGGCTTGGGTCAGTTGCATGAACATTTGCCCCTCAAAAGAAAAAGAAAAACAATTGGTGTTAATTAATTAAACCACCCACATTCCTGTGGCTGTGATCAGAGGTGAGTCAGCCAGATCCCTGCAAGAAAATGTCACATAAAATACACAATAATATTTCTGTGAAAATGAACATGCAATAAGGATAGATCTGTTTCCTGACTTTATGAACTTATTTATTTAAAGGAAGGTAAAAGACATTAAGACTGTATATATGAAATCCTCTTAAAATTACAAATAATGAAATAATTAATTTCACCTGCATTTAATATTGACTGACATTTTTTCACTTGAGCTCACAAGAAGAGAGTTACAGATATGGAAAGAAACAATTCTCCACAGAGAAATCCTTCCTCACATAGAGTAGTGGACTTCATACTGGTCACTTCCACTTGGAAGAAAGGTCTTAGGCTAATGATCACAAGTTCCATGAAAATATCCCCTCACTGCTAGCTAGGGGTAAAAACACCAAATAAAATATAATTAATTTATTTTAAAAACATTAAAAAGGAAAAAAAAAGAAAGTAAAAAAAGAGGAAATAAACAACAAATGTGCAATTCATGCTCTTTTATGTCTGAAAGGATCCCATAGAATTATGAAATGTTGAGAAGATTGTAACAAGGGATGTAAAATATAAGGAAAGTTTCCATAAATGTCAAAGAGTGGATAATGGGTGTGATGTACCTTCATTCTGAGCTCAGAACATCTTATCTACCTGAGATTACCAGCCCTAAGGAAATTAAATAATTGCTAGCCAAAACACTGTTATTGCCAAGTGGACCAGCCTTAAGAGGCAGCTGGGATACATGCTACACAGCAGAGGCTTAGACATTTCAAGTGTTATGTCCTGGAAGGAAATTATTTCTAATGGCCTATCCTACTCCCATTTGCAGTTTATGATCCTTATGTTCCCAGTTCTGATGTTTCTCCCCATCACTATTCTCTTCTTCTAATATATTTCTGCATCCTTTTCCATCTTTTCATTCCTTTTGATCCCTCCATCTTCCTATAAAACACCACACATAGGCTTTTGCCCTTGTTCTCCACTCTTCAAAAGTGTTCTTCACTTTTTTGTTTTCACTCTTCTTTTCCAGGGCTCTTGGATACTTGAAGAGAGGATACAAGAGTAACAAGAGAAGCAGGCATCCTAGTCTGCCCAATGTTAACCTTTACAACTTCTTTAGTACTGTATATCCATATTTCATGGCAACCAGAAAATTGCAGAGAAGTCCTCCCATGATATTAGGGTGGGATGATATTTATATTTATGATTTATGATATTAGGGTGCCACCTCCATCAATGAGAATGGCATGTGCCCAGTCCTGCTCATAGAGAAGAGCTCTGTAAAGGACACAGGAAGCTCAATTCAAAGTGCACCTGTGGAAGAATTGCTGCAGAACAATGAGCAGCAGCAAGTGGTTTTGGAAGCTGAAGTTAGCAAGACACTGTTGCAAATACCCAGCAGATTACAGCTGGTGAATGCTAAAGGATACAAAAGACCTGTCCAAAAACTGGCTTGATGGCACCAATTAAAAAGAATCTCAGAGATGTGTCAAAGACTTGAAAATTGGCACCATATCCTGTGCTTCACATCCAAGTGATCCTGGAGACACCACCTGGGCACACACATCTTGATGTTTTACAGTGTATGGGTGTGAAGGTGAATGAATGAAATCAATAGAAGAATGAGGGAATACTCTCTGTGTCAGGCAGACAGGTTCTTAAGCTGAAAATCCTTTGGTTTATATTCTGCCTTTGAACTTTGACAGATCTCAGAGGGAGCTTTGCACGCTCCAGTCTGCAGACTGTTCAGCAGATCTGCACCACGTTCCCTGGGACAGGCACGGGCACTTTGCCCAGCTGCCTTCAACATACTGAGCTTTACAACATTCAGTCATGGTTTACTCATATCTCTGGCCCTGCAGATAATTTCTGGTTTTCTTGAAAGAGTTTAAAGCTGGGATACAAATAACATTTGATTTATTGAAGGGCTTCTTTACCACATGAAGGACCATTTTCAAACAGACAACAGAAAACTGACCTACAAAGATCTTGTCACAAAAGCGACAGTCTATACCATTGCTTGGCAAGAAGGATACATCCAGAGACCAGAGGAAAAGACCAGAAAATACCATGATTTTTTTTTTTTTCCCTGGGTGGATTACCTTGGAGACAGCATTTAAAATTAGAAAAAGAAGGACTTGCTATAAAGAAAAGCAACCACAAACCAGTTTGTGATGGGTTCAGTTTAACCTTTCCCATGAAGGATGTTTTGTTATTATAGAAAAATAAAGGCAAAAAGAGCATGGGGAAAGTGATAAAACCCTCAACTTTATTGAGTTAATTCCTAAGTCTCTGAGAAAAATCCCTAAAGAGATCTTCTGTGCTGGAGACACAGATGAAGAATGGATGTAGAAGGAGACACCCTAAGCAAAATTGCGGATCAGTTTAAGCAAAATTTAAGTGAAATTTGCAGAAAGGACCACTCAGAGATAGAGCACCAGGGCAATGCAGGGAGACAAGCATGGCGCCCAAACTGGAAGGCAGAAAGAAGCCAAAGAAGAGGAAGAGTCAATCAAATCAAAGAGTTCATGAGGTGGGGATTTGAAGAAAGTATTGCAAGATCTCAGAGGCAGAATGGTTTGATGAAGTTCAGGACTGCAGAAATTACAGATAAAATCAGTGAGGGAGGAAAAAAGACATACCAACACATGCCCTCCTGCTTCACTAACCTGTTTTTGAACCTCCCTACCCAAACTTCCTATCTTTGAATCTCTCTCATCTCAGGCTAGCCTCTTTCCCTGGTCCTTTCTTAATATTTGCCTGAGTCTGAAGTCCTTTCCAAAAGAGCTGGCTGTGACTGTGGCAAATTATGTGGAAGTTGTTTTCTTGATGTACATATAACAGGCAAGGAATTAATACAGGAAGTACAGCAGCTAAAGAATTGTCTTAAAATGCAAAATTTAATTCTCAGATTGTAAATAAGAAAAAGGTATGGACAGCTGCTTACCATTATCTTCAAGAAAAAGTAATTCCAGTTTTGATATGGTGCAACTGTGAGAATTTGAAGCAGAGTAGTTCAAAAAGAACAGTGTGAGAAAGTGCTCACTGGGGGCTCCTCAAAGGCTCCCCCCTTTGCTTGGGGGCTGCACTCATCTCTGGTCCTTGTCTGGGCTATGTCTGTGCCCTGCCCTGCTGGTCTGGACCCTGACCCATAGACTTAGTTTGACCTCAGACCCACCTTGTCTCTGTGAACTTGGCCTTGTCAACATGGACTTGACTGGCAGTCACTGCAACGCTGCCTGATACAGGTTACTGCCACCAACCCTGCCATGTTCCTTAGAGGAGCACCTTTGTTGATGAGGTTGGTGTCGAGGCCTTGCTGTCACCTTTGGCTCACCTCCCTTTGAGGAGAAGCCTATTATTCTGAGAGATGGGTCCCTAGGTGTTTTGGAAACTCTGTCTCAGAAAACAATATTACAGAGTATTGAAATCCCAATCTCTCAACAGAAATCAATGCTGACTTTGTACCTTGTATCACAGAATCTCTTCTAAGGCATGATTTACCATAGTTTTATTGATTTTCTGCACAAATCAGGAGACATTCCTGAACAAACTTGTCATTCAGCAGAATGCCTTATCTGTAATATACATGAGCAGTCATGTCCCTTTGTAATGTGATAGCAGTCTTATTGAACTAATTATAATTTCAGTGTAACTATAGTCTACAAGCCTTCTTTCAGGAGTGCTGGACTTGCCACTCACCTTGCTTTTCCTGGAAGTTCCCCTGAAGATGATTTTCAGCAAAACTGATTCAAATACACATGCTCCTTTAGGAGATAAATATCTTAATTTATTAAGATTTCATGTCCTTTTGAGATGCAGAACTGGCATCTTGAGTTTAAGGACAGGGGCTGAGGAGGCCCAGGCATCTGTTACCAGCCCATGCTTTGGGTGGTATTTAAAGCCCAGTCTCCAGATCCAGGCCCACTCTGACAACTAAAGCAGCACTGAGTTTTCACTGGAGATTACAGCAGGGCTTGACAGGTGAATAACAACCAGCATTTCTGGCTGGCTCTCCTGATGAGTGCTGGCAGCGTCACGGAGCTGGCAGCGCAGCAGTCTGTGACAAACTGCCGATGGGAGACAGAGCCCCCCTCACCCGCTGTGCACTCACAAACAGCAAATTCACATGTTCCAAAGACTCCCTCTGAAAGAGCAACATCATGGCCAAGTGTCACAGAGTGCCCTAATCTTGTAGTGATTGACCTTGGCCCCCCTCCACGAACTCAAATTTCAGAAAGAGCAGTCACTTTGGCAATCCAGCTCCAACCATCTGTCACACATTGCTGTTACCTCTTTCCCCATCTGACTGTGCTGAATCCGTGCTAAGGCAGCTAGGAAGGTGAGTTATTTTGCTTTGCTGATCTCCTGCATTGCCATAAGTAGCTGACCATCAGCAGAGGTCTTACCCAAGCCACTGAAGAGATACTGTGTTTAAAAACCTCCTGGCTGTAACTCTTTTCTAAACACACATAACTGCTTTGTAGTTGTGCATGTCGATCCACAGCTGATTATGGGTGTTTCCCCTCTATATTGCCATCTATTTCTTCATTTTAATATAAAATTCTGCTATTTTGTGAAATTGTTTTTTTCACCAAATATTTTAATAACTTATTTTACCTTCTTCAGCTCACTAGCACTTCATTGTCAGCACTGACTCAGTGTCCCTTAAGTCCCAAACTACTTCTAAATCCATTCTGAATGAGCATTTCCCTCCTTCCCTCCCTCCATTTCCCCAGACTGTGCAGTACTAAAAAATACTCAGACATTAAAATGAGTACAGGCAATTTACCACATTTCCTTTGTGACTCCTATTTTGAGCTGAAAATGTGAGGAATTCCAAGTACTCACTGAAATGGCAGTTTAGAAAATCAAAATTACATTAACTCATCAGATCTTTAGTTAGTGGATGATCTTTGGTATCCTCACTATCTCTGCTGCAAAAATAGGCTGAAAAAACTTTCTGTAGGCAAACTTAAGATGGAGGCTAAAAAAGGCCATTTTCTGGATGTCTAAAGGTTTGTTCTTCCCAGTATTCTGTTTTCTTATGAATCATGGAAACAAGAAGAGGCTATGCAGATGCCAGAGGCAGAAACCAGAGCAGTGAACTTTGAAAATGATACTTAAAGTATGAAAATCAGAATAACAAGTACTGAGTTATTTACATAGCTGAAAGGTTGTGAAACAGCTTCTGGTGACCCAAACAGAAAGCAAAAGCTCGCCTCGGATCTCTAGTGATAATAATAGGTCATGACACCATAAGGCAAATTCTGACAAGTCAGAAAATCATAGGATTTAAGTTTCATTTTAAGTGATGATTTATAACACTCACTGGAAAATTCTGAACAAGCATCTGCATGAAATATGTGTGAGTCCAGAAAGTGCATCTGTTTCTAGCAGTGCTCAAGCTCTGACAGTAGTTTCATAATTTTTTATCATTAAAATTTAAAATGAATGATTCAATTCCTAAACCTTTGCTCCAGAGTGAGAGGCTACAGAACCTAGTAGAAAATAACACCTCTAGTAGAAAATAACATTATATTTTCTGTGTCACATCAATGTCTAGAAACTGGATATTACGAAATGAAGGATAGTAATATCACTATGATGGATAAAATAATGCAACTTAAAATACTCTGTTTATGAGGGATTAGACTCTTGTGACAGCAAAATCACTGAAGTTAACTCCGTGTTCAAAATCTCTCTCAGTGAGATGGACCTGTAGGACCCTTGATCTAGACAGTAACAATACTCACATGCCATTTATTATTATTTCCACAATATTTAATTTATGTCATATATTTGCAATGAAAAAATAAGAATATATACTAGTATAGGCTAGTTATTTAATTATTATTTAATGGTTAATATACCAATTACTTAATATTAAAAAACCCATACAATAGTGTGGCTGAAAGATGTTGTATGTTAGGACAGCTCTTGTAGAGGATTTTGTCCCTCAAGGGGTCTTTTGAGTCTCCTCTCCAGGACCCTGTCACCTTGCAAAGCAATATGGCTGGAAATTCAACAGCAGGCAAGAGCCAAGAGCAAGAAACATAATTCCTGTTCTCAGGTGTAAAGAGAGACAGGAGGGCAGAGAGAGACCCTGTGCCACATCTCCTTGCTTGCAGCAGACCTGGTCATGCACAGTTACCCATAAACCTGGAGACCAATCTCAGAGCTGTAGAGGCATTAACAAACAAACAAACAAACAAACAAACAAACAAACAAACAAAGTCACCACATTTCCCACCAATGTTCCCTGGTGGGATGTGGCCCCTACACCCAACACTTCTGACAGGAGCTGGGGCCCCCAAACCTTTCCAGTCCCTACCACAGTTCAAGGCAGAAATGGAGGCCTGGCTGTGGTCTTACCCTTGCACTGTCTGTCACACACAGAGTTGGCAGCAAGCAGACCTGCATGTCTTTCCCACCTGTGTTCTCGATTTCATTAACTCCTGTTCTACAAATTTTGATGATTCTACTCCCCAAGCTCTCCTAGAGGCAATCAATCTCATCCTCAGAGGTCTAGAAGACCTCCTGGGTGAGTTTGTATAAGCAAACTGAGTGCTCCTGCACCACATGCCTTCACTGCCTTGACTATGGCTTATTTAAAAG
The DNA here is from genome assembly GCA_013396955.1 of Regulus satrapa. Taxonomy (NCBI): domain Eukaryota; kingdom Metazoa; phylum Chordata; class Aves; order Passeriformes; family Regulidae; genus Regulus; species Regulus satrapa. Next base: position 912,880 of record VWZN01006309.1, read on the forward strand.
CTGCACCTATTTCCAGGGAAGGCTGTACCACAGTTCTCAGCATCCCAAGAGCTGATTTTCTTCTTGGTATTTGTTAGATGGTGACAAAGAGGAAGAAAAGGACTTTGCATACCTGCCATTATCAAGGCTTTCACACATTCTGTTCGGCCCTGCATTGCAGATTTCATCAGTGCTGTGAATCCAAACGAATTTCTCTTCTCAATATCAAGCCCAGGAAAATAGTTCAACAAATAGTTTGTAATGGTTATGTGCCCTTTAAAGAAACAAAAAAAAAGCAGAGAATATATGTCACAGGTGCTGTCTCAAGGATAAACCAAAAATTTACTCCTGCAGGTCTGATAACTGGAAAATGCAGAGAAGTTAGTAAGATCTCTTTCCTTTGTGTCCTTGTCCACTGATTGCAGTCATCAGCCTTAGGGTTAAGTGGCCCTGACTTGTGACCAGAGTATTGGGATAGGAGGTGGAAAAGCTGGGTTCCACGTTCTCTAAACATGTTCCACATTGCTCTCCTTTCTGAAAAGTCAGTTTAAGGTAAAGGAAAAGTTGAAGGCCAGAAATGGTCACTCTGAGGTTGCCAGTGGCCCCAGTGAGTAGCACTGCAGAGGGAATCCCTGCAAATTATGGAAGAAAGGCCCATCACCAGAGGCAACTGATTGCAAAAGTTCAGCTTTTCCCTCCCTTGGTAAATTTGAGCCTCACAATCATGGTGCTTCATTAAAAAGTGCGGACTGCACATAGTTTTTCCAGCCAATAATGCTATCCAACCATGCCAGGCCTGATACAAGAGAAAGGAATATTTTGTGTAGCATCCCACATTTTTATTTTTCTAACTGACAGTGTAAAGCCATTTGTCTACTCTCCTGCAGTTGGAAAACGGAATTGATGTTCAGTGTTGGTGGTAAAATAAATTATTTAGGTTCTGTTTCTAAAAGCAACTGTTGTTGCCATTCATGTGCCTTGTATGCCAGGATAACTGGTGTCTACAAGGCTGTACTGAGGAGCTGAACACATCTCTGGCTAAATGGTTGGAAGACAAGACATCAAGTCTTTACAATTGGACTCTCAGATGAATAGCTAGGGCCATTACGACTCATTCAAAATAGTTTTCCCTTCACTTGTCAATCATTTTATGATGTTTTGATGCTCTATAAAATAATGCCGTCTGTCAGGCAGCTGCAACAATCACAATTTAATTAGTAGGAGCTGTAAAAATATTCTCTCATCTCACTCTGCAGACCAGATGACTATTCTGTAATGCAAGCCATTTGCATTCATCTAGAAATGTTACTGAAGCAGATTATAATTCATACAGGACAATTTTTAAAGTCTATAGCATCACATCTGGCATAGATTTCATCAGTAGCCACTTTGAACCAATACAGTCATCCATTCACTTTGAAAAGCAAGTTAAGAAATTCTTTACCAATTAATTTGTGTTGCAAGTGTTACTCTTTTCTAGAATTTTTTGACTGTTTCCTTTATACATAACTGGAGACTCTCATGAAGCCTGAGCAGATGTAGAGATAATGCAGATCAGATTAACTCCAGAGCCAGAGAAAACAAAAAAACCTCCCTGTACCTTCTGCAGTCCAATGATAATGGAATATAAAGATTCAGCTAATCACAACAAGCTGAACAAAGCAAAAGTGAATTCAGGGCAGGATCAAGTGACCTGGTCCTGCTTACTCAACACAGAGGTTTCAGCTTTACTGATTCTATGGCATGAAATCAAATCCTAGCAAGGAATCAATTGCTACTGGGAGAATCTTTGTGCCCAAATTATTTTGCAGGACATGCTCTGATTCGGTGATGTAGAACTTGTGTCTCCATGAAGGTTTTGGAGCATTCGAAATCCCACTTTTTGACCACAGAAACCAGAGACAAACTGAAACAAGCAGAAATAATAAGATGGAAGATTTTTCTGCAGTTATTACATCACTGCAGAAAGGATGTTCTTTCCTTTGCCAAAGGTATAATTACAGTAAGAGATGTTTTGCAAATCTGGGGTGATCATAAGAATTAGTCTTGAAAGACCTTGCTTAACCAAAACTCTCCAGGGGACTAGAAATGGGCTCAAATGAGAGAGAAAAAAAATACCAGCAGCAAAATAAGAAAGAAAATGAAGAAGTTTGTGATTCCCAGGAGCTTTGTGTCTCAGGGATTCCTGAAAACCACTTCAGTTTTAATCTGGAGGATTTTCTGTCCTCTGAGGTTTGCTTCAGATTTCCAGGTCAAACAGATATCAAATTCTAAGCAAAACTCAGAGCTGCTAAGTTTTAGTTCAAACCCTGTCACACACTTTTGATTTAATGTCATGAAGTTTGCTTTGGTTCTCCTGTGTCTGCGTGAACAAGCAGCCTGAACCTAAATTGTAAACTGGGTGAGCCTCCTATGATGTAAAGTCTGCTATGAAAGCTGTACAAAGTTCTAAAACCAACGAGCCTGGGCTCAGCCCATTTAGTGATACTGAACTCAAAACAGGCTCATGCTGTTTGTAAGCCAGATCTACTTCCTACTAGAACTGGCATGCTAAGGGTTCACTTCTTCTCCATGTGAGCCATAGAGATCAGCACAGATGTCTGTAAAAGCTTAATTCACTTAACTGCTGCCACAAAGGAAAGGCCTATAATGATGACAATATCACCTAATAATCTGTGTAATAAAGGCAGAAGGATAAACTGCATAGTAAGGGAGACCCTTTGTCAAATAACATTTCACTCCTGAATTGTTCCTTGTAAAACGCTTGTGTTTAGCCTGCGGGTATTGAATGCTTTCTCACAGATGGATGGAACCAAGGACACCCAGAAGGCTTTATCCTCTGGGTGTTTTAGGTGTTTGTGTTATCATGTCTTTCTTAATAAACAGAAACTGGGATAACTTCCAATTTTGTATTCCCAACTCAACAGCTTTGCCCCAAACTGGTGGCTGTAACAGAAAACATCTATACTTTGTAGGCAAATACAGCCCTCTCTGAACACCAGTACATGCCAGTTACCATACACAGATGTGGCTGTGTCCCTATCAGCAGCAGAACTGAGAAAAGTACATGTAATTTTCCTTATTTTCCCTTTTTTAAAAAAAATCACTCTCCTTCCTCCCTTTCTTTCCACTTGTTATTTCAATCACTTTTTTTCTATCAATCTCCCATTTTTTTCTGCATTTTCCTTGTAATGATGTTTAATGATTTTGCTTCTGCTTCAATAGCATCGCCACCCATTTCTGGGCACCACCTGCTGCAGACTGAAATGCATTTATAGTTCTGGAAGGCAAGCTCTCTTTGAAAAGGGATATAAGAAATAGGAAATACTGAGAAAGCAGGAAAACAGGCCAATTTTCAAATGTGAAATTGACACACAAAGCAGAGCACTTTGTTTGGGGTTGTTTTTCTATACTAATAAGATTGTTAAGACAGTAATGCTTTTCACTGATCCTTCCAACCTGCCCTTGTCTGGTCAGCCCATGCAGAAAATTTCAGCCTCGGATACTTTTATTGGAGAATGAGAATCTCATATTATCAAAAGCAATATGAGGAACTGAATTCACTCATCTTCTGATCATCTAGTTGCTCCTTAATTTAATCCTATTTGATTCAAGCTGATGCTCATATTTGAGCATCAAAGCTGGGTGGTCATGAGACAGCATAGGCAAGTGTGAATTTTAAGCTCCTCAGCACAAGTGAAGAGACCTCTCCCTCATCCCTTTTGCTATCTATACTTCATAATACAGATCCAGACTCTGAAACACAAGGAACAGTCCCTCAGGACCACATCTTTTTTCCCATCCAGCTCCACGCATGATGGTCCACCTGGTCAGTGGATCATAACAAAAACAGAAACACTTTCTGAAACCTTCAAATACCTTATGAATACCTGAAATAATGTGGATTTGGACTTCCCACAGGAAAACCCATAGTTTTGGGTTAATAACATAAATAGCATATGTTATTACATATGTTTTATATACATATGTGTGTGTGTGTGTGTGTATATATATATATATATATAATCACTTAAATAACAGTGATCTCAGAATTTTTTTTGCAAAAATATGATTACTTTCACAGCCTAAAGTTGACCCCTCCCCAACAAATACATTCTCCATTAAAGGCAAGCTTGCAAAAGCTTTGCTTTCAGGCCTTTATAGTACACTGCTCAGTGGTACTACTTAACATCCAGCAATAATTAAGCGGCATCTGTTGCACTGTAACTCCTCTGGTTGCAGTGTTAGTCTCACAGTAATCTCTATTAACACTGCAGCAGTATCTTGTGATAATTAATTAAATAACTGCTATAAACTCTGTAGCTCAGGATTAGCACAGGCAGGGGAAAATATCCAAGTTGTTGCGGGTTTGTACATGCTTCTATTGACTACAGTAATTTCCAGTTGCTTTTGGGATCAATAGCAAGTACTGGCAGAGAGTGTCAAGTCAATGTCAGCCCGCTAGATTAATTCTGAGCTCATTATCATGAGTTATAAAGGTCAAGAAGGAGGCAGTGTTAAACCTTTTCTAGTCCAAATTTATATTAGGGCAGATAAATAAAAGTGGATTAGTGCTTTGGAGACTTTTCCACCTTCTTTGGAAAGCTACTGTACTCATAACCTTGCTATGAATGTGGTCGCAGTTCTTCCTTCCAGCTCTTTCTTCTCCTCAAGACCCATCTTGCAGGAACTTTTGCTGAGTTCACATTTTGGTACAACACAAAGCAAGGTTAGATACTACGTGGAAATGTCCAATGGCACTACTACTAAATTGGTAGGAAACCAAACTGCTCCAATCTTTAGACGTGGCTTGTAATGTCCCTTGATATTCCCTGATGGAAATTTGTTCCCTTCAGGCAGCCAGCGTCCAGGAGTGAAGACCATGTCCCACAGCCTCCCACAAACATTCCAGACTCTTCACCAGCCAGCAGACTTGATAAAGACTAGCTATGCATTTCCTTGTGAAGTAACCGACTTTACAGAGCCCACTTGAAGGATGAAAGGAAACCAGAGAAGCCAAGCTCGGCAGCCCCTGGAACAGCTTTTAGACTACAAAGTGATGGCATCCTTTCTTGGAGAATTTTTTCATGATATACATGTTTTAACACTTTGTTAACTCTTGTTAGAGGAAACTAAAGCTTCCCTTAAAGATTAAAGCCCAGCCCTTCAGTTTAAACAGAAATAATAAAATCATTGTTTTCTAACTGAATACTGGAAGTAAGGAACTCTCCTGAGAGTTTCTCTTACATCTAAGTGATCTGTTACACTTGCTCCCTGAATATTACCACGCTGGGTGGGATAAAATAAAACCTTGTGCTAAACTCCAGCCTGCATCAGGATTAAAATGGTCAGTGTTGGTATCAGCTGTTACAAAAGGATCATTAGCAAATACTGAATCCTGCTGAGGTGTTTTGCTTTTCAGCTATGGAGTGAATGGAGAATGTCTTAGCAGCTAAGGTATTTCTTAATGACAAAAAGTTTCTTACAGTTATCAATTCCTATAGACCCTCTGAAGTAGGTGCAACAAGCATGGGAGAAAAGCACTAATGCAACACATTTCACGTTCACAGTGTTCAATTGTTGCTTGCCAGAGCAAACATTGGAAAATCAGCTTAAAGGAACAAAGCACTACAATACTGCATTGGGTACTACTTGGGATGATATTTTCTTTATTTTTAAATTAAAATAATGAGTGGCATCTACTAAAAATGTATGGCTTTTTCTGCCTTAATCTGCTGGATGAATAATACTGTAGATTAATTAGTTCAAAGAAAATCATGACAAACCTACTTGGGAGTGGGCTTGGCCAGAATTATTTTACACAAAATAATTTCTTTCAGGGATTTGGAAAGAAATCCTAAAATAAAGTTGCCTAAACACAACAGCTCCTCCCAAAACCCTGCATGTAAGAGGTGATACAAGACCCTTACCTGCCTGTGCAGCTGTAATTAGAGCCGTGTTCCCTTCGTTGTCCTGCCAGTTCACATCAAGGTGAGGGCATTGTGCTAAGGCTATTACAATATCCACATAACCTTGGTAACACGCAACAATAAGACCATTCTGTAAGTAAAATATAAAGAGAGAGTTAGGTTTGCCAGACTGAGAAAAGTTCACTGAAGAAGCTTACTAGACAGCTCTTTGTTTGGTTTTTTCCCAGAGTGAAGAACAGAAAAGGTACCAGCACAACTAGTGATCAGCTCCAGGCACAGTGTTCAGATCCATAAACTTCTTTATATCTGTGCCCTTTGGCTAGTAATGTTTGGTACTCCTCAGAAATACCTTAGAGAGTAGGTATTACATTATGCTACATGCAAAGTAACTGTTTATAAATGGCTTATGCTTATATGGCTATATACTCCATACCTAAATGAGAATAAATCTGATTTTATTATATAATAAAATGAACCCAGCGGGTAAGATGAACTGGATCTGCTCTGAATATTAATTCCCTGAAAAACAACTACTTGTTCCAAGAAGGGAAAGTGGTAGGCAGGAGTCTAATAATTCAAATTTTTCATTAGAACTATGCTTCTTTTTTTATAATCGTAAATAAAATGACATTTTTTTAGAGGTCCTGTTTAATGTGTTTTATGACAGCTAGAAACTGTAAAATTTATAGGAGGAAGCCGAGCCAGGGGGTAAACCATGTAACTACACTTGCTACCTGGATAGTGTCTCATTCCACAGCAGCAAACTGATGGCCTCTCTAAAATACAGCAAAATACACCTATCATTAATTAAATGGAACCACAGTGATTAATCCTGGCTGCTCTCTTGACCACTCAGATTAAAGCCATTATCTCCAGTCTTCAGGATTACTTGGGCAGCCTTGGTTCATCTGCCTGGGGCTGATGGGTGTAGAGAAGGGCAGGCACGGATAAATCAGTGCTGCCTGCGCTCCCTCTTCACTGCCAGTACCTTCCTCCGTGTGCCTGAGCATCTGACTGCCAAAGAGGTGAGGGCAGAGACACAGATCTCAAACTGCCTGGCAACCCTGCCTGCCCGAAAGGCACTCACTTAAAAGACTTGCAAGGAGAACCTGGTTATGAAAACAGAAGGGCCCGCCCTGACTCCTCCATCATTTTCCTCTTGCCTACACATTCTCTTTATTTCTTTTCCCCATAGGCATTACTAAGGCAGAGATATTCACCAGATGATAACTGTGGCTTCTGGTGTATTGTCATCTTAACTAGTTAGTAATGAATTCGGTGTCCTGTTTCACTGCCATTCTAGATAGTTCTGTTGGCTGAGGTGACAAACACTTTCATTGAGATACAGGAATGATATCTACTCTTTAGGCTGCTCACAGGCTATGTAGGTTTTTTCTCAATTACATCTTTCAATAAAATAATTACTCTGCTTTCTTTTGTTCTCTATTCATTCTTGCCCTCAGCATGAAGCAACACCTACCACTGCTTTATAAAGAGCATCTTCATTTCCTTGTGAAGAACCTGCAATGCTTCAAAGCCTTCTATTGAAATTCTACAGAGGATTCTGCTAAAAGTCGTATATCTCTGTGGTTTGGGATTTTTTTTTTTCTTTTTTTACTAAATATATGTACTTTCCTGGTGGGATTGTTCAGATTAATCCAAGTTTTACTGTAATGTAATAGATTTTTGGCTTGTAAGAAAAATGCATCAATCTCCATTTTGTAAGGACCTGATCATTATTTGAATTCTTTATTAATTTAATTTGTCACCTGATGATCAGGATATAGGTATTTACAGCTCCCAAAGCTGTGCAGATTTAAAACATCACACAGTCATTCAGTAAAATGTCTATTATTTATGATACATAAAATTAAATTCACAATTATTTGGAGACCAAATGCTTTTGACAATAAGAAGAGAGATTCTATTGTTCACTGAAAAAAAGGTATTTTTGAAGATAGTTTCAAAAAGGCTGTAAGAATAACTCAAAGTAGCTATCATCTCTAATGAAAAAAACACAAACCTGCTTCACCCAAATAGAAAATACCTGGAGGATGTTTTCACAGTGTATTTTCACAGAGCATTTTTGTGTTCTAAAAATAGTTACCAGATGCTTAAAATGAGTTCTGTGGTTTTTTTGTTCTCTTTGTAAAAGAGTAAAATATTGTAAACATATAGTAAAATATTGTTAAAAAAATGTAATAACAACATTAGTTTTGGGGTTTTTTTGGGGTTTTTTTTGGGGGGGAGGGGGTGGTTCTGGCAAGAGGTTTTTGCATTCCAGTATTGAGGGATTTTGTCCTACTTTTAGTGGGTACCTCCATCAGATAAGAGCTAATGTGTCTGGCATTCTGATTTCAGCAGATATGAGACACAAATTGTCTTCAAATCAATCAAACTCACTCACCATTCTGAGTTTAGGAACCAGAAGGATTACTTAGGTGTCAACATTTTCTGAAGTTTATTTTCCAAAGATGTTATCAAAGACTGCTTGCTTAAGGATAAAGAAAGGCAACAGAGAGCAAGAGCTTTCTGAGGGATTACATGATGCAGTAGCACGGAAAATCATCCTTGAAGAAAGATTTTACAAATCTGAAGTGGGCCAGATAAGAGTGTGAGAACCGAATATTCAGTGGAGTGTATGCCCTGCAGTCCCTCGTTGAGAAGCAAAAAAGCAATGCCATGACGACATAAAAACAAGTCCCTTCTGCAAAGCTGATGTGTTTTTTTCACCCCTCCCCAGGTCTATGGGGAGATGTGTGAGATGGGCTGCTTGCTGAGTGACTGCTTTCCTTTGCATAAGCCTTCCAAACATGCCAGATACTGAAATGGGGGACAGGAGGCTGCAGCTCTATGATGGAAATTGCAATAAACTTCTGGATTTGATGGTTATTTCCCAAATCCTCATGCAATGATGCAATGATAATTTGTGTTATCAGATTGTGCCTTTTTTCTTTTTTCCTATTTTTTTTTTCCTTTGCATCCATTTCTGACCCTGTCTATATCCTGTTTGCTGAAAGATAGTATAAACAGATCAGCCAGTATGTGCAATCAGTCAATATCAAAGTGAGTTATTAGTCTGGAATCTTTAAGTTCATATATCAATAAATACTATCATATATTTAAAACTCCTTCAACAGTCTCAATTAATAGGTATAAGTAATACAAAATAGCCTCCAGAAAATTGCCTTTTGGAGCGATCAGTAAAGCAGGAGCCTGTATCACAGCAGTCTGCAGGAAAATACAGCTGTGCACTTAATGTCTTTTCAAAATCTAAAAATAAATGAGTTTTAGTTGGAAAATACTGAACCTGAACAATCTGGTTACCCTGAGAAGAGAGATTACATTAATATTCCATCAAAGGCATCCATTATTCTGTTCCTCATATAAAAGGCCACAGTGCAATTATGAAATGGTCAGCATACATGGAAAAAAAGTATTTTTTTAAATTGAAGCTTACAATTATTTTTGTCAGTAAGATCAATTCTCAGAAGTATTCACTACTTGTGAAAGCTTTAGGAGAAAGGAAGATTGATAATTCTTAAAAGTGTGTCCTCTGCCTAAAAGGACTTTTCTCCTTCAACAGCATCCTTTCCCCTCTCTTCCCTTCTGTATGTCCTCAAACACCATTAACTTTAAATAATAATAAACTATTCCCATTAATATATAGTAATAGCCATAAATTATTAGACAGTGTAACTGTACATATGTCACAGCATGCAAGTACCCCTGCTTTTCAAGGATATTCTGTTATCAGACTTGCTCTCTCCCCATCAGTGGCCAGGGTTGCTGCCCATCATTCTCCCAGACCAATGAAACAGATCCTCTGTGCATAAGAGACGTGAAATATGAATCAAGGTTTGCAACAGATCCTATTTCATTTTTCAAATACAGCACACAGGCTCTGTGTGACAAACAAGAAAGTGTGAGTCATCCATCACACCAACTACATTAACATTTACTGTCATTTTTCCACAGAAGGGGAGGTTGAAAGTCAGCTCAGTAATGTTTTTGGTTTTTTTCCAAATAGAAGCCACAATACCTCCAGGTGTTGGGGGCTCTATCTTTCCTCTGTGGAATATTTGGCATTTCACAGAGATTTCCCACAGTTTTTCTGTAGTATATGACATATCTGATATTTTATGTAACCAGTACAATTTCGAAAGATGCCCCTTTGTTTTGAAGTGCCAGCAAAATTAGCAATATTTAGAATACATGAAAAAACAGTTTCAGATAAACTACTTGTTTTACATATATTCTAAATAAAGTATAATTTATGTCAGTATTTTCTTCTCACAAATTAACATAACAGGCATGGGACTACCTGAAGTTAATCAGATGTTGCAACACCTTCCACAAGCAGTGAATGTTCTGATCCTGTGTAAAATTATAAATCTTCCTGTGCATTTGATTTCATGCAAGACTGGAATAGTGCTGCCACAATGAAAATAACGTCTGTTTTGCTCAACTGTCTTGGCTAATGACATAATAATATGTCTGAATGGGTGAGGTCATGGATATCTCAGGAGACAATTTTATAAATCAGATATTATGACGAAATGACTGATGTAATTTTTGAAGGCTATTTGTACGCTAGATCATTGCAGATAATAGAGATCACAAGAAATACTCAAGGATCAATATTGAACTCAAGCTGAATGACAAGCAAATCACAAACAGCATGCATTCAATTTAGCTTTTTTTAAGTTCTCTTCAGGCAACTTTTTTTCCACCAAGATGCTGAGAATGAAAACAGCTTATTATAGTTCTTTGTCAATTACTCCAGACAAAAATGAGTCTGGCAAAAGGTTAAATTGGTATTACCCATTGCTGTCCACAAGCATTGACATGAAAAACTGTCCAGTTTGCTTTGCATGTGTCTGTAAGTACTAATGACAATTCTGCAAGGCTGGTTTACTAGCAGTGATTAAAACCACATGTAATTGAATTAAATGAGATAATGATTCATCATAATCCATAATCACATGCAAGGACAACAATAAAAATTAAGTCTAAGTTTAAAACATGTTATAAAGAAATATCAAAAGTAGTAGAAATGAAAGTAAAAAAATAAAGTAATAAAAAGCTGTTTTGAAGCATTTTCTTGTTGATTCATTAAAATAATAATTCATATGTCGAATATTTTGTCTTATACAAAACTCACACTATAACAGAATTATATGTATAATCGTAATCCTTGTACAAAGAAAAAAGAAATTAAAATCAGGTTAAGTATTTCAAAGTAAATCTCCCAAAATAATTTGAGGGTAATTGTGATAATTATCCACTAAAAGCTCTGCAACTGTGTGAAACTTCATTCTAACAGAGATTCTTAATTTATGTTTTATTTTAAAAGAGCAAAATGTAGCACTGAGCACCATGAGTTGCTATGTGCTAATTTTTTTATCATGCACAAAGCCTTTCAGTATAAAAATGGCCATCTGAGAAACTTTCCAAAGTGGCTTGAGTTTGTCTTATGTTTGGTTTAGATTGATTATTTCAACAGCGACAGGGTCAAGGTAATTATTCAGGTCATCAGTCCCACGAGGAGTGGTGTTTATGTGCTACAGAAATCCATCAAGCACATAAGCCCTAATATTATCTGCAGAAAATAATTTAGGATGACCTTTTAAAGAAAGGGCAGTAACAGCTTAGTCACAGGCACATTTGTATATGGAAAGTGACAAAAAAAATAACTGGAAATTTATAGAAATTTTGTCCAAATGTTGCTTGATCAAAACCCCACATGCCTGGAGCAGGTAAGGGGGGGAGAGGCTAATTTTGCTAGTGAAAGTGATCAGAGAAGTACAAAAGAGTATCCAAGCAGGGATGGAGCATCAGTGTGCTAAACTCTCTGCCTGCCCTGCAGAGGAGCAGAGTAGCCCAAAGCCCAATACTGTATCCAAAATCAAGCTCAAACAGCACTGTCCCTGCCAGTGCCTCAGTAATGAGGCATAAAATTGCCACCTTTGCTTTGCAGCATTATGAGCATTTACAGATCCATTTCCCAGTATAGACTGCACTCCACTACATGAAAACACAGTCCAGTCTGCGAACACAGATGATGACCCATCATTTTCCTGCTCCAATTTTTGGGATATGTTCAGCTTCACTTATTTCATAAACACCTCTTCAGTCAGTCAGGTCATGTGTCTTTAAGTAAAGGTATATGTATCATCTCTGCAGTAATCCTTCCTTAATCTATTCTAATCCAAATCCCCATGATCACCTCTAAAAATAGTCGCAGGAAAGTTCGTTTTACTACGCCTGCAAAGCTTGCATTACACAACGAAGAAAACCCGTGCCACTTGCGTAATAGAGCAGACAACAGGAAAAGGTAATAAAAATAGTGGGATTTTCCTTATTTACTAATGTGTATGTCATCTGAATTAGTTTCAGCATCACTGCTGATGCAAGCAACTGGCAGAAACCTTGGAAGTAACTGCTGAGAGCCATAAGGGACTTACAAGGCAAATAAATGCATCCTGTGTAGTCAGAGATATTCCAGTGGGTGGGATATATAAGAAATATGTGGCAATTCTGAGAGATGCTTATGAAATATTAACCCTTCTCTGTTTTTTTAAAATAATATCAAGATACATAATAAAAACAAATAATTCAGTAGGAAATCTAAACCACATGAGCTGATGGGGACTTAAGGGTTGTGTGCTGCTCCACAGGAGGCTGGAACATGTGCCCAGGTCCTGCCCCACATATCCCAACACCAGCCATCTGGCTGCCTTTTGGCACAGCTTTCTATGCCAAAGTCTGGGGGGAGAGGAGAGCTGAAGAGATGATCTTCAGCCCATAGGAAGCCCAATGGGAGGAGAACAGGAGCATTACACCCAAAATAGTGATCCTTTTTTTCTCCTCACTCCTGCAGGGAGTTCTCATCTTCCCGTGAGGCAAGTACAGGTAAGACAACACCCGGGTGCTCCGGAGCCCTGTACCTCACCCTGCAATCCAGGGATGCTCCAGGAGCTGTGGAGGAAGACTTCTCTCTCCCACTTCTTTACCTTCTCCAACTGCTGCCACCTCTCACTCCAAATCACACTGTGTCCAAAGGCCTGGAGGGCTGATGAAGCACAGAAGACACTTTTGGGCTGTACAACCTGACTAGCTAGTGGTGGCTGGCACCTCCCCTCCCCATCACCAGAGAAAAGGGATGCTTTGTTCCTCTGGCTGTATCACATCCTCTTGACAACCATTTCCATGGCAGAAGTAGGCCAGAAGGCAGAAGACACTCAGGATTGCATCGAACAGTGGGAATAACTCTCAGAAAAAATATGAACCAAGGGATGTTGTGCTGACTGAGTGGCAGGAAGCCTGGGCTGCTTTTCTTCTGCCAGCTGTTTTCTTCTGATTTTTGATGACACTTCTTGAAACAGCAACAACTGGATCTGTTATCAAATGAAAAATCTTTTACTGCTCTTTCCTCTGAATCTCAGCTAGAACTGAACCTGTGAACAAGATCCAGCAGAAGTCACGACTAGCTTGGGCATATTTTAGCTTTGAGAATGCTTGATTCAGGAAATTTAGTGTGATTCCATTGACATATATTTTTTAACAAAACTGCTCAAGATGTTAGCAGATATACAAACTCATGCTCAATATCAATTTTGTTAAAATATTGTATTATTTTTCAGTTGTAGCTGGTAAAAGATTAGGAATCTACTCATCAATCTGAAGTTTCAGCAGGAAGAAGTTTCTCTGATAGTCACAGCCAAATGGCATGCAACAAAGCAATATATGGAATCAAGATGTTTATATGGAAAGAGAGGAAACTGGGATCATTTTCCCACAGAATGGTATTTGATGTATGCAATAAGTCCAAAATAAAGCTTTGCAATGTATACAAGATCTCTGATCACAGCAGAACTAAATCAGGCATGACTTTAGAGAAGGACTAAGTAAGGAAACTTTAGAGACATACTGCTTAATACAAATAACATATCTTCAAATGAACTGACAGATCATCTAGTGGAGCTTACCAGCTTATCATATATAAAATAAAAAGGAGTTGTATCAGGATTCAATAACATGGCAAAACAGCCCAGGATTTCATTTTTGAGAAAGGGTTTTGTGTTCTGTTTTATGAGGTTCCTGGATGCAAAGAACAGAAAGTAGTGTGGAAAAATGGTAGGGGAAGCAACATAAAATGTTTTCAGAATAAATTTCATATTTTCATTTTATTTAGACTGTCATGTTGGGTACAACTAATAAATAATGGTGATCCCTGATAAATAATGCAGGCTTTGCTAATCCTAGCTTACCTGTTTGTACTGCACATAGCAATCAGTGTTAGTACTGTCAAATGTTAGTGCTAAGATTTCATTGTGTTGGTGGTAGTAGCACAAGATCCATAGCAGCCAAATTTATACAGTCCTCTTTTTGTTGATGTTTTGTCATCAGTGCTAAACACAGGACATTCTGCTTTAACAAAAGCAAGAGGTCTGGCTTCAGGGAACAATGTAAATTATGCACTGGAGCAAGCTGCTCAGAGAAGCAGTGGATACCCCATTGCTGGCACTGCTCAAGGCCAAGTTGGATGGGCTCTGAGCAACCTGGTCTAGTGGAAGGTGTCCCTGCCCACTGTAGAGGGGTTGGAACCAGATGATCTTCAAGGCCTCTTCAAACCCAAACTGTTTTGTGATTCTGTGTACTGAACTTTAATGAGAGGATCCCGCTATAAACCCTGAAGGCATTTCTACCACAATTCCCATGTCTTTACTTCAAGATGCTTTGAACATCAGCAACTCAAACCATTAACTGAAAAGGGCTGGGGAGACAATGGTGACAGAATCCTGCTAGCATCAGGGTCCTGCTACAGCAAATGGTGAGTGGATTTTAATTTAATTTTTTTTTCTTTCCCTGGTTTGATATGCAGTGTTTGAAAAGGCTTCCAATGGCTGGAAACCATACTGTGAATAAGGATAATGTATTTCTGGGTGCTTAAATGATCAGTATGTTATTATGCTTTGCTTGGAACAGCTGTTTCCAGCTATCGATGGATTAAAAGAAAAAAACTGCTGACTGCTTTCTCCTGAGGACACCTGAGGCTGGGATCACCTGCTGCTTTGGGTATTTGCTGCAAAAAGCTGCAGTGGGTTTGGGCATCACTGGAAGAAAGTGTTTGTAATAAAGCTCAAACTATACCTTGTGTGGATATAATTCTATGCAAAACATTTTGGAAGGTCTCTCAATTGCCAGATTACTTCAAAATACGATGTTGAAATTGTAGTCTTCCAATGAATTCTATCAGTGAAGCATTTTTTTATTCTGTTTTCAGAAAGACAAACCTTCGAAAAGGTAAAGAAAATGATAGTTAAAGTGGGATCATCTAACAGCCTAACCAAACCCCTGTATACAGTGCACTTTCTCAGGACATAAGACCTCTGGAAACATTAAGAAACAACTTAGATGTGAACTCCAAGTCCTGTGCTGGACAAACTTTACTGTTAACTTCTCTCCTTGTCTTTAAATTCATACACCTTCGTACACACTTAGGATGAAAAGGAGAGCTTGCATTGTTTAAAAAGCATTTTATAGGGTATTCAGAAGCCATGTAAAATACATTTTGTGCACTGACATAACTGTCAAAAAGAGCTCCCTTTGGCTTTAAAGCATATGATTCAACTGCTCTCTGTATTTAATAGATGCATTCTCCTTTTTTGTTATGTTCTGTCAGATGCAGGCAAGCTGTAGTTGACATCTGTTGCAAGAAACTTAATAGAGTGTTTGAATGCATAGGTTTTTTTAAGGAGACCTCTCCAAAAGCGGTGACTCACAAAATCTTTGTAAAGATAAATTTCAATTTGACACCAAGAAAAAGATGTATGTACAACCTTTTACACCGTCAGAATCTATCACTGTATCTAATCTGTCTCTTCTGTAAAGAACATTTTAAAGCCCCCAGAGCATTTTCACTGTGAAAGTCTCTGAAATGACCAGTGATGAGCTTGCAAGCACCCTCTTGTGGCAGTAAGGTACTGTAGTTTTGTTTAGCATAGACGAAGATGTTTCCCGAGTTTTCCTCCAACTTCTGTAAATTCATTTTGCTACTGTTCTCTGAGCCTTTTGGTTGTGAAATCGTACCAGACTCAAACATTGTAATGAAAGAGCCCAGGAACAGGTCTGTCTGTCAGTGGCTAATCTGCCACTGGGGGAAAAAAACCCAAACTCAAAGCCCTAGACAACTAAAAAACCCAACAAACAAACAAATAAAGAAAAACCTTAAACCTAAAAGATCCTTTTCCTAAGAAGAAAATAATCATGATGAAGTAAAATACCCATCAGGGTGAAATCTCTTCCTTGCAGAGGTGCTATTCTCACCAAGAAGAACAACTGCACACCCTTCTTGTGACTCCGAAGAGGGGAAAGGACAACACACTATGCACGGTGCTGCATAAAGAGATGGAACTGGATGAGCTTTAAACTCCCCTCCAACCCAACCCATTGTATGATTCCGTGATTCAATGCACACAGTAGTGCCAACCTATTTCCTCACTCTGTGATCTAAAGAAGCCATAAGAGCACTAGAATCCCAGTCTCCATATTAGAGCACCATTTGACAGAGTTTCATAATGGCATCAGTACGTAACTCCCTCATTGTATCTTCCTCCCAGCCAATCCCATGCTTTGCCTCCTGAACCTCATTGCTTCCTTTTCTCTAGTGCTTCTAATAATAGCCCTCCCTCTTGATCTTGGATCTTCTAATAATGAGCTTATTGATCCTGAAATTGACCCGGATGGACCAGGAAAATGTGTTAACTTCCTTCCCCAGTGAAAAAATAGAGAAAAGGACCAGCTGCCCTTGCACTGCCAAAGGGCACATGTGTCTCAGATGAGTGTTAATATTTCCCCGATAGGACTGACCTTACATACTTCAGTCCAGATGTGCTATCACATAGCAACAGTCAAAATCCTCTTTTCAAACAAGAGGATAACATGGTAACAACGACCTTGCTGTTCATGGAAATGCAAGGCAAATACCAATGTTCAGAAAGAAATGTATATTGAAACATTACTAGTAGATATAAAAGGGATTCTCCACCTGGATCAGGCATTACTATTTTACTTCTGTCAAGCAAAGATCCCACTGATGAGATCTCATTATCTTGCCTCTTCAGTTTATCATCAACTACTGCAAGTGACAGTGGTTCTTTGGATGTCAAAGTGTCCAGGTTCTTGAAAGCCCTTATCATTATTATGCTTTCCACAATGAAAGAGCTTCCTTCATCTTGGTTATACTTTTGGCTTTACCTAGACTAGTTTTTCACTCATTTGTGCCCCTTCTTGTTCTTTCTCCAGCTCTAACAAAGCAAAAGTTTAGGCTTTTGGGTATAGTTTTTTTGGGGTGTTTTTTTGGGTTTTTTTGGGTTTTTTTGTGCTTAAGTATAAAAAAAAAAACTCATGCTTTTTATTAGAAAACAAGTGGTTTTGAGCAATAGATGCATTTGTGATGGATGGATGGGACTGTTTCTCACTGAGAGACCTAAAGTGGATTTTTGTATGTTGGATTAGTGTCAACACTTGTGATCCTAAAAGGTTGCAGTCCTGTAATCCCACAGCTCTATGGAATGCAGCTGCTATCGAATATCACAGATGACCATGCTGGAGGGAAAAAAAAGGCATTTTTATAGGATTCAGACACACGAAACTTGGTGGATAGTACCACAGTTTCTGATCTCATAGGAGGTTTTTCCTTCTTTCCTACCTATGCATGGCTTACTACTAGTGCTCCAAAATTGCACTGAAAAGTGAGTCTTCATAAAAAGAAAAAAAAAAAAATGGAGAGAGAAAAAAGACACTAATAACTATTTTTTCAACAGAGTCTTGAAAAATTCACCATCTATGAATCCTGGAGATTTTCAGTTCTGGGCGAAAGCACTACCTTCAACAAAATATGCAATTTAGCAGTAATGGTTCATGAGCACTATAAATTTTATTCTCGTTGTCTTCATCTTTTATAGCTGTAGAACCACTGGTGACTGTGATCACATCTTAAATTACAGCAGAACACATGACCTGTGTTTCAGTAAGACCTTCAGTAAAACCATAGTTTTTATGTAAATGTGCTTTGGTCAAGGGCAAAGAACTCTTGTGCTCTTGTGACTTACACCTACAACATTGGCTCTGTAATGTTCACGGCTGATTAGAGAGCAAGGATTCCTACTATAAAACCCATCAACCTATAATTCTGTCTATTTAAGTAATAAAGTAACTGATAGGCTGCACACAGCCACTGGAGAGGAAATCCAACATGCCTCAGGCTTCTCATTAAGGAATGGTTCCTTCCCGAAGGTTTAGTATCACCCTGTGAAAAATAAATCTATTTTAAGAAAAGGCAGGATTACAGTTTTGAAAGATCAGAGACTAGCACTTGGCCAAACCAAGACCACTGCTGCTACTGGCTTGCAAGTCCTAGTGAATAGCCTCATTAATCTAGTGCAGTATTTAGGGAACAGGCTCACCCACCACACTCATCAGAAGGACGTTCAGCCTGGTGGTTTTTGTTTGAGAAAACACACACTGTGACATAGAATCAGTCTGTCCAGAGGGACATTTTTTCCTCTAGTAGCTCACTTTCTTTTATATTCCACTTTAAAAAAAATCACTAATAATGTGGTTCAAAAGCAGGTTTGGGGTTTGCTGTGGTTTTCTTCTTTTTTTTTTTTTTTTTCTTAAGTGTGCATTCCCATTTTAAATTTCCCTTTTATCATCTCAGTTTGCTGGATAAGGACTCACTGTAGCTGTAACAGATATCAGGGTGTGTTTTGAGAAAGGTAGAAAACATGTTTGGAGTACCCAGGTGGGACACGGTAGCATCACCATCTGTCTCAAGTTAACTAAAGCATTTCCATTTGAGTTTAATAAGCAAATGCAGCACACGTGGTACTGCATGTCCTTGCCTGGTGGCAGGAGCAGAGTGAGTCTTTTCTATAGAGCCTGTGACAACCCTGTTTATCTCAGCTGAGAGTCTAGCTCCATGCAATAAGAGGCAGGAAAGCATCTTCTGCCTCTGTGCTTGGATCTAAAAACCTCATCTTCTAATGAGCACACTTCTTTCACCTAAATAATAAACAAACATGGAGAGCAATTGAACATTAATATACTATTAAATCTGAAGAAGACAGAATTAAATATCTGGGGAAAAAAAAAGAGGGAGAAGCATTTTTACATTTATATTCAAATAGCTGGAGTTTCTATAGATCTCTTGCCTTTGTAAAAACAGCTAAATCATTAATACAATAGATATACTTCATAAAGTTCAGTTATACAGTTTCAGTCTAACAATCCAGAAACAGTATTCCTACTTCATAAAACTGAAGAATATTTAGATAAACTGTAAAACAGATATTATTAAGACAGGAATCCAGGAATTCATATAAGCAGTCTGCTTTTTTATTTAGGTACCTATGCCTATGAAAGAAATTGTAGGCATTTAGAGCACAGCTTTCTCAACAAAAGAACAGCTTTTGCTGAAAAGAAGCACTCTACAAAAAAACCAGCATGTGTCTAACACATCTGATGGAGGTTTCTCTGTTTGCAGTGATCTTGACACATCTCTGGGCTACAGCAGTTGAATTACAAGAGTCGTTGAGTATGTCAAGACTTCTCTTGACTGCAGGGTGGCATTTTTTTGATAGCAGCTCACTAATGAGAGCAGTATCCAAACACTATGTGACCTTCAAATGATGCTGCAGGCCCCTGCAGCAAAGAAAAGATAGTTGGCTTATAGGAAATTTTCAGTATACAAATGGAAACTAAAACTCAGAATCACACAGGACATGCTGGGTTGGAAGGAATCCATCAAGATCATCGAGTTCATCTCCTGGCCATATACAGCACCATCTCCAAGAGTCACACCTTGTGCCTGAGACAATTGTCCAGATGCTTCTTGAACTCTGTCAGGCTTTGTGCTGTGACAACTTCCCTTGGGAGCCTGTTCCAGTGCCCAGCCACCCTTTGGGTGAAGAACCTTTTCCTGATATCCCACCTAAACCTCCCCTGACACAGCTTCAGGCCATTCCCTCAGGTCCTGTCACTGTCACCACAGAGCAGAGATCAGCTCCTGCCCCTTTCTTCTCCCCAAGAGGAAGTTGTAGACTGCAATGATTGGTTGGTTAGAGAGACTTGTTAATTGAAATAGTAGAAAGGTGACTTGTAAACAGAATTTTCTTCATTTTTGTGCCCTACTTCAAAGCAATGGAATTTTCCAAGAGATGAGAAAGAGCCCACTTGTTTTGAAACAATACTGCAAAAAGATTGCGTTATTATTTGTGCAATTTTTACATTTCATAATGATGAAGGGCAAGATAGAGAAGGAAACTCTTCCACCATTAGATAAGCATGGAGTGATTATCAGTAAATAGGAATAATGAGAATTTAAAAAGAAGGTAGTAAATGCTGGTGTAATTAACTATTCTATTATAAATTTAGTGTTCTCCTACTAGCAATGTATGAAAACATAAATTTTCAACTGGGCAACATAATTGTATACGTTACGCTGAACAAAACCAACTATTTACCTACTCCATAAAGAATAACAATATTTTTCTAATGTTAGTCCTTGTCCATTTAGCAGTCACTCACAAGCCACACTCAAGAGCAAATCAAGCAGTTCTAGAGGAGATGGAAGCAAAACCAGAAGACTGGCTTTTCTAGATTTGATTGATGGTTAAATATATTCAACTGCAATTAAGATGTTAAATGGTAAATATTTTGCCCACTGGTGGTTTTTTTAGCACTGAAAAAAGAAAGGTGCAGTTTCCTCAGCCCTAACCGTAGAAGCAGAGTCACTGAGAGTTACACTTTCTGTTCTGCATTTTGGGAATTCCTCTAATATGCATTTTATCATCCAGTGCTAAATATCTCATTTCCTAGGTCTGACTCCCACCTTGTTCTTTGGCCAAAGAAATGTAAAAATAATACTTTCTGAAAAGATGATAAGAGATTATATTCTACCTACGTAGACTTCAAAGCCTCAGGGCACTTTATTCCACAGAGAGTATTCCACTTGCTACAGAAGCTTGCCAGAATCTGCCCAGCTCTACCACATGAGAACCAAAAACCCCTTCCATGCCTCAGTTAGAAGACAGAGGTCAGATGAAATTGCATCAGCTCCACAAAGGCAATGACTCATACAGGGGCAGTAAACTGAAGGACGTGCATACCCTAACGACTTCAAAGACTCTTTTACAGGTTATGATCATTTCTATTTTTGATTCAGGAGTAACATGCCTCCCATCCACCCTTTAAAAAAGTTTTTTTTCCTAACCTATCCTACATGGCTGGATATTAGAAAGCACAGGGAGGAAATATCAAGGTCTTGCCTCTACTGGAAGACTAACAAGTTATAATTTCTTTCTCTTTTTACATTCATGTTCAAAGAAAACTTGTACACCCTGATTCAAAAATTATTGATTTTACAGCATTTTACTGTCTGTATATCTTCATTCATATTACATTTTTATGGCATGAATAACCTCATCAATATGTGTCTTTCTGCATCATATACTTCTAGCCCAAATACTTGCTTAAGGAGAGAAACCTCTTGTTAACTTAGACTTAAGATCTTTTCAGAAACTATATAATCAATTTTCTAAATAATTTCTGGTTTCCCTTCTCACTACTGATGAAATTTTCATCATTCTTTCAAAATGCCTTGATCTGGAGGTTGGCTGTGAAGTTGCCCATTTTCACTGACTTTTACTTTTATTCCAATAGGAATTAAGGTTACGGAGGTTTGTGTAGAAAAGCTGCAGTGTAGTAAAAGCAACAGGAAGGTTTTTTAAGATCTTCCTTTACTCACATCAATGAGAAAGGCAAATTTGATGAAAAAGAAAGTAAATTGAGTCCAAAAAATAAGAATTAATATGGTCTCCTTCCAATTAACTGTTCCTCTTTCTCATGATTTCAGAAGATTCTACTTGGGTTTTGTTTCACTTTTTCTTCTTTGAGGAGTGGAAGCTGACATGCTTACAGGGTATACAATTACTAACCTAATGTTGCAATTTCTCATCCCAGATTTTCTGAGAACTCTGCAGCTCTATTAGCTAAAGAGACCACAAAGTAGCAGTGGAAGAATGGTAAAACATGTTTTTTCTCCCTCGGTATTCAGGCACCCAGAAGCAGTAGGAGAATATTTTCGAACGTTTTTCTCAGTGTTTGAGTTATTTCTCTGACACCAAATGAGAGAATGCTACTTAGTAATATGAAAATATTCTAAACAGCAGATCTGGTCTTTTCATTTCTACCTGAAAATTATGAGCAGGCTGTTTCCTGCTACCTTCAGAGTCTGACTCTTTCAATCTATCTCTGGAAAGGAACAAACAGTAGCACATATCAAAAATGAAGGCTTGTTTCAATTAACTGATTCTAACTAATAGTGGTATCAAAACCTTACAGCCAAAAATCACCTTCTTCCCCTTAACATTTGTAAATCTCACACTGGATTTTTGAATTTACTGTAGAATTTATGTAAATAACATGGTTATTTGAATTGATATTGCTTTATAGCAATAATCCTAAAAGCTCAGCCAATACAGGTAGACTTCAAAGTCATGTACTTTGGAACATTACTGGTTGCAGTACCACCAATAATGAGGTAGAATAATTCCAGGTACACTCCCTAAGGACCTTAAAATCTGAAAGGAAATTGCAGGAGACAGTTCTGGGAAGAGAAGCAAGTTTGCAAAAGCAGTGCTGGCAATTTTTTAAATGTTTTTGTTAGGGTTTACATCACATGAGCAATGCTCACTTGCCCTTTCCCCTGTGACTGAAAAGCTGCCAAACTGTACAGGCTTTGCTCTAATTCTTAGTTCCTTTATGATACACACTAACAATTTAGTAATAAATTACAAGTGATGCAGTCACTGTAGTGGAAATAGAAATTACATGATAAAGAGCAAAAATACAGTATTTTTAGGCAAGTACTCAAATTCTAAACAGGGTAACTAAGCACTATTTTAAAAACCTCCTCCCCAGAGGAATGTGTTTTGTGGATGGCAGGAAGTAAACAGAAAAAAGGGCCAATACACACATTAAACACAACTGCAATTACAGTTACTACTTTACATTACAGAGAAACCAGTGCTGATTTTTTTTTTTTTGTTTGTTTGTTTAATTTTCAAAACAATACATTTATTTTTATAAATTCTCAAAACACAAATTTGGACATATTTGACCTAAATTTTCAAACTCTGCAGACTGACAGATAAATGACACTAGGCTAGAATACCGAGGATATTCATTCCAAGATTGTGAGCAGGGCTCCTCTGCACACCCAGTGTTCAAACAGAATGTCTGTGCTTCCCTCTAAGCAGTCCAGCCTGAAGCCACCAGCCCTCAGCTCACTCTGCTGCGGAGGTGTACTTCAGTTGGGCATGCAGAACAGGTCAACAAAGTGGAATTTGCACACAACTAGTTGGTGTCTGTGAATGTGGCCTTGTGAGCAGGTAAGGCAGGCTGTGCCCCCCCTGCTCCAGCAGACACAGCAGCCGGGACCTGAGCTGGAAGCAGCAGGGAGAGAGTGTCCCTGCGGGTTCAGTGCCTGTGCCCTGGGGCATTCAGCTCCTGCACTGCCATGGCCTGCCCTGGAGTCCCTCTTTCTTTCCACTGACACTAGAGGAACCCCTATAATCTTTAAAACCCTTCCTCTTCGTGATATCTTCACCCATATCACACATATTTATGACGTTTAGTCAGCAGTGTTGATCTATTCTGTCCCGTGGTTAATGTCTTACTGCAGTTACCTACTGCAGGAGGGCAGTTCCTACTGATCTACCATCAGGTACTAAAGCTCCCAAGAGAGATCACAGCACTTTTTGCTGACACCTGATAGCTGGGGAGTTTCATAATGTTAACAACAGCAAAAAAGAGAGTGCTGGACCTGAGATATGAGAAGCACTGGGAAACAGCATCACTTTACTTGAAACCTTCGGGTTAAGTTTTTTTCCCCTAGTGTGACTTCAGATCCTAAGAGGATGGTAAGTGTATTTGTGACCTGTGAACATTGCCATAGATGTCTACCTGAATACCTCAGCTCTGCCTGCATCCATCTGTGAATGGAGCCTCTGCTCATAAATCAGCTGTGCTGACTGTAATAAGCATAAACTAGGTCAAGCTAAAAACACCCACAGAAAGAAAAAAATGGCAATAGCAAGTAAAAGACATTTCATAATCTCTTGCCTTAGAATAAAATAATTTGAGTGCTTAATTTTAAGATAAAGGTTGACATTTATTCATCGTCTCTTTTTGTTTGTTTGTTCATTTGTTTTGTTTTGTTCTGGGCTGGGCTGCTGATATTAGAATCACGGAATCAATAAGGCTGGAAAAAACCTCCAAGATCATCAAATCCAGCCCTCAATGGAATGCCACCATGTTCATTGAACTGCATGAACCACATTGAACCATGTTCATTGTGAAGCGCCACATCTACTCACTACTCTATATTTCCAGGCATGGTGACTACACCACTTCCCTGAGCAACACTTATTTACAGAATTAAAGAATCACACAGAATAAGCTGAGTTGGAAGGGACCTGTGAGGACCATCAAGTCTAACTCCTGGCCCTACGTAGGATCACATCTAGTGTCTGAGACAATTGTCCAGAAGCTTCTTGAACTCTGTCAGGCTGGTGCTGTGACCACTTCCCTTGGGAGCCTGTTTCAGTGCCCAGCCACCCAATGGGTGAAAAGCCCTTTTCTAATACCCAACCTAAACCTCCCCTGACTCAGCTTCAGGCCTTCTCTGGGTCCTGTCATTGGTCACCACAGAGCAGAGATCAGTGCCTGCCTCTCCTCCTCCTCTCACAAAGAAATTGTAACTGCAGTGAGGTCTCCCCTCAGTCTCCCCTTCGCAAGGCTGAAAAAACCAAGTGTCTTCTGCAACTCCTCACACAGATTCACCTTTTAACCACTGTTTCAGTGAAGGATTTTTTTTTTAATACCCAACCTGAACCTCCCCTGGCACAACCTCTTTCCCCTTGTCCTATCACTTTTTATTTGGGAGAAAGAGGACAACCTCCACGTTATCACAATCTCATTTCATGTGCTTTAGAAACTTACTGCTTCTAAAATGTTTGAGTATTACATATTTCAATATTTGCTTCATATATATCCACACATATGGAAAGAATCTTACACACTTCATGGGAACTTTTATGGAGATAAGTATTGTAAATGCACGGAGACATTCAATAAACACACTATTTAAATTCAAGTAAGGAACTAAAAAGATTAGCATGTATCTAGTACTCAGTTCCAGTTCTTATTCCACAGGCATTTCTACTCATGGGTTCAAGTTCTTCACACTTGGGGCACCCTTGTTTCATCCTCACAAGAGGAAGAATTTTCTGGGCTGTAAAATTCCTGCAGACCCTGCATCATCGGTGCAGTGAAACAACAGAATGCACAGCCATAAATAGGTGGCAAGGAAGGTTCAGACCCACCCCACATCAGGACTCAGCACAGCTTGCCTCTGTCCCATTGACTGGTGAAAGCAGGAGGTTAATGAGGGATCCCAGAGCCACCTGAGCCCTTTCACACAGCCACTGCTTGCAGGTTGTGGGACAGCCTCTGCCTGGGAGATTGCATCTGTCCCTGGGGTACAAGAAAGAAGCATTCACTCTGTTCCCGGAGATCTTGAAATTAAGTGTTTTCCTTCTCTGTCAGCCAGGAATGGTTTCACTCCCCCCTCAAACCACCGGCCAGGCTGTTCCTCCAGAAACACTGTATGTTTTATTCCAGGCTGGCAGCTCAGCATGGGGAGCTCTGCTGAAGCAGTATGGCAGAGCAGCATCTCTCATATGGTTGTACTGCCCAGTTTTCCCTGCAGACAGGACTCATCTAACACAGTGGAGAGCCTGCAAAGTGCCTGCAGGACAGCAGGGAAAATAACCATTTTCTTCCCAGACACAGATTTCCTCTGGCCAGTGTTGCTCCATGCTTCCAGGCATTTACTGTGGAGTATAGCTTGTCTCAGTGTAACCAGAAAACTCCTCTATTCTGTTTATATTTTTACCAGCTCAGAAGGGCTCTGTAAGTCTAAACACTTAGATTTCATTAGTATTTGTGGTATTTCATTAATATTTGTGGTGTTCAATTTTGCAAAACTGGCCAATACATGTTATCCTACACTCTTTGTCTAAGAAGCTATTGGTACCTCATTCTTTTTATAGAAAACTTGTGGAAAATTGTAGAAAGAAAAGTACTTTAAATTAGCTTCTTTGTGGAGCTGAGCTTTGGCTCTGCCTTCTCTTGGATCCTTTATCAAACTCATATGATACTTGCAGATACACAGAAGTACCACACTACCTTTCAAAGAAAGCCTTCGTTTTCCTTTCATCCACACTTAAAGATACTTTTATGAATACTTGGATACCCTTCCTGTGTTTCTCAATCAAATGCTAAACAGGTGAGCTGAGCCTTCTTACTATTAGCTCCAAATAGAAAGATACCTAGGTTTTGTAAAGAAAAAAAAAGAGAAAAAAGGGAAGCCAAATACTGCCTGAAAGGCTCCTTTTATGAACAGATTGAATACGTTCTATTATCTGCCACTTTTGAACTTCAGAAAACTAATAACAATGGATTCTGCATAAGCCTCCCCCCACTCCATAGTAATAGAAACAAAACTTCAAAGCTTCTCAATGAGCCCTGTTCTGAGCTCTGGTGGCTGCTGGCATCATCTCTTGTCACCAGCAGTTGGTCTGTCCACACACAAGCTGTCCCAAAGATGAGGCCTCATCTAAGAAGTAAAAGACAAAAAAAAAGACAAACAAAAAAAAGAAAAAAAAAGTCCCCAACCCTCACATGTGAGAAGATATTATAGGATCAGGTTCAGAACGTTACACATCTGAAATGTGTGAACCAGCAAAAGCCCAACCATGAGTCATTTCCATTTTGCATCATCTTGCTTTCAAATTGCTCCCCGTGGAATTTAACAGACATAATAGAAAATAATAGAATTGAAAAATGGGAACTATTTCCACATAGTGGATTTTTCCCACAGTGGATACAATTTGAATTGCTAATTCACTGCCAGATGTGCAACCACAGACTCTGTGACAGCAATCCTCTTCCTACAGTACTTGTTTATTTCTCATTGTGACTCATTATGTTATAGGATTATATCTATCCCAGGTTGAGGGTTTCAATTTTTGTATTTAATTAAGGAACACTCAGAAATAGGTAAATTCAAACCTATGTGGCATAACATTTTAAATAATTTAGAAGGGTAACCTTTTGAGAGAAACTTTATTTTTGAAAATATTAAAGGTGAACTCGTGTCACAAATAAGGCCTATGGGAATTCTTCATTGCTTTTGCATTCTCCAGAGATTTTCTTTTCTATTAAAAAAAAATCTAATGGCAGTTTTTAGCAGCTCTGCCATTCGTTTTTAGTGCAATTCTACCTCAGTCCCAGAAGATAAACCTAATTCCACAGTGTAATGACAGATGATAGAGAAAGAACATGCAGGTAATATAGCACTTACATAAATTGCTAATCCTTCTCCCCCACCCTTCAACCTCAGCCAAAAGAGAATAACATTTCCTAGAAATAACTGAAAAAGGCATGGAAATTAATGACGAAAATTCCTACTTGGGAAAAACTTCAGCATCTTATGATCCATGCTATCCTTCTTGAAAGCTATCTTTCCATATCTGAAATAAGCATACAGCATGGTGCAAGGTATTTTACCAATTTCGGTACCAGCATAGTTAATGATTTCCAAAACCATAACACAAAAATTAATGCTAGTTTGGGCATTTGAATGCAAAAGCCTAAGAACCATTAATGAATTAGGAGAACAGCCTGGGTCTCAGGGAAAATCCAGGCCAAGCACTGGCTGTGTGGTCACCATTGGTCCCCACCAAAGATGCTAACCCTGCATAGGGTAGATGTGAGCTGAACTGCACACGTTCAGAAACACGTTCAGAGCTGAACTGCTCTTGTTCCAGAAATTATTTCCTTCAGCAATGCACACACTCCCCCCCCNCTAGGAGGATTTTCTATAAGCAAAAGACTGCTTACACCTTTCAAGTTTATCTTTATTTCAAAACCAACGGTGAATTTTAGTTGGTTACCATGTATCGTTTCTCTTTAGAGGAAGAAAAATGTGTTTTAATGAAATGTCATTTTACAAAAACTTGATGTACATTCGGCTCATCTGGTGGGAAGCAACCAACACCTGTAAAGCCATACAAGAGTTACTACTCATTCTCCTCCATGAAGATGAAGTACTACCATCATATAGAAGTATTACAGTAAAACACCTGATTTTTGTTGGTCTCTGTCACACAGTGATATTTTCCAAAATATATAATGGAGCTTTGGGGTTTTTTATCTTTCTATTTCTTCTTGAGTAGTAGAAGAGATTTTGAACATAACAGCACCCGTTGAAATGTCTGGATAGATCCAAATAGATATTTTGATTGCTTGTATTCCTTGTTCAAAAGTTTTTATTTTCAACTTATTGTCATAGTTTATGTTCCAAGCACAAACGCAGGACTGTGTGACTAAAATGAAGATGATGGCAAGAGGTTTCTGCGCCACACATAAAAATGAACACTAATGTCTCTTTCAAAACCCTTTTTGAAACCTCCCTTGAAACCCATCAACAAGTCAGACTGAGTGGAAGGCAATCAAGCCTCACACCTCTGAAGGGGGAATTCCCTGATGAGGGGCCGACGCCCCTGTCCCTGCCTTTCCATCTGTCCACACTGACTTGGAAGCCTCCAGGAGCCGATCACCACTTCCAACACCAGCAGGGCCAAAGGGCAGGAGAGCTAAGCCCTTGATGACACTGAAAGGTAATACTGGAGACCTGATGTCCACCACAGCTGGCACCTGAACTCACCACTTGTGTGGTACTTCTCAAGCAGCTTTCAACCTGCTGCCTGAGACAGGAACATTTCTTCTTTCTTCCTCAGAGCCCTTGCCTTGAGACCTAAAGCCTTGATAAGACGACGTACCACTGTTGCCTTACTGGCACCTAGTTTGGAGCTGAAGAATTTGGGAAAATTAGGGGTTTTGGACCACTTCCTTACTCAGCATGCTTGAAGCCCAGTAACTCCTATAAGCTACTGAAACTCAGCAGAAACTTATTTTTTCGGAGCAAGGAGATGTTTTGTAGCAGTGCTCCCTGTTTCAACTTCCTATGACTCCACAATAAATTTTCTCTGAGGAATCTTCGGAAGCTTTACAAAAGGAAATTAGTTCAAATATTCCTTCTCGAGTAATTCCTCCATGAGAAAATAAATTTGAATTTCCTAATGGGTTGAAGGCATTAGCAGTGTCACTTTATGCAGTGTGAAATAAAGCTCTAGTATTCTCCTAGGAAAAGGCACTAAGGCATCCTGAAGTCGCATGTGTTATGGACATGTTATGTTAAAAACACGTTATATATCTGTCATAATTTCTGATGAAAGCTGTCCAAGATAACCAGTCTTGTTAGGCTATCACTGGATTTTAAATGCAGCTATATTTTTTTAACATCCGGAGTCAACCTATGCTCAGATGTGTAACCAAGATCATCCCTGCATCTCTGAGGAGCCCTGCAAGCCACACACTTGATTTAAGACTCTAATGTGAAGCATTGCTTAAAGCAGAACTGAAGATTGATGTGACCTTCACTCCTGGGATACTATCAGTTGAAAAACACCCCTCCTGTTCCATATACTTTGCATTAAGCCATTTGTAAAAATTCTTTGAGGAAACTCTTCATCTGATTTCTCTAGGAGTTGTACTACTTGAAACCAGATTAAACTTTTCCAATTTTCTCATGTGGTCTTTCAATCTGTATTTGTCCATTCCAGTTGGACCTACATCTGTTAGCTAATGCTGCTTTTGACACTAAGTACAAATTAGTACCTGTCAGCTCCATGGAGGACACAGTCTGCTCCAGCCATTCATTTCCAGTGGTACGCTAAAGACCTGCATTGTCATTCTTCATGTCTGCACACTCTCACGGTCTTTATTAATTGCTCTCTTTAATCCAGAGAAATTATGTTCTGTGGACAGACTTTTTCTTCAGTGAAGTTATTTTAAAGGATATCTTTTTGTGCCAGGTTTACATAGGCATTAGTCACCTAACACTGCAGATGAATACAGACAAGAGCAGGCAGACAGCTGACCTGCCCACGCTCTTCTGATAATGCCTCTGAGTGCCTACCTGTATCAGTCTGGTTCATGCTCTGGTTAGCTCACCAAATTCCCTCTTAGCCAGCTCACTTCATATTTTCCAATCTCTATCTATTATTTTCTGATGCCTTAAGTTGTAGTTACTGTATTTGAAGAATTCCCCCCCCCTTTTTTTTTTTTTTTTTGACAACTACAATTCTTTACCTTACTTCCTTTTTTAGCACAAACATTTATTTCCAGGGACATATTTTTACTCCATTTGAGTATTTCTGTACTTTCTTAAGGATTAAAATAATATTACTTCTGTTATTTAGTTGTCTTTTTAAAAGTACTTTCACTCCCAAAAATTCCCTTTCATGGTTTAGTGTCATGACGATAAGTTTCAATACAATTGTTTCCATAAGAATGCTTTATATAATATGAAGGAACTGAATCTGTCTATGAAAATAATAGTAAAAAAAATATATTTTGAGCACTGTAGCAGATGATGTTCTTAAAATCCTTTTTCTGACAGGGGTTAACTTAAGCTATGTGCCATGAAAACTGAAAAGATATGTGACAGAGAGAATTTCAGCCCTTACCAGAAAATGTTGGACTCCTGATTTTTTTTTTTTACAAGTTAACATTCTGAAGATTAAAAAAATAACAACAACAACAACAAAAACAAACAAACAAACAAAAAAACCAAAAACAAAAACAAAAAAAAAAGCCAACCAAAAACCAAATTAATGGAGTGTTACACAAGCTCTGGCACTTTTTGTGATACATGACTTTTTAGAAAAGCATCATACAACACAAGTTCCCTCACCCAGAAAGTGGGAATCGAACCACTGGCTCCCTGTCCTTCACAACCAGTTGCAATTTCAGAAGTTCAGCCCTTTGGCAAAGACAAATTCAGGTGTCAGCTCCATGGAGGATTCCCTGTGCACTGCTCTGTGAAAAAATCTGAAGGGTAACGCTCCCTAAACTGGGTGAGTTGCCTCAAGCAGTTTAATTGTGGCAGTACAGAGTGTGAGGAGCAGCCTGCAGCATGGGACAAGGAGAGCAACACGACAGGTCCAGTGCCTCAGATGCTGCTGTGGACCCAGTGAGGAAACCAAGTGGGTGATGCCATTCCAAAACACCCCCTCACAGTGTGCAGTGCACAAACAAGCCTAGGCTGCATTCAGAGAAACATCCCCACAGTTATGTCCACAGCTGTCTATGGAACTGGACAAAAAACGCACTGAGCAATGATAAAAAGGAAAAGAAAAACTGAAAATACTACAGCAGAATATTCCTGCTAATATAGGCTATACCACATGTAAGATCAGCACAAAACCTTTCTGCAGATCAGCTGCAGTGATTATTTTCAATCTGGCAAGGGAACGTTCTTTGCCTTCTTTTCCGTCTCCCCCATCTCTTAATGCTTTCTCTATTGTCATGGTAAATTTCTAAATTTGCTTGCATTCTGCAGTTAGGTAACACCAGATTTTGAAACTCTGTCTTTCTAAGTATAAATATATATATATACACACATAATCCTGGTCACCAGGCAAAACCTGATGTTAAGTGATGTTAAAATGATGGGATTAAAATATCCGAAATTCTAGACATTTGGCTAGTGAGGAAGGAGATCCAGTTCCCTTGCAACAAGGTGAAAAGTAGCACCATTAGCTGGATGATACTAAGGTCTCAGTCAGGTCAGGAAATTTCACTAGAGCCATGATTTTATAGACCCTATATTGTCTATTCCTAAATCCCTCCTTACTGTTAGGATGAATAAACAAACACTGAAGAATGAGAAGTCACCCTGCACGACATACAGTTAGTATATTATATGCTGTCATAGTTCCTGACTATGACATGACTGTTGTCATAGTTCCTGACTATGACACTGAACATTTTCCAAATGTTTCAGTGTTAGTTTGGGCAAGGAGAGGAAATGGGCAGTACCAATCCAGTCTTTCAGAATTCCATGGACAGACAGCAGTGCAAGAGAAGATGAGGGGATCAGCCATTTGGGGATCCTCTGCAGTCAATGATATATAAAGTGTTGTTGTCCTGACAGTAATGAAAGCAAGACAGGGAAGGTACAGAGCTTCAGGCTGTATGTGGTGACTAATAAATCAGATGTTGTAGAGTCTGGTTTACTGCAGGAAGGTGAATTTAATGAAAAATTCTGCCAACCAGGAGATTCTGCAGCTTGTGAACAGGCTATGGGGAAAATATACTTCTGGTGAAATGACACAAAAAGCCACTATCCAGGCTTGGCAAATTGAAGAGACAACTGATGTATTTTGGCACAAAGAGGGGAGGAAAATAAGTAAGGGTACCTCTGGGTCCTAGCATTTTCAGGAGAAATGTTTCTATATCTTAAATTTATACATTTACACTTTAGGGACAAGGTAAAACTAATTAAAAACAAAGCAGGCTCATTCTGCCCAGTTTAGGGCATTTGGAAGTTTCTTCATGTTACATTTTGTGAGCTGAGTTTATTTACTTTCAGAATCAAAACATAGTGTTGTCTTATGACTATAGCTTGTTTCTTGTTTTATCTGTTTAGAAGAAAATTTGATTTTGAAATTGCGAAAATTAACTGAAGTTATCAGATCAGGATGGTGAAAATATATACTATCCTCTGCTGGACAGCCCTCCTTTCAGTGTCCCACTTCTCTAAAAGCAAGTTATTTGTTCTCTCCCCTGCCTCATGGAAAAAAAAACCTAAAACTTAGAAGAAACAAAATTTCAGCTTATTTCTTCACAGTGTGGGGAAAAAGAAGTTAAGACAAAGAAAGATAAAAAAAGAAAATGAAAAAAAAAAAAAAGGAAGAGAAAGAGCTTTCCAATAAATGCATACCAGATAGCATTGTAGACAAACATTATCCTGGCAAAAGACAACAGTAGTTTTAGTTTCAGTAATTAAAAAACTTAATTAGAACAAGTATGTGCAACTTGTTCTGTTACTTTGTGGCAGTGATTTTTCTTGTTCATGGATAATGTCCAATGGCTTTATATTCAAATACACAAAAAAAAAAAATCCACAGAAAGGGTGATGAAAGGCCTGAGTGAAACTTCCATTTTGTTAGGTAAAGTTCTCTTAAGGTTTTCCTTTGCAAAATAATGAGAATCTGCCTTGAAATCCCTAAGCAGGAGTCGCACCTGAAGCTCCTGCTTCCTAGTCAAAAGATTTCTCTCCCCCCGTTCACATCTGTCTGGAAAAGATGTGAACCATCCTGCTCTGAAAGCAGAGAGAAAGTGAACTCATGTCTACCACATTCTTCCTGTAGTTAGGCAAGTTGCTGAATTCCAGAACCTTTTTGCTTTGCATTCATTAAAAAACAGAAGAAAATTTTATGCCAATTTTTAATTTCAGGTTAAATTGAATGCTTGCCTAAGTAGATGTTATTTTTGTTTTGTTTTGTTGGTTTTGGGTTTTTACTAAGAACAAAGAAAATAAAGTGTCATATTCAAACTACAATTTTGTCTCTTTTCTCTGAAGCTGGAGAGATAAAGAGCAACTTGCTTTTTAGGAAGGGGGATGGTGAAGGGAGGGCTGTCCAAAAGGTGAATTCTCTGCTCTCACCACCCTGACCTGATCACCTTTGCCAAAAGAGCAGCTGAAGGATGAGGGCTCTGATGCTTGTGCTGAACCTTGCCAGACCTGTTGCCTGAGGTGAGTCTGAGAGGGAGAGGGAGGGCTCCTGCAGCTCCTTGCCCTCTGTCGGGTGGGAAGGCCACTTTTTTCAGAAGGGACAGCTCTGGGGCACGTGGCCCTTTATGCCACATGTATGGAGAGGCCAAACCTCCCACACCATCACTCACGTGCTGAATCAATGGACCTCAGCAAAGGCTGGAGCCCAAACCCCACACAATGTCAGGGCTGGGGTTGGGCTCCAGCTCAACGGGATAGGTCTATCTGCAGGATCTTCAAAATATCCTGTAATGCACAATTGGATCTCACATGTTACCAGCTAAAGTATATCCGCGCCATATCCTGACCTGGGCAGAAGAACTGATGTGAATTATTTCTGTCTGGTGTTGCTCATTCCCACCCTCACACCATAGGTTGCCTGTTTCTCACATGCGTTAATATGACCTTTTGTCTTTCTATGAAATTTACAGTAAGTCAGATCACTAAAGACCAATTATGTATTATGTATTAAAACCTTGGAGAAGAAGTGAAGATATTTTTAGGAAAAATCCTAGAAGTACATATATCTAAGACACAAGAAAAGCCCCTCTCCAGACTGAACCAAACACAAATTACAGCATTCTTTTTGAGGCAAAAACCGCTTATGTTGCCTGAATGTGAAAGTTACTTGCCTGATTAAAATAATACAGGTTTCCTTTCAAACCACTGCTGTCACAGAATAGTCACAGAAATCTTTCTCTTTTTTTCAGATTGTTTGTGAAAAAAAACTTCTTAGGTTTAAAACAAGCTGTAGTAATATGGTAATCTTCAATATTACTGTTCAAATGTCCCAATATGGCATTAACCAGAAAATATTTCTCAAGCTTTCACCTTCCGATTTATGGAAGTACACTCGTGTTCCTACAATTAACTGAGTAACAGGCAAAAACTGAACACAAAAGTACCACTGGTACTGGTACAAACCCCAAAAACAGATTATCAGCCACAAAATAAATACTACGAGAACTCTGGAAAATGCTGATTTTAGCACAGGATACCCCGAGCCCTGCTTCACAGTTTAGGATACAGGAACAAGCATATGTTTTGGGGGGAGCTAAAGGAAAAAGAAAAAATAATTTCAAAAATCCCAAACCCATGAACTTTTACCCGCAGTTCAAAATTTCAAAGCGAACATCATAAAGTACTGCAGAGGATGAACAGCCCAGAAAAGAGGAAGGGTTTTTGATGCTGAACACAACCACTACCAGTAATGCCCCAATAAACAGAGGGAAAACAAGACCCGATTCAAAACCGATCGCGGGAAAACGGAAATCTCGACCTCTGTCTCATCCCCTTAACCGGACCTTTTCTTATCCAAAGCTGGGGAGTCAGGGCTGGCAGGGCGCAGCCTCACGCCCTTCTCCGCTCCTCTCCGCCTAGGGTCCCGTCCCCACGGGGCTGCAGAGCAGCACCCCGGGGATCGGGAGGGGCACGGCTGCTGTGCCCGGCTCCGCTCGGCGGCGGGGGCGGAGGCGGCGGCAGCCGGGGGCCGTTCC
>VWZN01006309.1:948772-978057 GCA_013396955.1 Regulus satrapa
CGGCGGCCGGGTACCCGTCCTTCAGCTGCGTGGTCCCGAGAGCCGAGATTGCAGGGATGTACGCAAAACTTTTCAGGAATACAACCAGCCTGTGCGGAATTCGTCTTTTCAAATAAACACAGAAACCGCACAGAATTTCCGTGCTTGGAATTGGAGGTTTAAAAGCAAGTGATTCATTAAATCAGCCCAGACGCTTCACCAACTGTAGAGATGTCAGGCACGTACTTTTGATGGAAGGCTTTTGGAGATTAGGTTGAGACGAATAATGCATGTATAAATTGAGTTCCAGCTTTGTCACAGTTTCTCCAAAAATCTCTTTTCCCTTTCAAATGCCATGGATTAGCACTGTTCTCTGGCAGGGAAACAGTGGGGAGAAGCCCTTTGGCCAGAAAAATAGGATATTTTCTTTCTTCAACAGCTTTCTGAAGTGAATCTCATATATTTGACATCCCCCAGCAAGTGAATGTGCAAGGTCCAAGTCCCTGTCTGTATGATGGGAGAGAAAGGAGGTGGTGTTTCTGCACAAGGCGAGGTAGAGTATGAGCCACACTTTTTACACTAAAAGGACGTAGGAAGAAAAAGCAAAATGTAACTGTGAGTAAAAGGCCCCAAATAGCAGGTATTTACAATCTTACAAGAAAACTTTGTGTAAACCAGACATGATGGGTAATACAAAGCCCAGCAGCTTCTTGCTGAATCCTAACTGGGAGGGTTATCGCAGTGCCCAGCAGGAGGATCTCTGTAAGCAGAATTAGTATTAAATAGCTCCCTGATTGGCTGCTTCTGCAAAGGAGCTAAACTGGGAAAGAAGGAGATTAAACTATTCCCTCACCTCCAGACACCTCTGAGATCATAGCTGGTGTAGATTACCAGCTATGCTCAAGCTGCCTGTCTCCCCCTCTTTGCCTGGGTAAAGACAGGACCTTTCTGCACTGCTCCTCTGTGTGTCTGCTCCCAAATCAAATGCTTCTGAGCTGTCTTTGCCTGCAGCATGACAGTGCTGTAGGGTTCACTTATTGCACTTACTGCCCATCCATTCGTCATGTACTTGCATTGACAGATTTTAAAGGCTCCATTTATTTAACTTGTTGTTTTCTCCTCAGTAAGCGTGAGCTGCTCAACAGAATGCTACCTCTTTGAATAGCGCTTGTGTTTTGAAAAAATAATTCAATTTGTGCCTGAGATCCCGCAGCTAGTGGGGAGCATTTTAGCTTTCTCAGCCTGAGCTCATCAGAAAAGCCCAGAAATACTCTTGGCTCTAGTAACTTCAAATAGCAGGAAAATAAAAAAAAAAAAGCCCCAAAATTATTCTAACTACGGGGCAAACAAAGATTTTTAAATGAAGATTCAGCTCATCTGTAAGAATTCATTAATAAAATGTACTTGCTTTGTTTCTGTCTTACTAAATCAATTCAAAAAGGTTTACCATATTACCAGATTGGGTTTTTAAAAATGTTATATGGAATTCATTAGCAATAAGGCAAGGACCGGTAACTTCTAATACCAAAAAACCAAAACCAACAACAACAAAAAACCCCTTGAAAAACCTTAATCCTAACTAGAGGGAAACTAAAGTCCTACAGGAAAAAAGTTTGACTCTGAAAAGTCATCCTTTTTTCTCTCTGTGTTGAGTATATCTTATCAGCTTATTAATAGAGAAGAATATTGTCTTCTCCCACAACTTTAGTAATTCTGCAGGAACCTTGGAGATGAAAACCTCAGCCTGTCACTTTCATCTCCTCTCTCATAGAACACTACTATACTGCTTGAGCTTTCAAAGCCAGGTGTCAGGCTCGAAAAGGGCAGACATGGTGTTTCCCCTTAAGTTTTTCACTTTTAAAACTGGTATTGAGACAGTATTTCATGCAGCTTGACAGTAAGCTGGTGCAGGTAACTGGGTGTAAACTGTTACTTGACTCTTTAAGATGCTGAAGCAGCCATTTATCTCGTCACACAGAGGCACCCACCAAGGCTGCTCAGCTTGGGCACAGCCATAGATGTAAAGCAGATGATTTCTGGTTTCTTGGTTCTTTCAGTGACACGGTAAGTGACAAAAAGGGCTTCTTGTCACTTCAGTATGTGTTTCAGTATGTAAATCAAAATAATGTGAGGAAAGGCCACAGAGTAAGTCTGCAGATTCTTTTAAATTATCCCCAAAACCCCCTGTTTTCATGGCATTTGTAAGACGACTCCCTCAACCCTTCATCTGGAAAAGAAACCACTTAATATAATTGAAGTTAAATGCCGGTATTTATAAACTTTGTATCACAAGCAAAGAAATAAACATAATCTCAAAGCAAATACCCTAGAATTATTAGTTATTATCATCATCCGTATCTCATCAAAATGTATTGCTGGGAATTACCAAGGCAGGAAATTAAAATACCCAGAGCAGATACCACCTGACCCTTGAAGAAAATTAATTTTTGGAATGACTATAGCATGGGATGTGCCCAATTTGCCTCATTAAGGTTTGTAAACCATTCCTTTTACAAACCATTCTGAAATTGAGATTTAATGAGATTTATGTGCAATAGTAAGGACAAGAGTAAGATAAACAGTAAGACTCAGTGACTTTTATATGTTCTTCTTACACTCAACAATTTAACCTAAATTGTTTAACCTAAACCTGAGGAAAAAATTCATAACACACTGAAAGATATAGCCACTGCTCTTAAAAGATGAAACCTAGTCACTACAAAAGAACTGGTTTCCAAAATAAAATAAAATAAAACAAAACAAAATATGTCTAGTTTTGGTTGTTTTCATTACTCAGGTGTCTAAAATTTCCGAATAACAAGAAGCCTGGTTGTTTGGGATTTTTACCCATCTGACATCTAAGCACTCACTTTTAAAAATTCAGGGTGTATTTCTCTTTTTCTTAGTTGATCTGCCTAGTAAAAAATCTCCTAGATAATCTGAGGCGGAGTGAGCATTTGTTGGTAAGACATTTAGGATGTTTAGGACCTTGCTGATGTATTCCTACCAACTGGCAACTTCAGCCACTTCAGTGATCCAAGGGTTTCACAAACTCTTGGTGGCACACCAGGCAGGTTTTTTTTCTGTATTCATTTGCCTCCTCATTACTTTGTTAGGTTTCTGCTGTGAGCAGGTGAAAGGATGGAGCAGCATCTCATTACCTGTCAGGACCTGCAGTTGTAGCAATACCACAGTGTTACACATGAGAGCCAGCTTGCTTACTCCCTCTCTCTGTTTTACCAGCTTGTAAAAACTCAGAGACGTATAGATGGGGTTTCTGTGGACACTGCAGCTCTCTTTCACAACATTTCATTTCACACCACTAAAGGAAGCATTCAGAGCACAAGGAGACCTCTCTTGAGCAGCCTCCTATCTTCACAGATGGGAGAGGAGCTGAAGCCCCCAAAAGGCCACTGTGGGGCTTGAAGTTAGTGGCATGACCTAAGTCAACATTATCCCAGTGCTAACCTGGTCCATGCCAAAGGCCACAACAAGTAGTCCATGGAGGAAATGTGGCCACCAAAGGAAACAAGGTGCTAAAAGAGATAAAATACTGCTGCTTTTTACTGACAGCATCTTTTGGGATTTTGGGGAGAGACTTTCAGAATTACTGCCTCCAAGCCTTGAATTGGTCCACAAAACAGAGTGCCTGCATCTTCAAAAACTGCTTGAAGTTAATCTCAAGAGAGTTTATAGGCATGGATGTAAGCAAACAGGATTCTGGGGTTGCTGGGTTCTTGGCAGAGCTAGCAGGCTAATAAATCCAACCTCTCTTTTATTATGCCTAATAATAATGTATTTTTGATCAGGGTTATTTGCTAGGGCTGTAGCAGGAATGTAAGCAGGCTAACCGCTTACAAAGTGCAATTAACCTAGTCAAAAAAACCCCCATCAGGCGGGGTATTATTGGCAAGGCATTCAAGGTAAAGAATTAAGTTGAAATTATTATTAATATGTTCCCTCTCAATTATTAGCAGCCATAGAGAGACAGAGTTGTTTTCATATTTACCCAACTGGGGATATTGGGGAGAGTGTTTATAAGCAAACAGATTCATCAGCACTTGCTAAGACTGCCCCATTTAAAAAGTCCTTTGGAAGGAGAAAGGTTGGAGTCTCAGTTTTCCTAAGCTCTGGCCAAGACTTGATGTGAGATCCTGGTTGATCTGAATAGTAACAGCTGCTAAGGAGCTATGAGTGGAACTTGCAATATGTTTCCTAGAAACCAAAGGCTTGAGCTGAATGATGAGAGCAGAGCCAGAGAATAAGAAATACTAGCAACGATCTTGTTAAATGTTAGTGTTTTATCAGTTGCTAGTATTTTCCAGCACTTGCTCAGCTAGATTAAATGCTGTTTAAAGCATCTGTAGTCCCAGTTTATTGCTCTCTCTGTGCAGTTAATACAATAGAGGGACATAGCAGTATAAATGTCACACTAGTTCATTTAATTTTATTTACTAGCTATGACTGAAAATAATCAATGTTCTGCTTTCAGGATGAACCTGCATTTTCTTTGCACAGAAATCTAAAGCATAGCCCTTTCCAGAAAAGGAATACTTCCTCAAGGCATGGTCTTGGGTCTAGCTAACCTCGGTTTAGCTGGTAGTCAAAGCCTGCAAGCTCTGTCAGTGCTGAGCTCCCTGAGGACAGCAGTGGTTAGTAGCAGGTAGGGCTCTCAGGGTAAGCTGGGCTAGTTCTGGGCAGGTAGGGAAGTTCCCTGATTGCCAGGGGCACCTGGAAGGTGGGCACCTCCCACATAAGCACTGGCTGGTGGGGTTCAGCTTCACTGGAGAAGTATGAAAGCTACCAAAATCTTTTTGGATTATTTCCTCAAGACTGTAAAGAACGAGCAATGTAGCATTAGTAAGGCACACCAAATATGCTAACGGTCTGGTTTTATGTATGGTTTGATATTTTTGAATGTGGTAGGTAGAAGTGGAGGAGGCTGTGCAAGTGAAGAGGGGAGAGATGGAGAGTGTTCTAGTTCCCACAGAGCTGCTCTTTTCAAATATATGCTGCTGTAGACTGTGATCTGAATTATGCTGAAGATCCTTGAGGCTTCTCAATAATTCTTCAGCATGGAACTTTTGTTTTCATATTTCTCTCAATTTCTGTCTTAAGGAATTTCTTGGGAGAAAACTGTTGAACATTTGTTGTTGTTCAGATGTTGCTTTATTGATGAAAACCAGAGATTTGCACAAAACCTTTGTCTGGGGGTCTTCCATCTCTGAAGAGCAGATTTTAAAAATCACCTCTTCACCTCTTTAAAATAATTATTTTTCCTTTTTACTTTGCATATTACTTCTTAAAATTCCACAAAACCGCATAATAATATGAGAACAACCATGGCTTGAAAAGTTCATGGATTTCTGTTTCTTGGAGGAAGGCTAACAAAGACTGAAAGAAGGAGAGAAAAATGTTTCTCAAACTATAAGTTTAATTTTATTTTTCTGCATTTTGATACCTTTTACCAAAATAACACATTACTAGATAGTAATATATATATATAAATGATTAGGAAAAATAATCCCATACATATTCCATACCTAGATTGTAATTATCAGTCAATTGTCATTGGGGCTGGGGGTTATCTGGATTAATGTACATGAGAATTTATTTGTGAACTGTTATCTTATTTTTGCACTCTACTGAAGCAGAAGACTCCCTACATATATGTGTGAAAATGTGTCCTTCAGTTGGGTATCTAGAACAAATAAGTAATGTTATTTTTATTACCAAAACCTTTTGTTCCTCCCTAAAGGAATTCTTTCTACATACAGGAGATAAACCATGCATCTGCTTCACATTTTCCTAAAATTATTCCTCTTCCTTTATTGTGAAATTATGCACCCAAAAATAGGTTGGTTTGATGCTGGTATGAGTAAGCCTGCTGATGCCATTCCATATGGAGAAAGCGTGTAGCATGTCTACGCTTGCACTTCTGATCAGTTCACTCCTCTTCTACAGATTTCCTGCATGGCTATGAGAGCTTTAAGCCTCTCCATCCCTGAGGTTTTTTCCTGAATACCAATATTGGTACTTCTCTCTAGTCCTGGGAAGTTTGGGACTGGAGGACATTACTGTTTGATAGAGTTTCTGATGGTGTTTGAATTCAAATCTTGGAAGTAGCCCAAATAAGTGTCCATCTGTCCTTACTGTTGCCCTGTAACATCATCATCAGGGCATCAGGAAACTGTAAAAAAGTCAGTGATAAATTCATCCTAATTTTAATCTTTCTGACAAACCCTAGAGAAAGCCTGAATATGTGACCCAGTTTCTATTTCTGAAATATTATGGGCTTAATCCTCTTTCTATTTCAGTTTTGTCTAATTCAAACTGGGGATTGGACACTGTATCTAATGCAGTCCAGTACTGGAAAAACATTGGTATAAAAGCAGAAACAGAAATATTTTCAAAAAAGTTAAGAAATTGAAGGGAAAATCTAGAATTTGTTGCCATAATTTATTAATGTATATAATCTCATTTTATTATCCACTCTTCTGTGAGAATTTGGAGAATTTTGCTCTGGATTTTAACTTGCATTGAATGGCAGATTTCAGCAAAATATCCCACCTCATGCTGAAAAGGTAAATGTCATAACCATTCTGTAGATGCTGAAATCAAATTGCAGACTACTCAAATGCATTGTATAATATAACATCAAACATACAGATGTTTTATTCTGGCATTACTCACATGCTTTAAATGACTCATGGTTCAAATGGCTTGTCCATATACCTACCTAATTAGGCAAATGGGGTATGGGACATGGTTACCAACTGGGACCATTAGAGGAATGCATCTGAGCACATGTGGTGTAGCTCCATCAAGGGCTACAAATGGTCATCTTGGAACTATTTCTGTTTTTAGAACATAATGAACACTGGCCAGAAAATCACAAGTAACACTTCAGGACAAAGAGTTATCATAATCAGTGCATTGGATTTTTCTCCACCTATTTCTTCTACACTCTTAAATATAAACCAGGATACTGAGATACAAAGTGGTCTCCAGCAAGGCCTTGTGGATACAAATCCAGTTTATTGCCTTAGTACGGGATTTCAGAGATTGCATTTGTTTCTTCATACACTATCAAAATGATAATACCCTATATTTGGAAATGTGATTCCTTGTATGTACAATGAGTCATGCTAAGAGGATTTCTTATTTTTATTCTCCCACCTCCTCCTGAGATAATTGGTCTCCCTGGTGTTAACTGGTGTTTCACCAGACTGTGCAAACTTATGAATAACCAGAGGCTTTTACTGAAAGACAAATATACTTACATATTCTGGAAAAAGTTTTGTGCATGTATTTAAGGGATTTAAAGAATTAGTGTCCTGATAAGATGTGTGTGACTTGAAAACATTTTAGAAACTCACGGAATAACTGTGGGGCTATTATTGTTTCCCTATCGTGTGCATTATCTATTAGGTTTCCTTGTCTCTAATAGGATCATACTCATTTTCACCTTTGCAGAAATGTGATGTTCTCCAATGAGATTATTTAATATTATCCTGAAATCATTAAAATTGCCATACTGCCAGGTTAAAATAAACAGATGCTTATCTCACCCAATGGTTTCATTGTTTCTTGGTGTTTTCTCAAACCACAAATATCATGGGACTCATCCCAGGAGATGTTCAAATGAAAGTAGATTATCTGTAAAGCATTCCCCTTTAGAAATCATACCTCCCATGTGATTGTCATTTAAGCAATTTTAAATATCCTACTCACTCTGTTTCATCCCTTTTTATCAGAATTCTTCCATTTAAGGAAATATATTTCCATTAATTTGCTGGGGTAGGAATCAGTGGGGTAAGTCAGTAGCTAACTCTGACTGCATTGTTGTGGTAAATCCTCTGCAGTTCCATTTCAGTTCTGTTGTTGCCCATTATCCCCTGTGTGCAGGTAGAATATGAAACTAAGAGCTGTTCCTGCTCAGAGCATGTTCTGCCATACAGGGTAGGTATGGAGGGTCCTTCTGACCCCCTTTACAGTGTTAGTTAACAAGTAGTGCCAAATGGAGAGGCCAATATCTCCTTCCTGTGCTGTTCTCATTGACTGCATTTTCTTGACTATGTAAAGTCTGTTACTGATTCAGTAAAGGACACACATGTTTCTCTGTGGTTGTATTTTCTTTGGAAACACCCTATGGGTCCAGCATGATATCCTTTTGATTGCTTCTTGCATGTCCAGCAACAAGTACGTTTTTAAACTCCCCCTGTAAGAAGGATGGCATCAAGGGATGACATTTCCATAGTCAAGACACTTCAGAAGCAGCAATTAACAAGCAGAAGACACTGAGATAGGTAAATATTGTTATCTCAGTTTTTCAGCTGCTGAAATTGAAATAAGGAGGTCAAGGTCAACATCTTCCAATTTAAAATTTATGGTTGGGCTTCGACAGCTAAATTAATGACATGAATTGTGAACTTTTGAAGCCTAAAAAATCAAAAAGTCTGCACATTTTCAGGAATCGTGGAAATCTGAACACTTATTTATATGCCATAAGAGTTGTAACCAAGTTAAAAGTTCTTGCTTCAATTATTAGGGCAATGTTAAGTCATGGTCAAAGATATCTTCAATCTTTTTAGGTTTTGGAGTTTTGTCTTATGTACCACTGTAGATAACTGCATTTGCATTTGCCCCCTCTGTTTATTTGCACTTACTCAGTATCAAAATCTTATTAGGAAATTTTCCTTACATATTGTGGTTGCTCTTAAAGTTAAGTTGTACTTAGATTTCTCTGGTTTGCTTCACTACAGCGCGTCTCACATTCATGAAGGAACTTGCACACTAAGTGAAGAAAAAACTATCATCTATTCTGTGGGTGGGTGGTTGGGGAAGAGATGAAAATAGGCACTTTCCTCCTGAAAGAGGAAAGAAAAAGCATCTTGCTTTCCTATAGGGCAGTGTTAGGGAAGGGACTGTATCAGAAGAGGCAGCTCTCTAGAAGAGGGTTTGCACTCGATTCCTCTCCACATCCATGCATCCTGTTTGAAGGGGACTCTAGGTATGGTGGCAAGTGTTGATGCAGACCGCGAGCTGTACGGTGTGCTTTCACCACGGATGGGTGATTTGCTAATGAAGTGCTGGCCGCATGGCCCCCCAACTGCATCAATGCATGGATTCTGTACTCATCAATTTAGACTCTTAAAAGTTGAGGAGGGGGAAGTTAACTACAAAACTTGAATGTTTTGCACGGATTGACCAGTTTTGTTCTCTCCCTCACATTACGGCACATGGCCAAAGCAGAAGCTTTTTCCAGGTTCAGCACACATGGCACAGAGAATACAGATATACTGCCTAACTTAGTAATCAGCAGTGGAAGTGGACAGGTGTTTCCTTTAACTTAGCACATGATATAACTCCCTCTCATGCTACATATTTCTTCTGCTGGCAAAGGAGTGGAGGAGTCAAGTCAGGTATCTCATTTCTCATCAGTGCCTGGAGGTGGCATGTCCTGCCTGGAGGCACTGATCATCCTGATCATGTACTGCCCTACATGTGGCTAATTGGTGAGGGGAAGTACAAGCTGAAGGCTGCTGCTGAGGCAGATGATAACTCTCACATCAGAAGCCTGGAGATGGTATTTTGGCAGCCTGGGAAAGGTACATGCTTTGCCTTAATTATGAACACAGTTAGTTATATTGCTCGTCAAAGTTTCATTGCACTAGTTAGCATATTAGCATTACAAGCAACATAATGAAGCATAATTGGTACAAGGGTTCAGCATGAACAAATTGATCTGGAAAAAAATGACATTTCAGAACACAAACAAGAAAATAAACCTTGA
This sequence comes from Regulus satrapa, assembly GCA_013396955.1. Lineage (NCBI taxonomy): Eukaryota > Metazoa > Chordata > Aves > Passeriformes > Regulidae > Regulus > Regulus satrapa. The sequence goes on from VWZN01006309.1 coordinate 958,548, forward strand.
TGTTTCCTAGAAATTTCCAGGAGGGATTTTATTTATAAAATATTAAGATAGAATTGAGAACTTGCTAGCAAGCTGATTATTTTTTTTTTTTTTTTGGACTGGTTTATAAAAATGAAAGATTGCTTATCACCCATCAAGGAGATTTACCTGCAGGGACCTCTATATTGAGCTGTGTTTGATTGGAAACTGCTGAAAATGTTGATTTGGGAATAAGAGGATACATCATGTTTATAAAAGATAAACTGCTGCTAATTTTTGTTGTAAAGGTAAGTACATTCAAGTAAGGTTACTGAGAGAGGGAAACCGCTCTAGTTACAAAAACTTTCAGCACAGCTATAAGGTCTTGCTGTACAGCGTACGAACAGCAATAGATAATTTTTTGCCAATCAAAAATAGTGATGAGGCATTCAACTGAAACCCCCTTCTGTTGTACCTCTCTCTTGTTCTTAGCTAAATTAAAAATGCCTTTTCTGATACTGGGAAAAAAAAAAAAAAAAGAGAACTAACATTTACTTTTACAAATTATCTTTCTGCTTACCCATGTCAACCTACTTCTGGAACCTATAAACTTTTCCTTGTGTCAGAGCCAAAAACAGCTCCTATGTTTCTGTAAAAAAAATGTTTTTTAAATCAGGGTTTACAATTATAATTGTGAAAGTTACTGAAATGCTGTTTAAAGAGCAAAGAAATATTGTCATTTAAATGGGCCTTGCTACTAGCAATTTAGGTGAGATTCGATTTTTTCTATGTGCGCAAGCATCAACATTTTTCTGGGGAGACAATCCTTTGCTGATGCCACTGGGATGACTTCTGTAGCAAGAGGCAAAGGTATAAAATGAGCAGCCTTGTTTAATGAGTATAATTTTGATCAAATGCCTATATTCAGCAGGTGCCACTGGTTTTATACCACACCAGGTAGTTGTAAATATTTGAATAGCAGGGTCCAGACACTCATAAAGTAAGCAGAGTGAATGAGTTTTCCAGGTGATTTCACAGCTGGGAGGCTGAGAGTGGGGCCAGCAATCCCTCTGGAGATGGGGAGGAAGGCTGGGGGCTGGCCTGGGTGAAGGGCAGTGAGAGAGCAGAGCACTTGCATCAGAGGGGACAGCCACATCACCTGACTGGTCTGTGCCTATCCTCCTTCTTTCCTGGGGGAACAGCAGCAGGTGTTTCCTGGGATTCAGGGCTCCTTCTAGTGACATTCTCCATGTTCTTCACCCCATTTTATTTACCTCTGTCTAGTAAATCCCTAGTCAGGTAAGACAAATGCTCTAATAACACTTTAAACCACTTCAGCACTGCAAGAAGCACAGAGCTGAGAGCTGTGACAGCCAAGTCCAACACACATAATTTGCCCATTTGAAGGTTTAGCAGTGAGTCATTTTTGGGGGTGTATGCCAAGTGCAGCAGCACCAGTGCTGCAAGAGGCAGTGTTTCTTCCTGCAGGGTGGTGTCAGCTCAGCACAGATGGTGCAAATTCCCAGCAGTGAATCACCAGGTGTCCTGCAACAGGTGGGTTTGCTTCCTTCAGGGATGAAGGAAGAGCAGGCAGGGTGGGCTGAGTGGGGGCACCTTCCTTGCCCAGCAGCGCAGCTCAAAACTACAGCAGGCAGTGACTCCCAGCAGGCCATGAGAGAAAAGGAATTTGAACTTTTCATTAAGTCAGTAGCTACATGCTGTCTGTTGCATTTAGATGTTGCATCAGCATTTGAGCTAATTGCAAGTTTCTCTGGTGGCTCTCCTCTGCTCTGGCTGGGAAGTGAGGCATGGTGTGAGCAAAGTCCCTCATTCCTTCTGAGAGTGTGAGGAGAATTGCCTTCTGCACATGAGTACCAACAGTGTGCCCAGGCCAGAGACTATGGAATAGGTATTACCTCCCAGATCCCCATAGCCAGGACAGCTGCTGACACAACTGGAGGGTTACAGTGGAAGGTTTAGCAAAGGCTGATGCTGAAAGACACATTAATGGGCTTGAAAGTGCTTTGAGATTCACTGGGAGTAACTTTTGAGAACAAGATATATACTGGCGGGAAAACATGCTATGAATAACAAGAATAGGCCATGATCCTGAGTAACCAACTGTCTTGGTTGTCATATGATGTTCCCATTTTTGCTGAAAGTCAGACCTCCTGAAATTCTCTTCTTAGCTCTAAATGTCACTTCTAAACTAAAAAGATTAATAAAAATAATGGTGAAGCTGTTACTTTGCATACCTCATAATTTTGAAGGTAATATAGTGATTTATGTTGCTGACGACAGGACTTTTGAAAATTTGAGCGCAGCATTCCTGGAAATCTGTGAATTCACTGTCCTACATTTTCAACTAAATGCTGCACAAATTGGGAGCAGTCTCAAGGTTCATCACCTGTCTGAACTAATTCTTCTGCAGTTTGGGATATATATCCCATTTTCCCAGTGCTTGCTGATGGTTACAGTGCAATATCTAAATGACTTCACAAACTAGCAAATAATTAGTAAAAACTCTGCCTAATTTGAAATTTTGTAGTTAGAGATCAGTGTTTTGGAACCTCACTGATATGTGAGGACTGTGTGAAGTACACACATAACATGGGAATAACATGTCAGTAGTACAAGAGGCACTCCCACATTTTATTGCCCTCTTATTCTGACACATAGAATGACCTTTCAGAAATAATAGACAATCCAGTCTACAATCCAACAAGTTCTTGGCTACTTTTCTGCATGTGCTTTTAAATTTCATTCCTGCATTGGAAGCTTTTCATGTGTGGCTCAAGGACATAATAAAACTGATTTAATATAAGAAGCCTCTCATTAGTGGACAGCCAACCTCATTAGCTGTAGATCTGTGCTGGACTTTAAGAGACAAGTTTCTGCAGTTTGTGATCAATATCAATCTTTCCATGACAGAGGTTCAGCCACTTGGGGCCTGATGCAATGAAGTCAGCTTAACATTTTCGCATTAAATGGAAATGTTGGTTACTTAAAAGTTCATGACCCTAAAATTCCTTAGATTTTAGGGTGTTCCTATGACTTTGGTTTTTGGGTTTTTTTTTTTAACAAATCCATTTTGCTACATTCAAGAGGGGGAAAAAACCAAAACAACTGTGCTGTTGTGGAACATTAAAAAAAACTAGGGTCGTCTCTGAATGTGGTTATTCTGTAAATATTATGGTTTTTTTTTTTCCCAGCAATGTCATATTTCAGTTCTTTGAACTAAACTGACTAGTGATCACTAGCTGCTTGTTTCTGGTTTTCATAGAGCTTTGATTTCTTCTTTTCAAAGTCCTTGATCTTTCTTTCCAAAGTGCTGATCATTCATTACTGCAGCTGAAACATACCTATGCTGGACAGAGAGAGCACCTGTGAAATTCTTAAGAAAAAGATTAAACTAAATAGGCACACGGGTATCTAAATACATTAAAATTATTTGCCTGCTATGAACTGGCAAAATCCAGGTCCTAAGCACCTCCTGTGGTATGCTCTAAATTAGCAGACACCTACAACTCTGTGCTTCATCTAATTTGAAAAAGCCTTTTTAGTGAGCAAAAAAATTTATTTCACAGTGTAGCATTCTTTTTTGAAAGTCACATTTCACTTCTCCTGCTTTTTTTTTTTTTTTAGACAGGAAATATGAAAGTAGAGAAGAGAACAAACTGAATTTCTTCCTGACTGCCTTTCCTTTTAGCAGACTCTAGTTTTTAACAGCCCCCCTCCCCTTCAAAAGTGTTACTCAAAACATTTTTTTAATCATGACTCCTCATGTGCTTGGCATTCTGCTGTGGTCCCTGATGAGGCAGTGACATGCTGTAGTTTTTTCTACCTGCACTGTGTGCAGCAGAGATGGGGACTGGCAGGGCTCAGCTGCTGTGGGACAGGCTAAGTAGGGTCTTATCCTCTGTGCAAAGCAGCTTCTTGGGGAGGAGGCAAGCAGGCACCACCCCACTCTGTTACACAAGAATTCATGGGACATCTGTAGTTTATATAATGTGACCCAGCATCCAGACAGCATTTCTCATCAGTAGATAATGAAATGAAAAAAGAAAAGAAAAAAAAAAAGGTCAGTGTTACCATCCTAAATTTACATATTCTGAGTCTGACTTTGAAGTAAGGGCATTTTTCTCCTGGTCAGAGCAATGCTAAAAGACAAGACAGCTTGTGCAAAGCAATGTGCCTGAGTGACCAAGGCTTATCTATTTAGTGCTTAAGACCTGTGGCTGAATCCAAAACGTACCTAAATTATCCTTGTGTAACTTTGCAGTCATAAAATTAAATACTGCTAATTACCTTCCTGTCTCTGATGTGTTATATTTTGGGCTGCAGAACAAACAGTCCCTATAGATTGATTTACTTAACACTTCATACTAAAACCCTGTCTTTAGTTGCATGTAGTCTGTGTATGTGCACAGCTGTGCAGGTTAGGATTTTCAAAGCTGTCAGAACAGCTTTATCTTTAAAGACAGCTGATCTTGAAAAATCTCTTAAAGAAGTCCTTCTGTTAAAAAAAAAAAAATCAGCACAAATTGATGTTTGCAGGAAAATATTTTTAAGCACATCATGTGGGAATTTAGTCTCACCCTCACACTGGATGCAGGCTTTAAAGTTGCCACTATTATTTCTGTGCCTGCAATCCTTTCATACTCCATTCCCACAAGCTCTCTGCTTTAGTTTTGCCCCTGTAAAATGAAACAATAGCACCTTCTTCATGCAGGTCTTCTCGTGTTTTGCCTTTTTGGCTAACATTGCAAACTCTTGAACCAGAGCCCCTCTCTTAAATATACTGACTGACTTTTCTGGTCCCAAAAGTTATTCAAGAAACTTGCTGGAGCTTCACTTCAATAAATTTATACTAATATAATGTTATTATAGGCTTTTTGATCAGAATTTTTCAGCATAATAAAAGAAAAATACATTTAGGAAGAGTAGTATATATTGTAGCAATGATCATTTGTTTGACCTTAATCTGTCATTGGCAAAGCTTCCAGGCTGCACTGTATTAGCAGATGGATAATGGGCTCCAGCTGAAATTACTTGCACAGTTAAGTACTTATTTTCTCATTTTCCTACAGTGTGAGTCTCTAAGAACAGGGCTGGCATACAAACACGTACACTCCTGCATAAACGTGTTGGGCTCATTGTTTAGACTGTTTCAGTGAGAAGCTGAGGTGCTGCCATCTCTTCTCCAGTGCTTTGTGTGAGAAACAAAAGCTGGAGCCAGGTAGTCACTGTTGCTTCCCTTGGGGAGAGTGGGGAGCATGGCACAAAAGCGCAGCACTTAATTTGGGACAGATTCCAAAGGACTGGGGGAGGGAGATTTTTCACAGACTTCACTGGATTTTGGATCATCTTCAGAGGTTTTTATCTTAGAATAGCTTGCAAAGCGTCTCTGTATTGAGCTTTTCAGTGATATCTTTGTGCTGTGTAGTTTTTTTCACTTTCTTAGAGAGAAAGTAATAAAAGAGAGAATTTACCACACCAATAAACAAAATTAGAAAATCACAAAATTCAGAGGAAATAGGATTCAGGGATAAAACCAAAGAAAACAATAGAATGAACACTCATTTTGCATGCATCCAATCTTATTGCCTATAACTTCTTTTAACAGGTTAAGGAGAGCTCTTGCAAAGATTTTTTTATTGAATGTAAGCAACCTGAAGAACAAAAATGATCAATGCTGCTAATTACACATCTTCTGATGACTTTGACATCTCTAGAAATGAATTCCTCACACCACAACTGGATGAGATTTGCAGTTTTTTGTCAAGATGACTATTCCCCTAAATGATTCAAATATTATTAGAGCAGAATTAAGTGATGTGCAATTCCTGCCTGTGAACCAAAAATAATCTCTCATTTGAACACCAAGATGTAGAGGGTTATTGATTATAAATTAAAACATTATAAGCAAATTGTGCACAAAGAAAGGGGTGAATCCAAGGGTTTTTTCAGGAATAATGTATTTATTTGTTCAGGAATGATATAAAGAAATTTGCATCTGCTGAATGGTAATACAGATGCTTTGTAGTTACAGAAATGTTATTGTTTTCTTGTGGTAGGAAATTGCCATTTGAAGCTGGCTTATTTCCTTAGCATGTAAAACTGACATAACTGTTCCCAGTGACACAGGGTAATTTTAATGAAACTTAATTGAAAGAAATTGAAAGGCAGGTTGGATTTGGTACTCCCATCTCAATTATATCAATTCTGCTTATATTAACCAGAGACAAAAGAAATTCATTTAACTATGCTTTATTCCTAACCGAATCATGGGTAAATGACATTCAAAGAAAATTGAAAAAGAAAAGAAGAGCAGATCTTCTACTTAGAGTTGTAGAAGTTGAACAGAAAAGGGATTTTTTTTTTTTTTAATAAGGAAAATATGGAGCAACCACTGAAATAGCCACAGATTTTGAATGTCAGATGGGGGTTTAGTGATGTCTAGTAAGTTCCTGATGTGATTAACTGCAAGAGCAGTATGGCCAGGTATCCAATGGTCAGTCTGGATGCAAGTAAAAAAGTCTGTAAAGAAATGGGTCCTATGGATGTAGAAAACCAAGAAACAAGTAAGCTGTGGCATGAAGTCACAAAGAAATACAAGGAATGTTAAATAAAAAATGTACTGGATCAGGAGTCACAGGTATTTCAAGAAGAGACACAAAAGTTTGATCAATTTGATACCCCGAAAAGACTTCCTACCCCTCAGGTGGCAGAACCCACAAACATAGGAGCCTGGAGTCTTGCTTGGCTGGTGGCTTGCCCACACCTTTGCCACTCAATTACTCCAGGCCTGAAGCAGAATGGTGCTGTGCATGACCTACTGCAACCTGCTAAATTTGGGCTGGATATAGAGCGCTAGAACAGGAATTTAAAGACTTAGATATTTGCTTTGAGGTTCAGTTTTCTCTGTCTGCAAATACATGTGTTTTAGTGAGGGCAGGGCATCTGTGACATTTCTGCTACATGCAGTACACACAAATCAGCTCCAATGACAGGTGTGGCAAACCCTTCTAGATTGTTTGTGGCTACACATGATTGATAATAGAGCAGAGGCAGATGGGATATTTTTTATCTAACTTAGGGAAGGAAGCAGCATAGGCTATGTCAGCATTAAATATTACATACCATCATAGAAGCAACCCTAAATGTTGATAAGCTCCCTAAATCCATATTGCATGAAGCTTAGGATGACACACAGACACAAGGCCCAGAGCATTCCTGGATGCAGGGGGGTGGGGTGCTTTCTGCCCTCTGTCCACATCAGAAAACACCAAGGGCATGAGATTCTTACATGTAGATCTGAGACAATTGTGTGGGCTCCAGCTGCAGTCAGTGGAGGCTTGAAAGAGGAGTCAGTGGAGACTGGGTGCGACTGCTGGCCACTGACAGCATTAGATGGATCCTTCCCCTGGCCCAGATAGAGGTACTGCATTGTGGCCACCCAAAATTCAGGAATAAAAGCCCTACCCAGCTTGTTAGCAGTTAGCCTGAACATTAAAGCTCTACTACCAAGGCTGCAGATCTCAGTGGTACAAAAGAGCGATAGTTACTTATTTCTTGTACAATTGGACACTGTCTAATTTGAACACTGCTGTTGGTCTTAGCCAGTCAGAATTCATTAAAGGTAAAGAGAAAAGATGCTAAAGATTATGCATGTGAGCTGTGAATGAATAAGAGATTGGTGAAACTAAATATTTCCTTCAGAGGCACATGGAATTTAATTTTATTTTAAAAGATTTTTTTTTTAATCTTTAGCAATCTTGTAGTGTGACATCTGCTGATTCAGTGTAGATAGTTATATTCTGAGTTCAGGTGCTGAATCAGGTGTGAAATCATGAAATTATTTTTGTTTCAAGCTAACATGAGTGAATGACAAAATTACTTGCAAAAACTACACAAAACTGCAGTTTTGTTGGACCTAATATTCACAGGGAACATTTTCTCTAGCTCAAGAGTCCTCAGACTTTGCATAAATCAGCAAGCACTGGCATTTTCTTAATGTCACTAATGACATTTTGGCCAAGAGGGTCTCAGCTGACTTTATTTACTACAGAATAACACAAGGCATGTCCTGAGGGGAATTACTGCATCACTGGGTTTGTTTACATTACTCCTTAAGCTGTCATCTCCAGCAAGTGTAATTAGCTGCCCAGTGATCTTGTTTCACAAGATCTTTCATTACCAGTTGTCCTAATGCTTAATGTAGGAATAATTCTCTAGGATGTTTGTTATATATGGAATAAACAAAATATTTCCTTCTCAATGGGGTGAATAAAGTTAGCATTGTCAAATGCTGAATGACAGAAGATAGAGTTTGCCCAAAGGCACTGTTTTGGGGGGGATAATTGAGGGAAACTGACATCGATCCGATGCAATGTTGCTGAGGTTATTATATGGCAAATTTAGCAAAGAACATATTATTCCAGGCCCTTACAGAATTATATCCACCAAGGGGCCAGTTAAGAAAGTAAAAATCTCTTTCCAGGAGAAAGAGGACCACACTGAGTATTTGGTAACAACTGTGTTGTTACTCAAGTGATGCCAAAGTTAATGTTACGTAGCTGAATTCACAGCTACTGATAGAAACAGGAGGGAGGTCTGGTGACAAGGCTACCCACTGAACTGCTCTCTGGAGAACAAGCAGAATGTGCTTACTGTAAGAGTTGTACGTCTTAATCACAGCATCCAGCAAAGTTGATTGCTTTTTGTGTCAGTATTGAGTCCTTTGGGGATAGGAAGAGAGCAAAAAGTGCTTCCAAAGAGTCAGAGAGGTTTTAACAAAATACCTAAATCTCTTATGAACCAGATTTTCATTATGACTTGTGGGCATAGACCACTTCAGGAGTATTGTGAACCTGCACCTGGATACCTGGCCTCCTACCAGCAGGGCAGTTCAGCCACAACTTTGAATGTGAGCAGCGTTTTAGGACAGTGTTAAATAGTCCACCTTAATTAATTTTTTCCAGTGAGTGTATATTACCCTCTTTCTTCTGATCAGGTCAGTCTCGGCCTAACTGGAGGGGTGTGCTGCTACACAGTGGTGCCTTTTGCCATGTTGTACTCCTAAGGTCTTGACATCTTATTTCTTCACATCACAGGCTGTGTTAGGGCAAGGCTGTGCTAGCCCTGATATCCCATTGGTCTTAGAATAGCATCGTTAGAGGGTTCAACATAATAAATTGTTCTAAGAGCCAAGGGATGTAAAAAAGTGTCTGAAAAAATCCGAGCAAGGCTTCTGTGCATATGACCTGTGCTTTCCATGCTCCATAGAGGTTAATTATTCGTCTGGCAAAAATATTGTCTCAAATGACATGTTCCCCAGGAGGTTAAAATGCTCTCCTCTTCAACTGGGTTAGTGATTCCCTTTACCATTATGAAAAATTGCATCAGGTTTCACTGGAGAATAAGGCAGTGGTAGAGGGGATGGAACTGCTCATTAGTGCGGGGACCGTGACCCATGACTCAGCTTCCACAGGCAGCGAACGTGGAAGAGACGGTAAAAAATGAGGAGGGGTGTCAGAAAAAAAATGGAAAAGCAATCCTGACATTTCTTTTCAAACCCATATGGTGAGCCAGCTGCGATTTATAAAAGATACAGCTTTGTTAATATTTTTGGGCAAATGAGTAACAGGGATGGCTTTGGTTTTCTTTGTTGGTTTATTTGATCAAAAAGAAAATCATAGAAGAACAAGTAAGCAAACCATGACTTTTATCAGGCTTACATCAGTGCAAAGAAAGGCGGCAATTAGATGCTGACACAAACAGATTGCACTAGTGGAGAGGTAAGTGCAATGCTCATTGCTCCTCCTTCAAAATGCTTATCCCTTCTTGTCTAAACCTAGTTGCCTGATTTTCCTTTGAACTGTTCAACATGTGTATGGCAGTTGGAAAAGTCTGGAGAAAACACAAGTCATCCCATCACTTGAACTGTTCATCTGCAGTGGTAGAACCCTTGGCATCTGGAGGAGCAGCCTGGTCTATGGCACTTAGAACAAAGAGAGGACAGTTTGCCTCGAGTTATAGACCAAATAAAAGTAATTCAGTCTTTGGAATGCTTGTGTAACATAAAGAAGAAATTAAACACTTCTACACCACAAAGAGTTTAAACATGCTTCAGAGGTATTAATTAACTCTATGTTAATTAATAGTCAAGGTATGTACAGCAATTTTTCCATGGAATCACAGAATCCTTTAGGTTGGAAGAGAGCTCAAATATCACCATGCTCAACCATTAACCCAGGACTGCAAAGCCCACCACTAAACCATGTCCCCAGGCACCACTTTTATACATTTTCGGAACACTTCTAAGAATGGTGATTTCACCACATCCCTGGGCAGCCTGTTCCAATGCCTGACCATCCTTTCCATGAATAATGCTTTTCCTAATATCCACTCTAAGCCTCCTCTGGTGCATCTGGAAGCTGTTCCCTCTCCTTCTGTCACTTGTTACTTTTGAGAAGATACCAACACCCACCTGGCTACAGCCTCTGTTCAGTCATTGCATAGAGATCAAAAAAGGGTCCCTCCTGAGCCTCCTTTCCTCCAGGCATCCCCTGCTCCCTCAGCTGCTCCTTACAAGACTTGTGCTCTAGTCCCCTAGTTCCAGCCAAAAAGAGATTAAATAAGTGGTCCTGCACACTATTTCTTTTCCTGTATCCCCTGGCATTTGTGTTTCTTTGCTACAGGGTGAGTATCTTGCCTTGAAGAGCAGAGGAGAGGTCAGTCTCAGCATTCCTGTATCCTTCATGCACTCTGAGGATGTCATCTCACCTGGAGAGCCTCTTATGAGGAAGGGCTGGGCAGGGTGCTAGTCTAACACCAGGGAATTTGCAGAAGACCTTAGATGAGCAATCAACTATGACCCTTCCAATTACTTGTATCCGTTCATGATTAAAAGCTACATGTGAAACAGAAAAGGTGCACACACACATACACACACAAAACAAAACAAAAAACAAACAAAAAAAAAACCCCAAACCAAACAAACTTTGACAGGCAAAACTACTTAGAGTTGTTTTTGTTGGGTTTTTTAACCCTGTTTTCAAGAAAGTGACTGAGGATTCACTGTTAATCTGGTCAAAACAGCTTCCCATGAGAGGCAGGATCTTGATTTTTACTTTANCTTCAGTCCATCTCTATGGTGCTTTTTAACATTTCAGTTTAGAAAACTTCATAAAAATCAAACAAACTTTGACATGCAAAACTACTTAGAGTTGGTTTTGTTGGGTTTTTTAGCCCTGTTTTCAAGAAAGTGACTGAGGATTCACTGTTAATCTGGTCAAAACAGCTTCCCATGAGAGGCAGGATCTTGATTTTTACTTTACTAAAGAAGTAAAAAAAAATTTTTTTTGCAAATTCTTGTCAAACAATCTAAAACACTACACAGAGAGAATAAAACATATACACAGCTATGGTCCTTTGTTTCTTGGAAGAATACTTGGAATGTGAAAGGAAATTGTTTTTATAATAGAACATGCTATGTGATGTCTTTCCCAATAAATTATATCGTTTCACAGTAATGCTTTCATGAAAGATAATCTGATGAAATTCCTTTGGTCAGGAGCCTATTTTTAATTAAATACCCTAAGGATAGCTCTCCTAGCTATTTAACTTCGAGCTATTTAACTCACTTGGGTTTAATGGCTGTCAGTAAACCCCGAGTAATTCACATGTTCAAAGAAGCTGAATTTATGAGTAAATCCTAACTCATGTCAGCCTGAATCTGTGGTTTGGCAGAGGGGTTATAAAGGGAGTTAAGGAGTTCCTCTCTGCTACATAGACCTCTGGAGACTGGGGAAACACCTAGGTATCCAGTATAGGACACTTTCAGGTGGACCACTGGTCTGATACCATGCAGCTATTCTGGTGCCTCTATGCCTAAACTCCCTAGAGTTTCATCTTTTGCCATCACTGTACTCAGCCATCTTGGCGCCCAGACATGCTCTCCAGAATGGTTTATGCACAGCTCTAACAATAAGCAGTCAAGCACATCAGGGAGACAAATCAGTGATTTAGATTGCTAGCATCTCAAATATAAAGGGTGGCTGAAATTTATACATATATAGACACAATAAAACTGAAGCAAACTCACACGTTAAATGCACACTTGGGTGCAGCCAACAGAAGCAGCTGTTTGGGCAGCAGCCTCTGCATTCTGCTTTGGGAGCCTTTGGACCTTCGATGGAAAAGGTCTGGGATCATTGGATACACCTGGGCAATGCTGAGAAACTAGGGACTTCCTGCTGCTGTCAGGCAAGAACAAGGGAAAGGCAGCTACCAGGGGTGGGCTCACGGAGGCTCTGGCAGCTTCTGATGATCGTGATCAGCTGCCCTTAACCCAGCATGCCTGGAACCTTTGTGTGTCAGCTGCCATCCTTAGAAGGGTGAAGTACATTCAGCCAGTGCTCAGGGGAGGACTACACAAGAGCCCTGGCTTGGAGCACAGCTCCAAGGCAGCAGTTTGTGCAGCAGACCACAAGGGAGGGGGCTTCAGTGGGATTTTTAGGGTTATGACAGCCTCAGTTACAGCGGTGATGGGTCACAGGGCAGCCTGCCTGGCACGTGTTGGAGCAGCTGCTCCTGCCAGGGCAGTGGCCTGAGGCAGACTCTGGATAGCAGATGAAGGCCTCCAAGCCCTGGGCCGTGGGGAGTACCTGAAGCTTCTCTCTGATGCCCAAGAAGTGGCCTGCTGTCCTGCCAGATGTGTGCTATCTTGGAAGATATGCAACCCAAATGGAGGAGTTACAGGTGGGAGTGAGCAAGCTGTGCAGCAACCGAGAGGCGAAAAAAGGAGACAGATGACTATTTTTATGGGAGAAGGAAAAAAAAAAAGAAAAGTTTTTCTCCATAGTGTGAAGAACCCTAGATCAAAACTGCAGTAGAGAAGCAGGCAATATCTACCACTAATACTGAGGTACTGAGGTAAGTGCAACTGCTGGAGAATGCAAAGGATGTAAGTTCATGACTTATATCACTAAGGAAATACTTCTGCCCCCATCTAAGGGCTTAAAACCAGCTGGGAGATGCATTCCCTGCCCTCAAAGCTGATGAGGAGTCAGGTATGCCTTCAGACCAAGAATCTGCTGCATCTGTCCCTAAACCATGCAAATCTATGGGGATGAAATGGTGAGCCCATGCAAAGAGGTGCTTCCCTGTTGCAGGGGGCAGAGGCAGCCGTGCCCTGATCTGACCATCACCTAGAGCGGTCTGCTCTGCTCTGCTCTGCTGCTTGTACCATGACTGGGGATGCCACAGAGGGAGCACTGATACACTCCTCTCTCTGACCACTATCCTCTGCAGACCAAGGGAGGTGATTCTTGCCCTCTGCCCAGCACTGGTGAGGCCTGGCACACTGCTGGTCTGGGCTCCTCAGTGTAAGAGGGATGAGACACTGGTGCATTGGAGAAAGTCCAAATAAGGTCCAGGTACAAAGATAATGGGCTAGAGCATCTCTTAGGAAAGGCTGAGTGAGCTGGGACTCTTTATCCTGGAGAGGAGAAGGCTCATGGTTGAACTTACAAATATCTATATTGATATCATATATTGATAAAAATACCTAGAGGAAGGGTAAAAAGATGAAGTGAGATACTTTACAGTGGGCCTGGTGAGAGAGTCAGAGCAAAGCATATAAACTGAAACACAGCATGTTTCCTCTGAAGATCAGAAAACGCATTTTAATGTGAGGGTGACTGATTGCTGGCACAGGTTTCCCAGAGAGGTAGTGGAGCTCTTGGATATATTCAAAAGCTGCTTGGAAATGGTCCTGGCCAGCTGGCTCTAGTTGATCCTGTCTTGACAAGGGTTAGGAAAAGTTGGATGAGATTATCTTCAGAGGTCCCTTTTCATCTCAGCCCTACTGTGATTCTTCCTATTATTGCCACGGGGCTTTCTGATGGCAAGACTAGAAATGTCTAAACATTACTGTGATATTTCACTTTTTGATTTCACTTCAAGTTTTTCACTGCATCAGAAAAGTAAATTTCCAGAGTGCTACCTTGAGACAATAATGAGAACATGTTCATTACAGATGGAGCTGTCTGAACCCATTAATTGTAGAGAAGAGCGTGTCTGAGAAACAGTCCCCAGAGCATTTAAAAAACCTTTGCCTGATTATGACACAAGCTCAGAGACAAACCCAGAGGTTCAGCCTCCCATGTAACATGGTATAGATGGCCACACCACATCAGATGAGCAGCCACTCAGCAGCCCCAGTGGCCTGGGCATGGTTAGAAGAGGGATGAACTCTATCTTACAGTGGTACATATGTAATTTCAATTAATTCTGCAGCTGGAAAGGAGGCTCCAGTGTATGGCTAACTTAGAATGCTGTCTGTGCATACACTCAGCCTAAAAATAGAGGTAGCCATATTGTCAGTGGTACAGTGAGTTTACTTTAATTTTGGGCAGACACCTGGGGCCAATATCAGCGAATGGAGCCATGTCAGAAAAATATACTTGATCCAGAAGAAAAATTATACATTTTAATCTGTTTTAAATTTAGCTTCATATCATTATGCCTCAAAATCTTTCTAAAGAGAAAAGAAATAGTGCTTGAGTCTTCTACTGGAGATTTCTTTTGTTTACAGGTATTTATGAAATAACCCCCACTGTAAATAAAAGATTTATTCCATTTCTTTGAGGACAGTGAAGCAACTTACAGCATAATGCATTCCTCAGGTCATACTATATATTCATTTTCTTTTTAGAAATACAGATAAAACCTATCCACTAGCTACAAGTCCCCCTTTCCTGAAAGTTTCTTGAAAAAATAATGTCTGGATTAGGAGTCAAGCATTTTTTTAATCCACGAAAGCAAAGCTTGTCACACCAACACAGGCAAGGTTTGAATGCTGCTAATAAGCTAATCAGTGAATCTCCATTTCTCCTGATCTTTGATGTATTAAAACAATCGACATGAAGTTTCTGATTAATAAGTACTTGCTGAAATCCTCACTTTAATCAAGCCCACTTGTTTTTTACTAAGTGTGAACAAATGTTCTGATCACAGTCAGTTAACATGCTTTTAAAACAACATAAAAGATTTAATTTACAATACTATTGAAAATATAACTAATTCATCTTAAACATTCTAACAATTTATTTTTACTATTTGAGGTATGATATTTCTTTACCAATATTGAGTGATTAGGATTTCACCTACAGTGTTAAAAAACCCCAGTTACTACAACCAGCCACATCCTGAAAATGGTCACAACCAGCAGACTGACAGTCAAATTGGGTTGTTTGGCTGAAATGCTGCAGTACTGCCATATTGTTAATCACCAATTTCCACAGCAGCAAGTTTTCTTTCTGGTGCTGTTAATGTCTCCCTTGATTCTTTCATAGGACTCTAGTTGTCTTTTTAGGCATAATACTGTCTTGTTAAACTATGCTTAACAGTCTATAATGGCTGTTTCAAGTGGTTTTTTCCTTTCTATAATTTTTACAATGTGTTTAGGAGTAGAATACAGTCCAGTGGATTAGAAAATGCACTTATGTCTGGCTTGGGTATTAATTTGGAGTCTTAATGCTTAACCTGCTTCAAACCACGGGTATCTCTTTGAAAGGCAGTCCTTTGCCTAATCCATCCTTTTACTCTGTGCTTGGGGGTGGGGGCTCAAAATGCTTGCCTAAATTTAAACCTTCAGTTTGGATGTTCGGGAAATTGTCCCAGACAACTTCCTCCGGACACCTGGGAAGCTGAGGGCTCCAGCCAGGATTTGTGGGCTCATATGTGATGAGGTGAAAGGAGGAAGTGCTGCTGTGCATTGAGACCCACAAGCAATATCTGTGAAGCCACTAAAACAGGTCAAGTCCTGTTTTCTCAGCTGAACTGGCATGGCAGCGTGCAGGCACAGAGTTCTTCCCTCCCACCTACCAGAACCATGTGGCAGCATCCAGAATGAGAGGAGCAGCCCCCCCACTTGTACCTGCCCAGTTCCTGGCAGCGCTTTGGATGAGCGATGTGCTGGGGACTATGCAGGAGGTTTACAGGGCTGATGGCTGGCACTGAGTAGGGAAAATCATAGCTCCAGATGCTGGGGATACTGAGGCTGTGTGGAGCTGGTAGTTTGGGGGCAGGCACAGCAGCCCAGAGCAGCCAGCTGCAGAAGAAAGACCAAGCAGAGTGGGTTGATGAGGTGAATTAAACTGCTTGTTAAACCATTAAGCTCCCCCAAGAAAATACCTTTTAGTAAGAGGATGAAGAATGCTAGTGGTTTGGGGGTGTTTCCTCTGTTAGTTTTGATTTGTTTTTTAACAGGGTTTTCGTGTTCTATATTTGTGCCACAAATTAGGATGGCAAAATAAAACTTTTTAGGAACTTCAGCAACCTAGATGGTTTCTAGGGAAATTTTGGCACAAATTTTTAACAATACTGTAATATGATCATAATAATAATGAGTAGGCATAGTAGGTTATTTTATAATATGCTTTGAATTTTTACTATATATTGTATATAGTTCCTGCTCAAAAGGGCATTCTGTGCTGGAGAATTTAAAACCTAATGTTCTAGTCCTGTAATTTGCAGTATATGAGTGCATTTCTTAATCTGTATGCACTGCCAGTGCAGTCAATTGCATGGGGGCAGTTAGTCACAGGCTATGGTTTTCTTTTTCCTGAAGCAGAATTGAAATTTGCCTAGAGGACCCACTGTCCATTTTTTTTCTTTTTTCTTCTTCTTTTTTTTTTTTTTTTTTCTATTTTTNTTCTTTTTTTTTTTTTTTTTAGCTAATATATCTTATTTTCTTTTAAAGTTGAGGCAGCTTTACTTTAGGAAGTGCAGGGCAGTATAGGGCAGCTCCCATAACTCACTGTGATTGCCAAGTGAATATTGTTGTGATGAGTCTCTGTAAATCCCAGAAGGTTTCTGGGATACACTGTGCCTTTTCCTTAATACGGAAATGGTTATTTGCAGCCAGCAACCACACTGAGTACAGAGAAATGAGCAACTCACCAAAAGCGCCTGTAGCTTCTTCCCTCTGATGGGACAAACAGAAGCCCCTAAAATATTGATCTTACTAGTAGTCCAAAAACTGTCATTAGCAAATAATTATCATAATTTCGTTGTACCAACTTTACTGCAGGATAAATGTCTAAGAGAAGTCACGCCTTTTGTTTGTTCATAATGGCTAATGCTGTTGAAGGCCCAGCATTCTGCACTCTTTTATGCCAACAGTCCAGCAGCAGTAGAATTTTGTCATGCATGACCTGATGTTTTATTTGACAGTTTTTAAATTTGCAATTGCACTTTGCTAGACTGTTACCCCAGCTTGACACCAGCTGAATGAAGTCTCTCTTAGAAAGGAGACAGCTTAGAAAGAGTGAGCCAGTGAGGATGGTGCCTTCCAGGACTTACAGTGGCAGACAAAACCAAAGTAGGCCCCATTCAGCAGTGCTGTTTATGGCCCAGCCTTGTGGTCCTTCAGTTCACTCTCTTGTTTTCCTGCCTGTGTGAAAACTGTCTAGTCAAGTCCCACAAGAACCATGAGTACTTCCTTGTGTATTTTGGGATACAGGGCACATATGCACAGGAAACTTTCTTTCCCAGCTGCTTAGTCAAATAGTTTCTGATGTGGAAGAACAAACTATTTATTGCTGCTGTTGTAAATAGCACTAACTACAATACCCCTTGGGAATCCCCATCTTTCATCACTCAAAAGTCCACCCTGCTTACTTCTTTTCTTATTCTTTTAAAAGAGATTACTTGGACATTCTTTTTTCCTCCCCACCAGGAAAACTTGACTTGAGTAAACGGTATTTCCACCATACTAAGTATCTCATGTAGCTATCATGAGAAAATAAAAATTACTTTGTGGGATTTTCCACTAGCTCTGAATGTACATAGCTTAAAACACAAGAATAAGATGTGCGATGAGAGAAAAATAATGTCTTTATTTCTCACTGAGTCTTTTGTTAATCTATCATGTATTGTAAGGTTTTTTGCTGTTCTAGAGGTGCGCGAGATGCAGCAACACATCTTATTGACTCTTTTAACAGTGGATATCATAAGACTTCTTCAAAACTGAATTGCTGCCAGCTAACCAAAATTAGTACTGTGCTTTGAGGAAACCGATTCCCTAGCAAGTGTAGGTGTAGCCTGTTGAGGGATGGCAGTTCTTCCTCTCTGTCCATCTGCCACCTGCCTCAGCCCACAGTCTGCTTTATTTTCATCTGGCAAGTAAGGAGCTTCAAAACTTAGATTGCAAAATAGTAAAATGTATTTTGAAATAGGTAAGCCATTAAAGCAGCAATTTAGAAAAAGCCATCACATTGAGCATCACAGCTTTAAAAATGCAAGAAATATTGTCTCTTTTGTGCTATTTACAGGTGAGATAATAATTCCAGGGCAAGCTTACCTTCCAACATGACCAGTGAAAAGTAGACAAAGCAACATATATAGTAGCTTAAACTATGTGCATTCAAAAGAAAATAAAGAGTTAAGATGAGCATGATGAATGGTTAAACAGCTGGTTCCTCCATGGTCTTTTCATACAAGTGTAGTTCTGTCTCCTCTGAAAAATCTACTGCAAATTGTTTTGTACTACATGGTGACATGTTGTATCTCATTCTTTCTATGCACATATATATGAACGAGAGATAAAAATATTCTTTCTTCCACCCTTTCATAACTTGGAAGTTACTTGCACTGTTAAACACGTAGGAGACAAGACCTGAGTACTATTTGTACTGTGCAATATTTTGCTTTTTTCTCTGACTGTTTTTCTCCTTGCCCCAAGTCAGTTCACCCAGTCTCATTTGCTACCAAAATATCTCCTTTTCAATGTGAGATAGCCAGAGTGCCACTCTGTGTGGAGAAGCATGGGAGGAGTAGACTTTGACAGCACTTTAACTCTGTATGCAATGAAGAATCTGACTCATTTGCAAAAGTGGTAAGGATATTTATTGTCTACGTTGGTGGTTAATGTTCAGGAAGAACTGAAAAAGCATGTGTTTCTTACAGGTACTCATGGTGGTTTTACTCAGAGCTGCAAAGGGAGGTGTAACCCACCTGGCACCTGAGGTAATGCTACTCATGAGTTCCACTCAGGTCAGACTGAATTCTGATCCTAGCTCTGCTGCCCACCTGCATCACTGCTGTCAGCATACCCTGCTGTCTCCCTGGATTTCCTCTCCATTTGTCCAGTAATGTTAATTGCAGTCATGTTTTCTTTCCTGCTATGAAGATTAGACGGCTAAAGCTAAGCCTGTCAGTGAGCAACTTGGCTGGTATGTTGTTAAGAAACCATTTTGATGGTTTGGTGGCAGTCTTCTTTAACAATGCATGGTCAGGTAGGCATGTCCCTCATCTCCCATGACCCTTCTCCAAGAGCACAATCTCATTGGCTAATCCATGTTGCTGCTTCTTTGCAGTATTTTGCAGAGGATCAAGGAACCCTGACATCAATGCCTGTACATTGAGGAGAGGAGCAGCACAGCTATCATCCTTATTGTCTACAAATCACATGTGAAATAGAGAAAGGAGATTGCTTGGTCAACCTCAAGTGTTCTGTTACCCTCCAAAGGCTTTCCATCCA
>VWZN01006309.1:978063-988361 GCA_013396955.1 Regulus satrapa
CCCCACGTGTTTAAAAATTTTTTTTTTTTTTTTTTTTTTGGGTCCCCCCCCCCCCCCCCCCTCAGGGAGTTTATTCCCTGATGCTGCTCTTAGATTTCTACGTGACATTTTTTTACCACTTTCCCTTTTAACCTCACTTGGGATTTTTTTCTTTTGCAGTTAAGGGATTCTCTGACTCCCTTCACACAGTGATGCTAGTTAGTTACTGTGCTGAAGCTGAAACACAGAGATACAAAGACACTACGCTCTGACTACCAGCTAAAAGCAAGAACTTCAATGCATAGCTTGGAATGTAGTCACCCTGTTGGTAGGTCATCAGGTGTCATGAACTCCAGGATATCATCTGCCTGAGTACAGAAATAAATATTACTGATAAACGTTTAGTATTGAACTTACAAGTTTCTAGCACTGGAGTTTCCATAACCTCTCTGACTTCAGTTTATTCCATATCTATTTTATTTTTAAAAGACAGTGTTAAATCTAGGCATATATCTCCTGCAGAGGCCTTAACAAGGCTCAACAGGATGCAAGAATTACTTGCGGGATTACTTGCTGGTCTTGTTCACTCATCTCAAATTTACATGGTCCTGCATTGTACAGAAAAGTCTGCCACAGGCTTGTGTTCAGTTCATGCTCCACTGTACACCCCAGAAACTGTTCTCCAGCACTTCCTATTTGATCCTAATTTGTACTCCTGAACTTGATTACTCCTGCCCAAGGGCAGTGTTATTTACTTGTCTTGACAAAAATTCATCCTTTTTTGCTGCCTGTTCCTCTAGTTTCTCAACTTCAAATTCTGCCTCTGGTATATTTGTTGGAAGAAGGCAAAAGTAATGATATTCTGAATAGAGTAACATTCACCTCACATCCTTAGAAAAGCAGTAAAAATTTCAACAAGGAGAGAATTTAAAACTTGTCATGTTGCACTGACTGTCCTACATTGGCAGCAGGAGGGAAAAGTAGTGACTGTATCCAAAAGTTGTATCCTCTACCACAACCAGTCACAGCTCAGTCCTGCTTTTGCTCTTGGTTGCCCATGTGGCTCAAAGCTCTCCCAAGGATCTTGGAACATGAGAACTTAGTGGGTCACACCCAGATATTCTCCAGCATCTGCTGATAGTGTGTATTTCTTCCCATTGTTTTGAACTATAAAGCCAGGTCTGCTGGAAGCTGGGTGTGCATTTCTGCTTCGCTAGATCAGGGCCTGAATCTTTATATAAGGTGTGCACACAGGAATACAAGTAAGATGAACTGCAACCAGACTTTCTGGCCTTCTAGTAAGAAGGACAAACCAAGCATTCCATGTTTTCACACCTGTGTTGTAGTCATAGTGGTATGTTACAGAAGTTCACTATTGGTGCTTGAAGAGAAATGCATGCTGTTCATAACGGCACTTATGGTAAATTTTCAGAAAAAGGAGGTTGTACTTTTTAGCCTTGCTTTTAGCAGAAACATTGTGTCATTTACAGGTATATTTGTATATTTGATAATGATTCCAGTATTTAGCAGCAGCTATTTTTGTCTGTTTGTTTGGAAGCCTCTAATGGCTTAGTCCAGTTGAGCTCATTTCATAGCTTCCCCTATCAGTGGGGCCATCTGTTATCCACTCACTTCTTTTTCTTTCCCTGATTGGTTTCACACAGGCCCTTTAGTTCATTTCAATTAGGGTAGTTTGGAGAAGATTATACTATAATCTGCAGTTGTGTCGTATGTATTATCCCTGTCCCACCCCGCTCACCCATCCACAATTAGATGGAAAACATTCCATGATGAAGAATGTTGTTGAATTTACCAGGCTTGGTGGAAAAAGACTCTGTGGGGATTTTCTCCAAAGCTGGAGGATTTCTGCAGGTAAGCCTATAAAACCTGCAGAAGAGGGTCATGAAAAATATCTAAAAATAGAAGAAAGGAAGAGAAAAATAAAAGCTAAAATTTTTGACACTTTTTCTTTAATCATACTATTGACCTTTTATATGTATCTGTGCATATATTCATGCATATATAAACATGTAGATGTAAGCACTGTTGACCTTTCAAACCTATACATAAATAATATATAAATTATAAATATACATTATTTATGTGTATGTAATATAAAAATATCTATCTCACTTCCTTGGGGATTTTTTCTTTAATTAAAAAATTTCTGGCTTCCAATTCATGCAGGTTATGAGTGAGGCTTGAGAAGTGTAAGGGGAATTAAGAGATATTAGAAAATTCCTAGAAGCTTGAAATGCATCTCCAGATAGATGAACCTGAAGGCCTCTTTTGCTTCTGGAAATTGTGTTGTGGGCTGGGTTTTTGGGTTTTTGTTTGTTTGTTTGTTTGTTTGTTTTTAATATATAATTTCAGACTCTGAGCAAGAGTTAGAGAGTTAGGTGGAATGGGGAATTGCTGCTGTGGGGTGGATTTTGGAAGCAATAGTTCAGAAGCAGAAGGACAATCTGGAGGAACCCTGTCTCACTTCCAATGTCACTTCTATCAGGAAAATTAATCCACGACCGTCANAAAGTAAATGTCTTATACCCATTCATCAATAGTGGAATCCTACCACTGTTTCTCCTATCTCTTGGTGCTAATCCTGTCTATCAGTAGACCCATAGTTGTTTGTAAAGACACAACCATCATTCCTCTCACTTCCCATTTTGTCATAACGAACAGAATCCTGTGGAATCTCCTGGGTTTTAAACAAGTCTCATTTCAGATTAGGGTGGGTAGCTATCACGGAATAGGGGACAAATTCTAATATCATCTGTGGTTTTGCAACAGTATTGCAATAGGCCACACCACTGAGAAGCATAGGAGCAACCTTAATTTGAGATGTTACCGTTGAAAGCACAAAGCACACTTTGCTGGCTGCAGAAAACAGGGGTTTTGGAGGATGGTTCATGGGCTTTGTCTGAGTGCAACAACTCTGCCTGTCTTGTGGTTCCTTCAGTATGAGCTTGGCACAAGCTTCTCCAGTTCAAATTTTCTTGTATCTTTATTTCATAGCCTCAGGGAAGAAAAACGCAGGTAAAATGTCAGCCTGGAAGCCTTTCCACGTTGGCTGGGAGCAGAGCACTGCACGGCTTGGGCTGGCAGGGGGCTCAGGAGAGTTGCTCTGTCTCCCCTGCCCACACTTGCAGATGGATCACATGTACCAGCCTGCAGCCCTGGCCTCTGCTGTCCTTGCCTGCTCCCGGAGCCGATGCGAGCCCCCGGGAGAGTGGAGAATGAGAGAGAACTGAGCTGCTGATGGGGGAGGGAAGGTTCACAGGATTCCTCCTCGTGGGGTTGGTATAGAAAACCTCCAAATGGGGAAGAGGCAGCGTGAAGAATGCGCTCAGGGTTTATAACGGGAGGAGTGTGAGGGCTTCCCCTGGTGATGTAAAGACCCCATCCCGCTCTAGGAGCTAAGGAAGGGCTTCGTGCCGCCTTTCCATTACTGAAATACCACTGTGTCCGCGCTGCTGTGCCATGCCCGGCAGCGAGGCGGAAGACCCCGAGCTGCCACCCGTAGCAGGATGCGCCAGGGAAGAGCCAGGGCGGCAAGGCAAAGCTGTGGCCTGTGTTAGTGCGGGGACAGGGAGCCCCGCCGCGCTCCCGCTGGACTCCGCTGCTTGCCCTAGCTCCACCTGGTGTCGGGCCGCGGCAGGCGAGAGCTTCCGGAGCTGCTCCTGTCCCGGAACCTCCCGCTGCCCTGCTCTCCGTGCTTAACAAAACTGCTTTCCCGGGAAGGCCTCCCAGGCCTGGTGCCTGCCTGCGGGGGCTCTGCCCCTCGCCAGGAGCGGCGCTGGTACCTGGCACCTTTTAGCTTTGCAGCTGTGCTGCTGTTGAGTGGATTTCTAAGAAAGGATCGATTGACGTTTGCCTCTATAATGCCAAGTATCACTTACTGGGATAAACTGGTGATGGCTTTCTCATGTATCAGCGTGACCAGGCCATGAGCAGTGACACACTCCAGGTGCCACCCTGGAGCGTGCTGCTGCACTGCTGGCTCATGCGGCAAAATAAATGCACGAGTGCAGCTAACGAGGCTTGCTTTCTGTGAGCAAGAGCAGTCACAGCTAAAGGCTTTTTTTAGTGACTGTGCTGTGTTTACAACTTGCTGCCCTGCTGCCCCTGCAGCTCCCAGGCTGAGGAGACACGAGGTAGTGAGGCAGCTCCCTGAATCCCATCCAGCAGCTCCTGCCCAGGCGACTGCACCTGTGCAACCCATGAGCAGCCGGGGGAAACCCAGGTATGAGGGAACGGGATCTGAATCTTCAGCTCTGGGGTGCATGTCTGCAAACAAAAAATAAAGCCTGGCTTGGAGGATGTTCCTTTTTTCTCTGGTACACAGTAGCAGTTGTTTGGGTTTTTTTTTTTTTTTCCAATACTGACTGAGGAACTTCCATAGCAGAGATGATGCTACTATACCTTGTAGTATCTGTTCCTAAATCAGTGTTTCTGCCCAACTCCTCATCTGGCTCCACCTGTAGCCACCTACTAACAGGGAAAAGCAAGATTCAGCTGAGGTATTCTGACTTACCTGGCTGCATCTCCATTCCTGTAAAATCTATAAATATCCTTCCTCCCTCTCTTTAGCAGGACAGGTTTGGGGTGGGAGGTATGGCTTGCAGAACAGTCTAAAATCTCCCATGGTTGCCCCCCAGAAGCAACGATGAAAATCTTCAGAGGGAGTCCTTTCAGGCTCCTGCTTATCCTGTTTCTAATCATGGCTGTACCCATTAAGACTGCTGCCGGAGCCAGAAATAGACCAGAGTAAACCTGGTGCCCAGCATCCTTACAGAGAGTTTTGTAACTCACAGCCATGTGTGTGTCATCCTAACTCAGCTCATTCTGCCAGGCATTGCCTTGTGCAATATGTACAGGTACGATCTGCTGCCACCCACCCGCAAAGGCAGTGTTCTCCACGCGTGCTGTAGCTGTGAGAGGCATCAGCACCACCTGTGGGCTCCCAGCTACAGAGAGAGCTTTTCCCACACTGGAGTTTGCAGCTTAAACCACGTAGTTTTAAACCAGCTCTTTTTACACAGCTTATGACTCTGCGTGTATTAGGTGGACTCTGGATTGATTATTGACACGCTTTGACTTTGCTAACAGCTTTTTGCTGATGGGAGTGGAGCTGTTTGCCTCCTATGTAAGATATGTCCTATTAGTACTTCTACACTGCTTCTGCTCTGGTGGGCGAGAGATAGATCTGAGGCGAGACTTCACTGCACAGTAGCTTGACAGGCACGGAGAACAACACATGCAAAGTTCTGCCTGAAAGTCTGGAAAGTGGAATAAACAAGTACTCAAAGAAAATAACTTAATTCTTTGTGCACACTTGCAGGGAAGTATGTGCCAGGCTGCTGTGTGCACTGGGATGGATAGAAGATGCACCTGGAGAAGTGGGTGAGGGTGGGTTATTTTCCTTTGCACAGCAGCCTGGCTGCTGTTTGCCTTGCAAGGCTGAGCCTTGTGACAGAAAAAGCATGTGCTGGGGACCGGCAGCAGGATGGGTCAGATCTGCAGACACACTGAGAAAAACGGTTCTCAGTGAAGGTTTTGGGTATCAGTGGACAGTCAGAAAGACCTGGGATTGCACAGCTTCTGACATAATGGGTGGAGATGCCTGCAAAACCACAGGTCTGACTGGGGAGGAAATGGGGAAAGCCTGCAAAGTAACAGGATGGAAATTTAATGATTTGTGTGTGTGAAGAGTTGAGAGAAACTGGCCAAGGGGTAGAATTTGACATTGTAATTGAGGCATTCACAAGTGCTTGAGGACTATTTCTGATCACAAGCAAGCAGCACTTCTACTTTGTGCCTCAGACTAGACGTTAAGCTTCCAAATGTGATGATACTAGGGTACAGGGACTTGTGCTGATGAAATCCTACCACTGATGAGCTCGGCAAATATGGTGATCTTGAATTATGAATCCCTGTGAGAACTAAAGCCACCACGTGCTCTCCCCACTGGCAATTATTGAGCAGGATATGTTTCTCCCTGCACTTGCTTTCTCCTCCCTGCCCCCATGAACTTGGGAAGCTGCAGTGTGTGACCACTTGAGCATATGCCAATCTCTTCAAAGATCCTCTGTAATCCCCTACGCTAATCCTCCTGGAAGAGGAAGGATGCTTGTAGGCAGCACTTGCAGATCCACACCCAGAATATTAAGCTTGTTATAACACCTGCCCTGTCCTTGCATCTGCTGACTTGTTTCCAAGAAAACTGTCGTGCATAATAAGTTCCTCCTTCCTGTGGAACAACTTTAGAATGTTGTTTCAGGTAAAAGTAATATTGTTTGTTTTACTTATGCTTATGAGAAGAAATGGCAGCATCCAGGGACAGCTATCATTCATTGCACTAACAGTGCTGAACATGAGAGGCCATATTTTTGAAGCAACCTCTAAGGCTGCACATGTCTGCAGATCCAGAAAAGTAGGTGGTTTGATCCATGTGTCCAAACATTGACCATCAGCCTCATGCCAAAGATCCCCCTTAAGGGATATACTGGGGCCCCAACAGAGGAGATGAAGTTCCCTGGACCAGTGCAAAATGAGGTACATTTAAGACATACCCTCATGATAAATGCAAGGGGAACTTTAGCACCAGTTGAAACATGCAATTGGCACAGGACTTCTGTGTTGCTCTAAAGCTTTCCAAGCAGTGCAAGTGCTGAGAGAATGGCAAGGTCTGTGCTGTTTCAGCTCCCTTGAGTGGCATTTCAAGCAGACATCAATTAGAAATCAATAGCATGCTTTTAAAAGAAAACCACAGGCTCTTCTGTGCTTCCTGGCAAAGAACACAAGGAGCCCTGTGCTGCGAGGGTCTCCACATCTGTGGCAAGCAGGGCACTCAGCGGGACAGCTAAGCAAAAGTAGGGGCCAAGTTACCTGCCATAAATTGCCACTTTCCACAGTTATGGCCACATTTTAGTTCAGCCAGTTTCCTCCTTCTTCTTCTTCAGCAGTATTTGTGAGAAAAGGTATGGAAGAGGCTTTTGTTCTTCACAGAGATTATGTTGAATCACAACAGGTGTTAATGAAAAAATAATAAAATAAATAATGATGCCCACCAGACCATTAACAACCAAGGAGGAAAAGGCAAGGGAAGAACCTTTGCTCCAAGCAGGTGCAGGTTCTGGCTTATTGGAAAGTCACAGCAAGGGCAGAGAAGGGAGCAGGCAAAGAATCAAGGGTTGGAGTGCAGAAGCTGTGAAGGGCTTAAAGAGAAAAACCCATGAAGGCTTCAAAACACCTGTGTTAAAACTTGAGTGTGCAAGAGGGCATTGGATTTACTTCTGGCTGTTTAACAGTGAACTCCCAGCTCCACCAAGTCAGAATACCATGCTTTATCTTTAAAGATGAGGATGATACCACATGATTAAACTGATCTAAATCTGATGAATCCATGAGAGATCACAGAGAGATACAGAGAGAAGAATCAATAAAGCATTAGCAGATGCTAAAATTGCTGCCTGTAAATCAATTTGGAATTGTCCGGTGCACTGCAGTTCATAAAATACACCACAGGCTGTAATTGTGAACTGGACCAAGTTACAAAGGAATAAACATCCAGGAGCTAAGGAGTTGCAGCAGGCTCCGAGTGGTACACAGCTGAAAGAATAAATCAGCTGCACTCCCACAGCAGAGAAAGCAGTGAGGTCTGAGCATTCCCCGAGTTCTCTGGTTGCCATCAGCACCTGTACTGCTCTATACTGGCACTTTGGGATGAGCTGGAGGGCAACAAAACTGGAACCTGGACAGCAAAAGGTAAAAATTAAACTGTTGTCAGTGGTCTGGTAAAGGGAATTTTGGAAAATATGCCTATGGCATAAAGAATATTTTTATAAATTTATTCTTATGTGCTAGAGAAGCTCACCTCATGTCCCTATAGATAACAAAGCTGGTTCAGCTGAATGGAGGCTACAGATTTTGAACGTGGCATCTTCACCAAAGTCTAAGGTAGAAGAGAGTAAAAGCAATACTGATGAAAAAGAATGAAATTCAAGTGTCTGTGTGCTTCATCTTCACCAAATATCTTTCATTTTTGTAGAGTGATACTGATGCTATCAGCCTGGATATCACTATTCCTTCCCTGGAGAAAATGAGGTTGACATGCGGGCTTCCAGGGGCAAGGGAGAAGAGGTGGGAAGTGCCAGAGCTGCTCTGAGATGAGTACAGTCAATCTGAGCACCAGGGGTGGGACACCTCACCTTCTTGTTCAACATCCCCTGCTCCTGCAGTCCAAGGGAGGAATGTTAACGAAGCAGTTGCAGTTTAAACCGCCCTAGGTATCTGCATGGCATACGCTCTGGGAGAATCATTCCCTGCTGCAGGAGAGACTGTCTGCTAGGTGCTGGCAGCTTACTCCATACCCTTCACAAAAATGCAGAGATCTTGTAACTTTGCCAAAAATGCTGGGGTGGAACCAGCAAAAATCTATCACAGTTGGAGGTCAAAAGCTGCCTTTTTCTACCTTCCAGGCCTGAATGGACTGCCTGGGGCCACAAGCCAGGCTGCTTCCATTTTGGCTTCTGGGTAGTCCCAAGAGGTCTCTATTAGTTCTACAGTTTATTTTACCTTGCTCCATGGCCCTTTACCCACCCAGAAATGTGCATGCTGAATGTGGTAAGGTTTGAGAAAACGGTTACAAAGCTTATTTTATTTCTCTTTACCCAAAGCATGTTTTAAAAAATTAATAAATTGGGCTTTCACACTTTTTTCCTTGTTTCCAGGGGGAACTGTGAATGCAATAAAACTGTAAGTACTGCTTTGAATCTAAGGAATAGAAGGAATGTTAAATATGAAAAATGTCTCTCTTACATGTTAAGAGAAAAATTCAGTATATTTCTAAATAAATATTTGTCTGCAGAAAGTCTGCAAGGTTTTGTTAGTAGTGGAGGAAAAAGCTAACACGAGCCATGGGATGGTCCTCCCTGTGACAGCTGTGTGGGGAGAGGGTTTGCTGCTCAGGACGAGCCTCGCAGTCCTCTTTCACACCCATTGGGAAGGTTTGGACCTCAAGAGCAGCGTGCTTTCAGTGTGGTTTCAACCTGGCACTCTTGGAGGTACCAAGTGACTTTGATGGGCTGGGTTCATTCAAACTAGATTAAGCTCTGTGCCGCAGAGTATGGTCTCTAAACTTGGTGGTTCCCGATGTGCCAAGAGCTGAAATATCTAGCAACATAAATTCCACCTGGAGGAAGACACGAGGTGGTACATTTAAGGAGATCTCCAGAAGCACTGTATGGTCTTTATGTTGGCTAAATGTATACACCAATTCCCTGTTGTACCTTCTGCTTGTCCCACAGTTTAGGACTGTTCTGCTGCACTGTGAGGATATTTCGGGCTGACTTCCACAGAGGCTTTCTCCATAGTCCATAAAGAGCATCTACAA
Organism: Regulus satrapa; assembly: GCA_013396955.1. NCBI lineage: Eukaryota > Metazoa > Chordata > Aves > Passeriformes > Regulidae > Regulus > Regulus satrapa. Next base: position 987,437 of record VWZN01006309.1, read on the forward strand.
AAGCACGACACTACTTGGCACGAATTGCAGCTCTGGAAAGGCACCAGAGCACGCTCAAGCACCCCTGTTGCAGGATGCTGCAGCCAGGCAGCAGTCCTGCCTGGGGAAATGCAGCTACAGAGTTTCCTCTCTCTTTCTCACAAGGGACCATGAGACTGAGTGTGTTGAATTTACATTACGAACCACGATGTTTGATGACAAAGTCAGGACGCTGTTGGGCAGCAGCAGCACAGTGCTGGGTGCAGGAGAGGAGACAACACCTGGAAAAGAGCTTTAGCTGAAAGACTCTGACAATCGCACTCTTTGCTTGATGGGAAGCCAACCTAAGTGTGATTTTGCCTGGAAGGAAAAGTGGTGCTATGAACTTTTGTAAGCTGGTGATCTTTGTCTCCCATCCAGTCAGTTTGCTCATGGAAAGTCTGTAGTCACATGGTTATTCTATGATAACAGGAACTGGGTTTTCTTAAAGGAAAAGAAGCCCCTAGAATAATTTTGAATAATTCAAAATGTTGTTGTTTAGTGGAACAAAACATCTATCCTAATTCTTATCAATTTAATTTATAAGCAAACAAAATAAAATTGTTTCATCTTTAGTCTTAAAAAAAAAAAATCTGCTTGGATGGTTTGTTGAACTTGACTTTTATAACTTTGAAGAAATGTTTTGTTCCAGTGGAGATGGTCAAAACAGTTTTGCAGAGCTCTTCTTAGTATTCTTTTGATAAAATGTGCTAATGCTAGCAAGTGTATTTCAGTACAGCATAGATGAAAATGCAAGGGCAGCTGGGAAGCCTTCACAACAAGTACTCTGTATCATGTGATGTCAAAGATCCCCAGGCAAACGCAGCTGGAGACACCAAATCTCTCAAAGGGCTAAAATCCCAGCTGAGTCTCAAATTCACTGTGCAGGAAAAGGCTGTAATCTGCT
>VWZN01006309.1:991548-1008453 GCA_013396955.1 Regulus satrapa
CGAGCGGGAGGGGCTGACCCGTGTCCCCTCGCAGGTGGAGTGGGTGCTGTGCCCCTACGACGTCCATCACCGCGTCCCCCGCGCGTCGCTGGAGAGGCACGCGGCGTCCTGCCGGCTCCGCAGGATGGGATACTCCGCCGAGGAGGAGGTGGGAGCGCCGCTCGGGAAGCGGGGCACGGGGCTGGCGCTGCTGCCGCCGGCCCCGGGCCTTGACCGAGCCCTTTGGTCCCGCAGGCCGAGATGTACGACTCCAGCTTTTTCTACGAAAACCTGAAGGTTCCCACCGTCGCCATGGGTGAGTGGCAGCGGGAGCTCCGCCTGACGGGGCTGAGCGGAGACCCCCAGGGAGGCGCAGAGGATGAGGAGCTGTGGGGAGGAGAGAGATGTGGGAGACCGGGTCCGCACGGTAGCAACAGCCCCACTGCCTTAGCAGCTGTAAACTCCCCAGGACCTCCTGAGAATCTTGAGTGTTTCAATCAGTAGGTTAGTTTTCTCGAGTTGTAATTTGCAATTTGTCTTAATTCACCGGTTTTATGCTTCTGTCATAGTGTAATTCTACTCCATAGGTGGCTTGTATATTTTCGTCGAAAAATCTAAAGGATTATCTATTTTTTCCTCTTCGGAGTTTCTTCCTATGTTCTCAGTATCCACTCTTGCATCAAACACAGAAAGTGTATTAAAATGCATGCTTAGAAGGGGAGGAAGCTGTCCGTAGAATTTGGAGATAAAACAGTGGTACAGAGAGCAATATACATACATTTCCATATCTTGTAACCCAGAAATAATTTCTTTTTTCCCTTAATTTTCTCCCCTCATTTCAAATACATAATAGATAAAAATTACATTTTTAGTTCAAATGTCCCCTTGTACATGAACGAAACGGTGATGTTCTGTATCATACCAAAAGTCTCATAATAGAGATTGGGGAAAATAAAGACTAATCCAATCAAGTACCCAAGAACGTGATGTAAAAGTTGTTTTGTTTGATTTTGTTTTCTTCTCTGCCTGCAGATAAAGATCTACAGTTTCACATTGTCAAGCAGGCTAGAGCCCAAAGTGTGAAGGAAGGTGCAGGCTACAGTGAAGGTAAGGAGCAAGCAAACAATGATGTGACTTCACCAGCCTCCTGTGGAGAGCTGTTCTTGTCTCCGTCCTTGCTGCTTCTTTCATTCCACTGAGAACTGCTGTGAGGAATTTCACTTCATATATTTTTAATATTCCTTCCCCTGCATATCTTGGAGCATCATTACTTTCCATACTTACGGCAACTGGATGAGAGACTTTGAGTCTGTTGTGCTCATACCTTTATATTATATTCAGGACTGAAAAAACCAAACAACATGCATCTTACTGTGTTGGACTGTTCCAAGACTGAACTAAAATGTTGTATAAGAACTATGCTGGCACATTTGGAAATGCGATGTTGTCCTTGTCACTGCTCCAAGCTCATTAATTCCTTTACATTTCATTTTTCAGTGGGTTTTGTGACCAGCTAGGGGACCAGGCTAGGACGGAGTCTTTGAGTCTTTTTAGACAAAGTAGAAAAACAGGGCTCTGTATGGAATCTGTAGAGCTTTAGGACATGGTTGAGAAATTACTGCAGCACCTGAAAGAACATTTACTCTCTGTAGATTTTGGGTTGTTGAACATATATGTGCTGAAGGAAAAGTGACACTGAAACTTTTCTGACAGTGAGATGCAGCAGCACTTGTTTGGACACTTTTTCATGTTTTCTTTGTTTCTCTGGCATAGCAAATAGAGGCTTAATGGACTTGGGAAGGAGATTTCCTGGGATGAGCACTGTGTTTTGAACATGTCAGGTGCATTTTCTCTGAAGGGCAGTTGGAACTCCTTAATTTGACACAAGCGCATTCAAGTAGAGAAGCAGCAGATAAACCCTTTGTGGAGCACATTACAGAGGTGCACCAGTGAGCCACTAGATGCCAGTGTTCACTGCCCATATTTCCCTGCAAGCTTGCCTTTCTCAGAGGATAACACTAAAACTGGATAAGTGGTTTTCATTGTAGCAACCTGGCCTGTTGTAAGATTTACTGACTTGATTGTTCAATTTAAAGTCTTTGGCAAAAGAAACAAATTAAAAATACTTTTTCACTGAAATTTTCCTTTTGACTCACTGTCTCAAAGGGATTTTCTTTCTTTGTTTTCTTTATTTTTTAAAATTCTGACCATATTTTGAATATTAGCATAGCCACATTGTTGAAAAGAAAAACTGGTCTTAATCACAAGTTGTGTGATTAAGTAATGTAATTATCAGTGCATTTTTATAAACTTCTGTGATGCAAGATGTAAGAACAGCACATTTTAGAAAGGGACTTCTAGTTTTTGTGTTTAAATCCAATTGTCCATGGTAGAATAGTTCTGTTTTGGGTCCCAAGTAATGGAACAGTAATGATTAAATCTTGCATATTAGGTTTGTTTATAGAGTTACTGGGGTTTCTCTTCCTCTTCTTTGGTGTCTTTAGTGATAGTAGGATGTGAAAGATTGCCCAGCTTCCATTAAGAGCTGAATAATCTCAAAAAGCTCTAGGTTTGCTGTTGTGGAGGGTGTTGCATACATCCTTCCTAGGTATTGACTCTTCTGTCCCCCTAGAGATGTGTGGGATTGTGTTGGAGGAGGCAGGATTATGAAGGTCGATCAATGCTTGCTGGAAAACTGAAAGTTTTTGACTAAAATAGTTTTTTGCTGGCAATATCCTAGAGTATTGCATCCTGTATCTTTGGGGAAATCACTTAACTGCTGTTGCAATGGATTGAGAATGGATTGGTTTGTTTGGAAGCATATGAGTTTTAACTGGGGAATGGGAAAGAGGAGTGTGCAGGCAGTGTTTGTTTCCATAACTGTAAGTCACTTGTCTGAACCGATCTGGAGCACTTTTAAAGTGCCTTTATAGTCCTTTCAGCTGTAAATTGCTGTGCCAGTCTATTATAAAAGCTCTGTAGAGAAGGTGACAGTGTGAGTGAGACTGATTTACACAGTGCTTGGTTATCTAGTCTCCTAGAATTGTTCATTCTTGTTGGCAGAACAGGTACTTTGCAGCTAGTACTTTACATAACATTTTAGGAGTAAGATAAACCCACAAGTTAGAGCTGCAGCCTCTCTTCATTAGCTTGTGAGCTGAGAGCTGAAACTCATGGGAAAAAATTTACAGAGGGCCATTTTGATCTAATCTAGTCCGATTCCTTCACAGCCTATGAAAACTGTATCTGTGTAAGCAATCAAGAGGGGTTATATAGCCTGCCTGGGGCTTGGGAGGGATCTTTGAGCAGTTTTTATCTTTCCAATTAAGAAGGTTGAAACTTCTTACAGATAGATAGGGGAAGGATGAAAACAGCCTGGGAGTTTATTGCATTGTTTGTTGAGCTTCTGGGTGTTTTCCTGCATAATTATGCTCCTTTACAAGTAACAGCTCTCTGTCTACCCTCCAGGATCTTACTCATTACTGCCCGTAGAAGTTCCTCAAAACCACAAGCGTTTCACCTGTGACCTGACCCAAGCTGACCGCCTTGCTCTGTACGATTACGTTGTTGAGGAAACAAAGAAACAGAGGTCTAGATCCCAGATAACGGAAAATGACAGTGATCTCTTCGTGGATTTAGCAGCGAAAATCACCCAAGGTTTGAAGAATGATCTGCTGTTGAATTTATGGCTCAGAACTTTCAGTTTGTCCAGTTACAACATGAGTTTTGTTGAAAGCCAAACAGAGCAGTGTGCTCTGTTTTTTTTTGGTTTGTTTTTTTTGTTTTTTGTTTTTTTTTGGTGAAGCGCATACTGTTCTTAAAAAATGCTGGTTTGGTGTCCTTTATGATGTTTTCCTTCTGGGAAAGCCTCAGTGCTTTGCTCTTGGCACACTTACTGTGTGTATCTCAGTGGATGGATCTTCTGTCTTTACTGCAGTTGACTCCAGGTTGCCTAATGTTGCCAATGTGCTGTGCAGCTTGGAGCAGTTATTTGCTGTAAGACATGATGAGATTAAAGATCACTTAAGAGTAAAAGCTGAACAGGAGAGGTTGGCGTTCATCCAGGTAGAGCTCTTGAGCAGCATACTTCGGTGTTGGTCTGGAACTGCTCAACCCAGTTAAGTGATGCCAGTTTGTAACTGTATCAAGTGCAGCAAAACCATCTGTGTCACCCTGCTGTGCCTAGGAGGCAGTGCTTGTCATCTACACAGGTAAAGTTTTTACACAATCTGGCTCTCATTCTGTGCCTTACTGTAATACTGGCTTTGAAAACATGACCCATATTTAGAATACGTGTTTGACCAAATCACAAGCCTGTATATTGGCTTGATCACAGTTTGGAGACTGAGATGACATAACAGCGTTTGCTTGGTGCCCTTTTTACTTGTGTGTAAACAGCTTGCAAGAAGGTTGGGGAGGAAGCTTGAGATAAAGTACAGGAGGAACTTTGAGAAAAAATACAATTTTATGTTCCTAAACGTAGCCCAGCATGCCTGCAGCTGCTAATAACCATTTGTTTCACTCCCAATTTTTTGCTAGATGATAGTCAGAAAGGTCCGAAGTCCCATCTTGAAATTCTGGCTGAAATGCGAGATTACAAAAGGCGGCGGCAGTCATACAGAGCTAAGAACGTTCATATAACAAAGAAGTCCTACACTGAGGTGAGATTGGAGGAAAAAAAGGGATTTTTTGCACAGAAGTGCTTATTGTATATCAGCATAAACAATTATATACTCTTTAAAAGGCAAGTAATATATGTCTTTCTCTGCTTTTATTTTGGTTTATTGTTGCAAACTATGGTTTTGGTTTGTTGCAGCGAGTTACAAATGATGATCATTTCTAACTGCCAAATTTCCAATGTGAAAATGCCAGCAAGATATAGCTCACTGTCATAAAATGGTCTTATTTAAATTTATAGTGAAACATTTTTTTCTGCAAATACGACTTTCCATTCAAACATCTGATGTACAGGGTTTGGGGGAGATTTTTGTGGGATTTGGAGTTTTTGAGATGTTTAGAGTTTGTCTAGTGCTAGTTCAGACACTACCATGACATATTTGTTTTTAACATCTTTTAATCTCCAGGTGATTCGGGATGTGATCGGTGTGCATATGGAAGAACTTAGCAATCAGTGGCAGGAGGAAAACAGGTTGGATAATGCAGACATATGTGAAAGAGGGAAGTCAAAGTCTTCAGTAAGGTATGCCACAGCTGACAGCTTCTTCAGGCATGGAGCAGATTGTTATTTTATTTACCACCTACTTCTAAAAGCACATACCAACCTTATCTGAAGTCATATGCATGGTTTATTTTATACTAATTCTATTAAGTCTTGCTTGAGAAGCTCTGTGTGCATGAAGGATGGAGAAAAATTAGTAACTACCTTTCTTTCAGAGGTAAGTAGGTTAGTTGCAAGTGTTTCAGCTGAACAGGTAGTTTCTGGTGGAGCTGGGAAATGAACTGTGCTCCCTCTATGCCCAAATGTGTGTATATGTTGTAGCTGAGTACAGGACACTTGGAAATACTAGTACACAATTTCTTACCCTTCCCTACCACATGTCATGTGTTAGACATATTACACCTCAGAGTAAAGGTTTCCATAACAATAAATAGGGGGAGGCTTTACAGTTCTTATCCCTGCAAATGCTGCTGTGCTAATTGGGAGTGTGTTTTAGCTGTATATATTTCTGCTGTGTCAAGCAACACTGCACACCCTTCCCAACGTTTGTCACTGGAGTAAACATGGAGTCGTGACCTAGTGATTGGCTATTTGTGCCTCTTCAGCAGATCTTTGAGAGGATAATGTTTATGAAACACTCTAGAAAGCAACACTCTGTTCCCAGCATTGAAATGAAGATGAATGGGTGGCAGAGCACTGGAACATTCAAAACCCACCTAGACACATTCCTGTGTAACCTGCTCTAGGTGACCCTGCCCTGGCAAGGGGAGCGGAGTAGAAGAACTCCAGAGGTCCCTTCCAACCCTAACAATTCTGTGATCCTGTCAGATTGGGACTTAGGTTCTCCAGCTGTAGGTTGCAACTTAAGGCAGGTGGTTGAATAGTTAAAGATTTAAAGCAAAACATAGTGAACCCCTTCTGTTGCCTCCTGTTTCACAAGCAGAGGTGTTAAGACTCAGGAGAAGTGTTTATAGGAAATAAGTGGACTAAATAGTGTGCTGAGATATGGACACAAGATATGCACATGGACTTTGGGCCTCTTTTGGGATATTTCTTAGTGAGATATAAAGGCTTAATAAAAGATATGTCCTCTGTGTTACGTCATCAGTAAGTAATTATATTACAAAACTGGTACTGGAAACAGTGAAAAACAGTGAAACTGTTTTTCTTGATGAAAGTCACGTAAGTTTATTTTCAGAAGGGAAGACAGGCGGTCAGCTTCGGTGGACTCGCGGCAGTCTGGGGGAAGCAGTAAGGATATGGAGTGCACGAGACACAGGAGAGACACCAGCAGGAGTCCCAGTAAACGAAGGAGGAGTCGTGAGAGAGGCAAAGACAGAGACTCTCGGAGAAAAAGAGAGAGGTAAGCTGACACAGTGACAGCTGACTCCTGCTTCTGAGTCAGGCAGCTGTAGCCATTTTCTGTGAGAATTTAGTGCAGAGGTTGAGAATGCCTAGTCCAATTAAAAAGCTAGGCTAACCTCGTGTGCAGTATGACAAGTGGCATGAGGTATAATATGCTGTGAGGTAATAAACTGATCCAGACCTCAGAATTTACTGTCACATCTGAAAGGTGTCACTTCCTGCAGCATGCTGAGGGACTGCAACAGTACTGTAACAGGCTATTGATTTTTCTCCTTGACCAACATGGTTAAATGGACAGTATGGTTTTCATCCGCAGCTAAGTGCCTGTCAGGTCTAATAATGCTGAGTTCTGCTCTAGACCTTAATAAATAGTATTATTTATTTTGTAGTATAAATAAATATACAATTTAAATATATAAATATATTCTTTACTTTGTATATGAATAGTATTTTATTTCACTAAAATGGATACACTACACTAGCCTTTCCGTATTAAATGCTTCAAAATAATGCTATTGCTCTTCAGTACTTCTAGACATACAATTTAGCAAAATAAAATAATCTAGGTTACACCTTCTAATACCATCAGCAAGGACATATTCACATCTGCAGGACCACAGATGTGTGGGACCTGTGTTTGAGCAGACATAAGGAGTGCTGTGCAGAAGAAATGCTACCTTGCCCCTCGTGTTTGGGTAAATGCATTACATAACTGCATGGATGGCAGTGATGGCTTGTGTCAAAGCTGCCTTTATTACTCCATGATGCCATTCATCCTAAACTAATTGCCACTCTGGTACTGTGTGACAAGGCTTGATTAAAGCACCATGGAAAATAAACTGTCTAGAAGCAGTTTACTTTCTTTCCTTAGAGGATGACATGACTACATTTAATGAGAGCTTTCAATTTTCCAAGTTGTTTTTTTTCTCTTCAAGCTCTCAGTCTGAGCTTAATGGCTCACACAATGTTTATGTTTTTGTTTCAGGGATGAAGACAAATATCACAACCATAAAAGAAGAAAGTAGAAACAAGAATCTGATGAGTTTGTTTGTCAGCTGTTCAAAACACAACTTCCCCAAGAACTACTGTTACTGCTGTTTTGCCCAAGACAGTAAAGGTGTGCACATAATATTGGTGCTGCATCACACCTGTGCTGCCTGGAGACAAAGAAGTGCTAATGTTTGTCAGGATGGAAGCAGTATATTTCAGATAATGTGTAAATCTGTAACATTTATACATCTGTTAATAGAATAGGTTATATTGATCTCTAATGTATTTGAGTTATTCTGACAAGGCTGAAGGATAAAATTTATGAGAGGTTGTACTTACTGGCCTTCCTTACTGATTGTAGTAGATAATAGAACAGAGCTGGTCCCTGGAGTCCAGATCAGTCACAAACAGGTCAGGCATGAAGAGAGCTCCCCCTCCTACCTAACACTGTCACTCAGGGTGACATTGCCTACTTACAGCATGTACTGGAGGGCAGATTTCAGAGTTCTCCAGCAGGATAAAACACCTTCAACTGCAGCTGGCGGTAAATGGGCAATAACACAGAAGTTAAGTATCCCCAAGCTCATGCTTGAAGAAGATTTGGATCAACATAATCTGGCAAAGGTCATGGCAATGTAGCTCTCCACAGAAGCTAGGGGGAAGGCACCAAGGACACTTGGAATATTGCTGAATTTCATATTCAAACACCAGCGTGCATTTCTTTCCAGCAGTACCTAGGAAGACTTCCCATCCTGTGGCCTAACATACAAATATTTGTGATAGAGGTTGATAAAACAGACTTAAAACATGCAGGTGAATATTAAAGATGGGCAGTTCTGTTAATTCCTCTCACAATCTACTTCAGCAAGGTCAGTCACCATCAGCCAAGCTTCCTGCTTCAACAAAATAAGCAACTATAAGAGAACCAAGTTTGCAGATCCATCTTTCCTGAAATACTTCTGTTTGGTCAATGTGCCAGGAGAGGGCACTCTTATGTTGCTCCTGGTTGTGGCCTTCTCAATCAAAGGGACTCTTTCCAGTTTTACTGTAGCCTCTAGTATCCTCTTTCATACCTCAGTTGTTTGTGCAATTAAGTGTGATTATATGTCACTAAATATTTGGTTTAGTTTTGATGGATTTAGGCTTCTACACCTGCTACTGCAGTCTAACCAAACAACTCTGTGTCAGGTATTCCTCACCTATGTGACAAATGCAGTAGCTTTTCCTGCCAGAAGACAAGATATATTTAAAAAGATCTTTGTTTTGACAAGTTTATCCAAAAATGAAAAAAGATATTTAAGTTCTGAAAGGGTTCTAATTAGAGGGAAAACAATATGGAACCATTGCAGTCCTTGCATTGGTTTTCTCTACCAGAGGGTTCTCATTAAGTTCTGTCAGTAGGGCTTGGAAAAACACTTTGTTTAAATAGAGGATGTCCAGGCAGACAAGGTAGTCCAAGGACCAGCTGTATTTATGCCAGAGTCAAAACGAAGTCAGAGCTACCAGAACCATAATGAGAAATGCTCCAATTACAGCTGTCCCAGGTTAATATAATTCCATGCTTTAATTAATCGCTTACAAATGTAGGTAGGAAGCTCGGTAACAAAACAACTTTTACTCAATATAAACAGATGAGTGAAGGGGTCGCTCCCTAGGGGTGGCCTTCAGTAACTGAGAGGCAGGAGAACAATATAACCATGTATTACTCAGTTATCATCCCCTGAAGAGCCATCTCAAGAGCAGGACAAAGAAAAGGAAATGCCAGAGAAGAGGATCATGTTCTGAAATGTAAATACAAATTATGGTACTTTGAACACAAATTATTTTCTTAAACTTATTTATTATCTTTTTTTTTTTTTCCTCTCACCTCACGCTGAAGAGTAGGGTTGATCAATAAAATGTGAAGGAATATGGCAGGAAGTGTCTGATCAGCACCATGCCAGAGTATTTGTCCCTGGAAAGAAATAAACCAATTTTTTTAAACGCCACTTTCACATGGTAAATCCTAGTGTGTTGCACAAGATGAACATGAGGCTATATGAAATGCAAGCGGAAGGGGTATGATTAAGAAGTGGTCCTTACTAAAAACTCAGGCTGGTAACTCATGATGAAACAGTTCATTTGTATGCTCTTGTTTCGGAGCTCCCATGAACTTGGAGCTGCTGGCAATCTAAGTGAACGAAGTTTGTGTGGCAGTGTTTCTTGGGGGGAAGGTGGGGGCCACAGTGGTGCCCTCTGTGAGCTTCTGAGAGAAGCTTTCCCCACGTTCCACAGAGCCGGTGCCAGGCAGCTCCAGGACAGACTCGCCGATGGCCGGGGCTGAGCCCAGCAGCGATGGTGGTAGCGCCTCTGAGGTTGTGCCAGCCTACCATGCACAGAAAGAACAATTCCAGAGAGACAGCAGGAACAGTTAAGTGCCTGCATGCAAACATGCTACGCAGGCAGCAAGAGGAGGACAAGCCTGTTAGAGATCTTTTTTAATTGTGTAACTGCATTTCATGTGACCTATGTGTGACTATGGTTACAAAAGGACTCCCAGTCTCTGGTTTATGATCAATGTTAAATCACAGAAACCAGAAGATGCTGCTGGTTCCACAAGCAGTAATATACAGATATTACAAGCCTGTATATAGTATCTTCCTACAGAGAAAATTATACCACCATATAGAGACTTCAATATTTCAGAGAAAAATGGATAAATAACAAATTATCTTTTAACAGCAAATGCTGAAGTTGACAAAAAATAACTCTGTATACTTCTGATACCGTCTTAGTCAATCCTTACTCCTGTCACCATGGCTATGCCCCAAAGAAGATGGTCTATTCACCTGAAAGTAAAGGCCTACAGAGAACCTAGAGGCAAATGATTCATTAAAATTCCTTGCACGGATTTTTACTTACGCTTGTTCTTTAATTTCCAAGAGGAATACTTTCGTTTCTGTCTTTGATATCTCTCCATCAATAGTGGCCAAATACGAATAAAGGAACGAGAATGTTTCAAAGGGAATTCGAGCTGCGCCGCCTTCTGGGTCTCTCGTTAGGATCTCGCAGGCCTGTTTCATTGAACTCAGTAAGGACTGCAGGGCATTCCAGCAAGAAATGAAGGGAAAAGGATCAGAGTCAAGAACACCCTTGCATACCATGACAAATTCCAGGCTGTAAGCCATTAAAAGGGAGGGTAAATTAGACAAAGGTGTTATCATTGTTTCCTAGCTTTAAACCCCAAATTTACTCCCTAGTCCAGGTCCAAGGACGGAAACAATAATGCAGTTCTAACAGGGACCGGAGTAAAAAATACCAGAATCTTGTGATGGTTAAAGATTGCATAGGGTGAGCTCTCTCTCCATTAGGGCCAAATTGTTCTGTTCTGCTACTGTAAAAACGCCAACATGACTGTTATCTAGTAAAGGGTCTTTTTCTGTGAGTGCGTTATTACCTCAATGGTTCTAAAGGAATTCTCAGCAGCAGTTAAGACAGCCAAATCTACAACCCCCAGGAAATTAATATAGCTTTGATGATTTTATTATGATATTATATAATTTTTAGATTATATTTTGGCTGATATTTACTGTTTCCTCATATCTATGCAAGTTCCATTTTAATAGATAGCAGAAAAAGCACTGAGGCAAAAAGCATTTAAAAGAATATTTCAGTTTAGTCAAAAGTCAGTGATATCCGAGCTGCCTTTAAAAAAACATGTCTCAAATTATTAGTTCTAAATACACTTTGAACCAACCCTTCCTTTAATATGGTGTTGATAATCCAGTGCCCTATGCATGCTGACCTATATGGGGAAAAGTGTGTAAAAATTCAGCATTGCGCTTCATTCAGTCAAAAACTGTTTGGATACCATTAAAGAAAAATAAAACCACATACACAATATAAAAGCACAAAAACTACACAGACTTTCTTCAACCTAAGTCTTAATATTTTTCCCTGCAACTTTTTCAAAATTTACACTTAAATTTTCATTAACAAGCAAGCAATGTCTATGTAAAAATATAGCATTTCCTAAGAGTGGAACAGCAATACTTAAAATAAATGCAGTATCTGTTTAAGATCTAGAACACAGGCTGGTGAAGTGTCATTTCATAATATTTTGACAGTTCTACTTAATGTAAAGCCTCCCATGGGAGGTTTCTTAGGGGAAAGAGAGGCAGCTGAGCCTATGATGGCCTACTCTAAACTTTGCATTTGGCTACCCCTCTACTGTCCTTTCTGGTCCTGCCACCCCAAACTGCCATGATTTCTTTCTCACAATACAGCAAAGTTATTCATATCCATTTTGTTACCTATGAAAGACAATTTAACAGGCTACCTGAATGGTCATTTCTCCAAGGCTTTTGTAAAAATGCATTGTTGCTTTACAAAAAAAGATACTTCAGACTGGTGCTCTTAAGAGGTTCATAGTTGTCTATTGTTGTACCTCAATTGTGACCCTGTTTGACTGTGAACACAATTTACAGCTGCAGGAAATGAATGCAAATTTCTTGTGTGTGTCTTTCTCTCTGGTTTAGCAAACCGAGGTTTAGGTTTCATTATGTAATACTGAAATTTAAAAAATCACTTAATAGCCAAAAGGATGGTGAGATGGGAAAATTTAGTCAGTCTAGCTCCATCAGAATGATGTTCCTGTGACTCCATTTTTGGTTTTGGTTTGTTTGGAGTTTTTTTAATGGGGAAAGAGGGGTTTTTAGAGAAGTAATGTTACTGTTACTATTTTTAAATGAAGAAAAAAGCCTAAACTATGAGATCATTTTGGGAGGGAGACTGGAATCAAGAAATACAAATTTAAAAGAAAGACAGACAGACAGAGACAATTGCAAATTACATGGCCAGGCCAGGTTAGCATTCAGGGCTTCCAGATATTACAACATTCACAAAATATTATTTCACATATATTTTCTTTTAGTACCTCTTCTTCCCTACTGTAGAAATCATTAGAAGTATCATACTTTATGCCAACATCAGCTTAATGCATTTTATAATCTTTCATTCTGTTGAAATGCTCTGCTGAGATTTCATTACTGACATTAAAATAATTAAGTGTAGCTGTAGTAACATTAAGTGCTGCTGAGAAAATTTAATTGGCTACAAAATCAATTAAAATTAGGTTTTTAATTTCTCCCTTCAGTTCTCCTTCATGGACATTTACACTGATGCCATCAGCATTATTCCCCCATCATCCTCTCAGACACAGTACGAGCTCCCTGCAGACACACTTGCTCCTCTGCTGCCACTCCAGTAAACTGAGGACTCAGCCATTCTTCTGGTTAAGTTCCCCAAATCAAAATCTGATGGGCAACGGAAGCAAGCATCCAAGGCACTTTGCCAGCTGCTGCAAAAGCAATCACCATTGCCCAGATCCATTGGCATTAACTGTTCTGTGGTCTACCTTGTATATGGATCCTAGACAACCACTTGCGTTCAGATATGAAGGCTCATGCTGTGAACGTACCCCACCAAGCACACTGCACCCAAGTGCCAGAAACTTCATCCATTCCACCTCCTTGTCAAAGCTATCCAGTTGCAGGATAGCTACCAGCTGCTTCTCTGGCAAGCCCAAATGCTTCCATTTTTCCTTCAGTTCAGCAATGGTCACCGTGCCTTGAGAAGAAAGCTTTGAACAAAATCATTGTACCACTATAAGAACTATGAAAACCAGAAAAAAAATCAAGAACATAGTGTCTCCCCAAAATACTTAAAATACTTTACAGTCTCTCTCCCCAGCCATCTCCAATACATCAGCATTCCTCAACAGCATTGTGCATTTGATAAAGAACAGCTTGTACCTGTTTGTGCAAGACCTTAAGGAGTCCTGGGGTCAAACCAGCATCTTCTTTCTTCGTTGCTAAAGGCATTTCAATCCTCTCCTTGACAGGAAGGGGTTCACCTTTAGACAACGCTGAAAAATACCTAAGTGAATGGGAAGAGCAACACAGCTCAATGCCCATGGCCATTACAAACTGAACAGAAGTAAATGCTCTTACAGTAAGAATCTGCAGGCTCCCCCACAGGAGCAGAAGCACCTGGCAAGCTGCCTATATGCACATCTCCCATCTTCCTGTGCCCAGAAATCACAATCTTTAGACTTTACTTGCTCCTTTTTGTGATTCTCTAATAATTCTTAAAGCATTTAACTTATTTTGTGCATGATATATTCAGCTCTTTTGAGTCATGAACCTGAGGGCTCATCTGTTTAACATTCCCCTCATGCACTACCTAAAATGTACATCTACCTATTTACACTGCAACTCTCTCCTCAGCATTTCTGCTATTTCTGTCCACTCCAAAACAAAATTTAAGAGTAGAGAATAAAGGGCATTGGATGCACATCCTTTTGCTTTTTAATTGTAAGGCTGCCACAACCTTAAGAGCTGCTTCTGCCTTAAATGGCCAGCATCTGAATTGTGCAATGAAAACTCTTTTTTTATTCAGGTGCATCTAATTCACAAGTTTGCCACTTGTCCTGCCTCGCATGCCCTGGTCACCCATGTCCAGGCTATCTCATGCTGTGCAAATACCTGCTAAAACACACGGCGGGCAGCACTCCAGAACTGAATTAGTGTGACTGTGCAGAACATATAACACCCTGGCTATTTTTCAGCCAGATCCATTTCCTCATCTGATTATTCAGAGGGACAAGCACTACAACATCGGCTGCAAGCGTGAAGCCACAGCCTTGCTCTGCTTTGCATCAATTTTTTTCTTTTCTTCTTAACAGAAAAGCCAGACTCCAGTCTAGCTTTGTTAACAGCCTCCCCTCCCTCATGTACACAGTACAGATGTTTTCCAATTCCCCCAGCTGAGAACATCTCACAGATGCCTTTTAAGAGCTTGCCCACACAAACCATAGGACAGGACAAAATTACAGTGAGCAGTTGAGGTAAAAGGAAAAAAAAAAAAGATGTTAAAGGAGAAACATTTAAACATCTAAATCAACTTCATGGCGAGAGATTTATTATATGGATTACCACTTCAAAGGTGCAATTCTTCAGGCACTTTTCCCAAAAAGAAAGAAGAGAGACCTAACCAAGCTTAAGAATTAGAAAGCTAATGTCTATTTTCTCCTTTACATTCTAAGAATTGAATCTCAGATGAGAGAAGAAAAAACAAACCAAATGGGAAAAGAGTTGGTCTTTCAGGTAGAAAAACTAATAACAAAAAGCAAATTAGGATGCATTTTTCTATATGGAAATCCAGCTATTTCAGAAGTAACCCAGCCCTAAACCTCGAGAAAACAGAAAACAAGCAAAACACCACACTATTTTCCAAAGGCTTGCATGCTGCATTAGCACACGGAAGCGTAAATGCAATGTTCATGCTGATGTAATATTCAAAGCTACGTCCACTATACAATGAAGAGGAGAGTGAGGTTTTGAGGGTTTGTATGTACAGCTCTCTGTTGTTGGGTGAACGTCATACTTACGCAGCTGCCCACTGCAAAACATCATAAGGCTGAGTTCTAATAGCAGCTTTAGTAAATTGCTTCAGAATATCAGGTAGCTCCGGGGGGATTTTGATCTGCTGAGCACAGAACATGGTTTCTGGAAGAGGCATGGTGTCCAGTCACAAGGACCTGAAAGGAGTAAAACAGCAGTTCACAGATGCAGAACGTGAATTAAAAACTGTGAGCACATGGGAGTGAACAGTGCCTGTCCCTAAATTCCCTCCTGTCCTACTCGATAGCTGGGGCTACTGGAGAGCTGACAGACTTGGAAGGGTAAACAGACAAGCCCTGCATGGCACAAAAAAGCTTTGTGGCTACACCAAGTAAAACACTATTTGGGCACCAACCACAGCTGGGTGAGAACTACTCCTTTAACAGATGAGTTCAGATAGTTTTAAACTGATTTTTCTCCTCAAACCTACCACAAAAACCATTTGTAAAATGGACAGTCCAGAAAAGCACACCACACATGCCAACATGAAAGGTATCTACACTGACAACTTACTACTGCATGCCAAGGAAAATCTTGTGGCATTTTTGTACAGATGCCAGACTATGCAGATAACTAAATTTCTACTGTTTATGTATTCAAAAAATGCTGTACCAAAAAGTTACTAATTTGTGCTTGTGACAGACTTTACATCCAACAATAACAGCGATGAACAAAACATCCACATGTGCTACAAGCACGTACCACACTTTGCTCATACAGCTCTACAGGCGAGTTTGTCTCATTCAGGATGTAACTCACTTGTTGCAAAGAATCCTGTTCCCCAGGATCCAAAAGAAGGGATAGGTTATTGTATGGTCCTTCTCCCATAATAACAAAGGGGCACATTTCATGGGAAACTCTTCTCATTGTTTCCAGGACAAACTTAATGCATGCTTAAGTTGAAGTAACAAGAACCTAAAATGGTTAGTTATTTACAGAAAGGAGAAGCAGTAAAAGCAACAGCATCAAGAAAGAAATCAATGTAATAGAATCCTCTATCCCTTTAGACTTTTAAAAATTTTAAGATAAAAGTATGAGTACCTGGCACGTGGCTTTTTCACGTGAATTTTCCTTTAGTGGAAAAGAGAAAAAAAAATTAAAAGTCAGCGACAGAGGAATGGAACTGCTGTGACTCAAGGCTCCTTTGGGGATCAAACCATACTTAGAACTTTATTTATGGAGAAATGCAGATAGGGTACAGCATCTTCATCACTCCAGTGCAGCCAATTTGCATCAGGAACAGACTTCAAAGTGTGCATTTAATTACCAAATTGGTCACACACTTTCAGTAATGATTCAAAAACACAGCCCTAGCCAGGGAACTGAAGCTGAAGGCAAAAAAGCTGAGGATTTCAGGACAACAGAAAAATCTTGAGGAAGGAATACAGGTGTGTGTGCATGTACCCTTGGGAAGCAGTCAAATAAAATAATAAAAATTAATCAGAAAAAAAAAAAAAAAGAAAAAAAAATAGCAGTGCAAGAGCTGCTTTTCTGCAGCAAGCCATTTGTCACAGAGTCTTATTGAAGGGCAGAGGTTACCAGAGACTTCTTGGAGGTCAGCTGGTCTGACCCCCTGCACAACCTGTGAGCAGCGTGCCTATGATCCACGTCCAGGTGTTTGGAGAATCTCCAAGGATGGAGACTCCACTCAGCCCTGGGCAACCTGTGCCAGCGCCTGGTCACCCTCACGGGGAAAGAGGGTTTCTTGACGTTCAGAGGGAACCTCCTGTGCGTATATACACGCAACTACTGATCAAAGAAAAGCACTGCTAGGTCAGGCAGCCTCTGCACCCCTTCACCGTCATTTCTCGGTCATGGGTTACTCTCGCTAGAGACAAAGATCAGCTCATCACCGTCACTTCCTTTTAGCTCTTATTTTCGATTTTTTTCCTTCCACGAACCCCGAGCCAGCCCCGGGTGTTGAGGAAACAGGGCCGGACGGGACCGGCC
>VWZN01006309.1:1008474-1032726 GCA_013396955.1 Regulus satrapa
CGCTGCCCGGCAACGCGGAGCGACGGGCCGGGGCGGGCGGCCCGCGCCGGGCGGGGCAAAACCCGATGGCGGCGGGGTTTAAAGGGCAAGGGCGGCGCTTGTTTCGTACAAACTTTGGAAAAGGCCCAAAGCGCGGATGACGGGGGTTGATTCTAGCGTTAATGAATTCGCAGATGCCTGCAAGGTGGGTCGGAGCGGGCTGGAGGGTACAGCGGCTGAACGGGAGCCAGCAGTGGCAAAAGTGTCAGCAATAGTGTGACCAGCAGGATGAGGGATGCGATTCTGGCCCTGTACATGGCCCTGGTGAGTCCATACTTCGAATTCTGCGTCCTCTTACTTCAGGGAGGAACTGGAGGGTGCTGGAGGGTGTGCAGGGAAGGGTGACGAAGCTGGTGAAGGGCCCTGGAGCACAAGTCCTATGAAGAGCAGCTGGGGAAGCTAGGGATGTTTAGCCTGGAGAAGAAGAGTCTCAGGGGTGACCCTATTGCTTTCTACAAGTGCCTGAAAGGAGGCTGTAGGCAGGTGAGGGTCGGCATCTTCTCCCAGACAACCACTGACAGAGTGAGAGGGCATAGTCTCAAGCTGTGGCAGGCGCCCTTAAGACACTTAGGATGGACATTAAGAAGAGTTTCTTCACAGAAGTGATTAGACAGTGGAAGGGTTGATCCAGGGAAGTGGTGATATCACCATCCCTGGTAATGTTTAAGGAAAGACTGGATGTGGCGCTTAGTGCCATGGTCTAATTGCTAGGGTGGTGTTCAGTCATAGGCTAGTCTTGATCTCAGAGATCTTTTCCAACTCTATTGATTCTATGAAGATCTTAGAACCATTCTATTGCCCTTTGCTGGCTTGGATGAAGTGTGAAGAAATGCTGACTGAGCTGAAAAGAGACAGGGCAATGGATTCCCCAAAATTCCACATACTCGCAGCAGCTGCTGCTTCCAAGAACAGCTCAGCCACAGCAACTTCTGCAGGTCAGGCTCCACAGTCCTGGACATTCAGGATAGCAGCACCACTGAGAGTCTGCCACCACTGAGAGCAGCACAGGCAGTGCCAGCTGCTTCTCAGCACCTGCTGGTCCAAATTGACACCACAAGGCAGCGTGGGCTCTCCCAGCGCTCCAGAATGTGAGGAACCAAAGTGCCTTCTCTGCCACAAAGTCTTGGTGGACACCTACAAGTTTTCTTCCCCCTGCAGATAAAAACAGCACCAGAGGGTAACGTGACTGGCATCCTCTCTAAAGACATCAGCACATCTCTCAGTTACGAAGCAATATCCTTCCTGTACCTTCCAACATGGACTGTGCACAGCCTGAGCACTCAAATCAACTTGGTAATAGGATTATTTGCTTCAGAAAGCCTTCACAAGCCATTGCTCCAAACAAACTTGGGTGCTGCATGCTCGAAAGAGGCCAAGCAGTTACTGCAAAAGCACACAATCTTATTTGAAGCCAGGCCTTTTTAACCCACATTATGTCCCACTGATGAACATGCAAGATCATGCAGGACAAAGATAAAATGGTGGGCTCTGGAAAGCAATAAGTACACATTTTCACAACTGTTTAATCTTTCGTAAAACAAGAATACTTAGCATAAGCTACAGGCTAATTATTTGGCCTCAAAAGACTTTGCAGATTCCTGTAACTAATGAAAACAGCAAACTTCTGACATATAATGAAATACATTTCTACCCTTTAGTTGTTTTAAAGCATCAACTCGTTTAAGAACATTATAGTAAGAAAAACATATAAAGCAAACACTATCCTTCCTGCAGGAGCTTATAGAATTCAATTAAACTGATTTCACAGTGCAGTTTTTCAAAGTTGTCTAGTGATAACAGATAAATACCAAGTTTCATATTACCTCTCATCTGTGGTCCTTGCACACACTCAAAACTATCCTTAAAATGCTTAAAAAATAAATGTCATACTCTTAATTCTTTCAGCAATTCGGTCCAGTGCAGTGAAATCATGCATAGAGCTGCCACCCTGGATTATGACAAACAGCAGCATGTAGGTGGAATTTTTTTTCTGTATTTAATGAAATGTATTTTCATAGAATGGCCTGGGTTGGACCTTACAGATCACCTAGTTCCAACCCTCCTGCCACAGGCATGAGCACTTTCACTAGACCAGGCTATAAGAGCTCCATCCAACCTGGCCTTTAACATTTCCAGTGATGGGGCATCCACATCTTTCTGGGCAACCTATTCCAGTGTCCCATCACCTTCTTCTTAACATCTAATCT
Source organism: Regulus satrapa (assembly GCA_013396955.1). Classification (NCBI taxonomy): domain Eukaryota; kingdom Metazoa; phylum Chordata; class Aves; order Passeriformes; family Regulidae; genus Regulus; species Regulus satrapa. The sequence goes on from VWZN01006309.1 coordinate 1,010,721, forward strand.
AAATCTCTCTCTTTCAGTCTGAAGCCACTCCCCCTTGTCCTGTCCCTTACATGCTCTTGTAAATACTGTTTATATGAACCTATGCTGCTCCTAGAAGTATTTGCTCTCACTGTATGTATATAACATTTAAAAGTATATCCATGGATGTAACTGTTGCTTTATAGCAGCACTACCAGAAATGCTGCTGTAAAGCAGCATACCTTAGAATTTCTGCTGCTTCCTACTTCCATGACTCCTGCTAACAGCTAGTGAAAATATCCAGTTGACTCTCCATTCTAATCCAGCAGTATTTTTAAATTCATCACATTCCTTACCTAACTCTAGGAAGCTACTTAAGTAATTTGTATCTGCTGAACATGGCACACCAGTGCAGCTCTGCACTATTTAGCTTCTAATTCAGAAACTCTATCCAATATAAATAAAGAGCTTTGCAGTGTTCTCTGTTTTTATAAGCAACAAGGAATTCCAACTAAAACTAATGTCCTTTTCCAGGAACACAAACAGCCATTGAAAGGCAAGTAATGTTAAATATCACTCCCTCCTCCCACACCTGATGTCAGACACCTCCAGATGTTTGACTTCACCTTATATAGGGGGAAAATGCCTCTGCAGCTTTGGGGTTGGCCAAACACTTAAGAGATAATAGCAGGAAAGCAGAAAAACTGATGTGCAGAGCTGTGAAATAATTTTGCCATTGCTCCACCTCTTGGTATTATACTGAACTGAAAACATTCAGTTTATTTTGAAATGGTACTTGACCTCTGGAAATATAATCTCTTAAAATTTTCCATTATTGAGCAACTTTTGATTTCACCATATCATTTCTCAATTTACAGTTACTTCTTAATGAAGAAATGAAAACCAGAAGTGCAATTTAAAAAAAATTGCTGTTAACTATGCAAGTCTTTAGTTCCAGCTACTAATTAAGAACTGAAATACCAGAGTAGGAGAGCTCTAACTTACCATTATGCTTCATGAAAGTTGTTTTCTCATCTGTTTCAGAAAACAGCTTTTATTTTATATCCTGAACCTCATTACGCTACCAAGATTCAATTCCTTGTTTAATGTTTTTACTATTTGTATCATCATTTCTGCCAAGAGCCTCACTCATTGCCCAGGCTGTACAGTGGCCATTATTCCCAAGGCAACCAGAGCGAGAACACTGATCCTAGCACAAAACCTTTCCAACCTAGATCTAAAAAAAATGGACAGTGACGTCCAAGGAAACAAAATGGTGCTGATCAGCATGCCAGGCAATCAAACCCCAGTCATTTGTGTTTTGTGAGGTACAGGCCTTTGTGAAGCTTTTAGAGAGTTCTCCAAAGAACACTGCGGCTGCTGCGAAGATTTTTATGAAAACCTTTACGGAAACAATCCTTTCCTTGCCTTATAGGGGAAGGCAAGGAAAGAATTAATGCACTCGGCTGAAAAGCGATGTGAGCACTGTAATAGGTTGGCACCTCACTGAGGGAGTCACTGACACAAAGCAGTTACAGGCACCAAAGGGCCCTCGGAAACAAAATCCAGTAACTTCGTCTACACTCAAAAGAGAAAGGGCAGAGAGAAAAGATGCAGAGTTTCAACTATTTTTTAATCAATACAAAATAATCTGTGTAAAAACAGTCAAAGCCATGCTGCAATGAGCTTCTTTCAAATATGCACGAAATAGCTACAGAGCCATCTGACAGTTCCTGGATGAAGGCCTGTAGAACTAACATTAGATTCTCAACACACAAAGGGGATACAATCGAGCCAGCGCACACCTCCAACCCTTCCAGTCAAGACCAAGGTCAACACAAATTGTGGTGGAAGAGTGCACACACACACATGCACACACACATGCACACACACGCATTCTTTCCCACTTGAAAAGTAACAGGAGCCCACACCACTCTGCATCACGCCAGCACAGATGGAGGCCACTGGAACAGTGCTCATCAGCTGTCTCAGAAACAGCCACGGATCAAGTTTCTATGCCAGGGGAGTACACAGCACACAATAAGGCAAACCATTGAAATTTAAAACAATTTCTAAAGTACTCTTATTTAATTCCTGTTCTCTACAACCTCCATATTCTTTCAAAAATGCGTAAAAATAAGGAGATGAGATTTCTGAAAAGTTCACAATGGACAGTTCTGGAAACAAACTTCACCCGGAATCTGTGAAGCAGTGCAAATGCCAGCACAACAGTTGGATTTGAAACCAGTTTTCCATTAAAAAAAAAAAAAAAAAATCCCAACAAATACAGATAATATAAGCTACATCAAAATAGTTGCAATTCACATTACATGACTAGCCTGATTTGCTATTTTCTTTCATGACTTGTAAAATACCAGCACTAAGAAAGAGCACAAAGGCTTTTTCTTAATAAATTTTAATATTAAGACCAGTTTGTCTGAATAAAAACACAGTTAAAAGTACCACACTACTGCAAATTCTGCATGATGCACAGTAGTGCTCGCAATATTTGAGTGGCAAGACCATTTTGGAACTGCTTGTGAAAAGTATGTCAAAAACAGAATCTTGGCATAAGTAAGAATGTATGTTACCAGTGAATTTATTATTGTGAAAATATATCTGTCCCACAATGTACACCACTGTAAATAATCAAATGAAATATTTATGCACATCAAAAATATATGGGGCGAATATATACTCAGTTTAGCATTAAATCAGCAACAGTAAATTGAAGAAATATTTTGGCTATTTTTCTACGAATTCATTTCACTGGAAATTTCCTAATGAATCACTCCAAAGGGTAATATTTGTGGTTCAAAACCATCGGGACAACAGTAATTCTGTAAAATAGCATGGATCTGAGAGTGAAAGCCCAGTCCTCCTGCCACTAGATTCAGATGCATTTGGCTTGTGCCTTAGAATACGAGTCCAGACACCAAAATAATGAACTACCGCCATCACAGCCTGGACCACATTAGCTCATACCATGTCAGGTCAGAGATGCAACACCAATAAAAGGAGATGACACTTAAAAAGCACCTGACAAATTCTCAAGTATTAATTATATACACGCATGGTAAAGTACAGAATACTGAAGGAGAACGTACTGAATAGCAAGTTAAATGTTCCATCAACTTTCTCATTACTGCAGTGGATATTCACATTTTCTGCATTGGTCCAGGAAAGATACTGCAATCTAAGCATGTGATTTGATGCTACTTAAAGCTTTATGATACTGTTATGTATTTTCTTTATCTACATAACCCCCACCCCCAAACATTACTTCAAAAGAACTCTATTTACATATAGAAATAACACAGACTTAATTTGGTGGCTCTTGTTTGACTGTGTTCTTGCAAAGAAATCTGTTAACTTTTCCTTGCCTGCTTAATAACATATTTCCCTGCCCCTCAGGGCATAAATGGTACATGATAAACCACTTCCTCAGTATTATTCCCATAAAAATTCACAGTGACCAATTCTGAGATAATTCTTTTTGGTTGGGTTTGGTTTTTTAAAAGTAATTGTGCAATATAAAATTCATACTACAATTTTCAACTTTGGTAACTTACAGAAAAAAGATTTCAAGCTCTTTTAACTAAGGATCAGGTCAGGATGTTACACTACACACTTCATGCTGTGCAAGCACATCAGTTAAGGTTCATCCCTTTTCTGGAGATCCTGAAAAATTCTAATATTGATAAGAAATTGGCTACAATTTAAGTTGTGAACCTATCTAATTTTTCTTGGTACCTTTTAACTGCTTCCATCACTTAGCCTTAGTAATTTTTTACTAAGTGTTTCAATTAATAAAATCCTGATCCCGAAGCCAACACCCACCTACCCCCTTCAACCAAATGGGAAAAATCCAGCTGAGCCTTAACAAGTACATCTGAATTCTCAGAAGAGGAAATATTTTCTTGATTTAACAGCAACTGTACAATATTACAAACTCTGACACATGAAAAACAATCAGGCAATAGAAAAATGTACAACAGCTTTGGTGTTATACAAAATAATAAAAAAGACTGGACAGCAAGATACATAGTTCATTATGTTCTCAACACAGCAGCTTCATTGCTGACTGTAAGACAGTTATTTACTTTTGATATTCTCTATGTGGCCCTTCCACTCATGAAAAATCATACTGTATTACTACAATAAGAACTGTTATGAACACCGTAAATTAAGCTCCAAATTTTATAAAAACATCTTGCCTCTTCGCACTATTGCTTTGTGGCACATTGTCAACAGAACAGCAGTCCAAAATAAAGTGACAACTAGATTTAATAAATTAATATACTTTTTAAAGATGTACAATGCACATTCTTTTTAATCCAAGGTTTTAGGGTGTCAGGACACTTCTATATACACATATACAGACCTCAGACAGCATTTACAACATCAGAAAATGCAGATAAGAAACAGAGTCTTAACTGCTATCTGGATGCTACTGACAGAAGCCAAAACACTGCTGAGAGTATTATTGGGAGAGATATCCAAAGACAAGAAGAGTCTATGAAAAAAGGACATGTAAAGGCAAAGGGAAGGTCAAGATGTTTAATATGACCATCTATTCTTGTGAAGACTGAGGTGGAGCTGTTGATGTGCCTGGTTTACCAGACTTCCGTTCGTAATTCACAAGTCGTTGTCCAACAAGGTACCTGGGATCACAGTAAGAACAGAAATTAACACAAGGTAATGCTATTTTGTAACACATATCCACTCTATCTCCTTTGTTGCCAAAGTAATTTTTTCATTTCAATAAAAAGTTACTCTATAAATTGTAAAGCAAGAACTTTAGCTACTGCACCATCTTTCTTAAAGGGCAAGAAAATATTCTAAAGCTACTCCATGGAAAAATTCAGGGGTGCAAGATTCCTTTAGTGTCATATTGAAAAAAGAATTCATTATTTCAGCAGCTTAACAGTTTTTATACCTTTCACATTATTCCTTTCTTCCTCTAGATCACTGATCCACACTTTTTGCCACCTGAATTCCTTTTCATGCTTCCTATTTGCATGCCAGTTCTGTGTGGACAAGAGCCCTAAAAACTCTTCCCCTAAGATCTGTCATTTCCTTTACAAACATTTTCACCACTGCTCCTTTTCTCACGGTACCATAACCAACAACCATCGTGCATTCTTTGTGCATTTTAGAATGTCACAAAACCTTGTATATGCTTTTAAAATTTGCTACATGAAAGATTTAATTACGTCTATTTCTAAAGCATAAATCTCTACTGGCTGGCATGAATCTTTCTGCTTACTTCCTAAAATTAGATAATTAAGTCATAGAAACTTCTTGTCTGCAAGGATGTTACAGCATTTAATAAGCTCATTTAATACCAAACTAATTTTCACTTAGAACTTTTCAGTCGCTTCTTAGCATTTAAGATTCGAAGAAGTCTATTTTAGGTTTGATTCCTTTTATGGTTATTGGAAAGCAAAACTCTTATAGGATAACTCAGGCTATGAACATAACCAACTCATTTATTCCTTTTCAATACAGAAGCAGCCTAGGAAAATTAGTTGCTGATCTTCTCAATAACCTATAGAAAAGGTAATTAGGGTAACACCAAGAAAAATAAAAGAAAAAAGGTCAAACTAAGCAAGATAACCAGAAAATAATAGGAAAATTATTATTTTTATCAGGCATCTGAGTAATACGGAGTAATAATTACTGAAAACATGAGAAAACCACACTAAATTTGGTAAGGACAAACTACCAAATCAACTGAACATTATTTAACAGGTTAGTTGGACTAATGAGTAGGAAGAGAAAGAAGAACAGTTATGCAGAAAAGGTTGAAGAAATGGTTTTATAAGCAGCAGCTTGAGACATGATTTTAACTTCCAGGTATGCTGTAATTCATGACATTCATTTATCATTCAAGACTACAGATGAGACAAAGAGTCAGCTCAATTTCTGGGAAAACACATTCATGTTAGACATAGGAGAGTGTCTTCCCTGTATAAAGACAGTCTATTGCTGAACCACAGATAGAACATCGGCCAAGAACAATTTGTCTGTCTTAAAGAGTCATCTGTCTAGAAAACTTCTTAAAAACCCTTTTAGTCCTAAGTATCTACAACACCTGAATTCAATCTGATGTTGTCATAACATAAGGGGGAAAAACCCCACTAGATACTCACTTGTCATTTTTAATATGTTCATAAAGGCGCTTGAACTGGCGGACTTGGAAGGACAGAATTCCCATCAAAACCACCACCATAAGCAGAAAAGGATAAATCCGTCGCTGAACGAGGTTCTGCATTTCAGCAGTAACTCCTACAAAACAAGACGCAACCCTTAGACATTCTAATATTGCTGAACTAACTCATGTGCTTCTGCTTCTCTACTTGCTTCTATACTTTTTGTTATACTGTAACTTCAGTAGAAGGGCTGTGAAATAAATTACATATCCATTTACATCAATGATCCAAATGACAGCTGCTGTTCTTTTTAATCTGAAGCACTAAGAGATGAAAGTTTTCCATTAACAGAGTGAAAATCCACAGTAAAAAAAAAAAAGGACTTATCAGTTCTTTCTAGCTATTAATTTCTGTTTATCTGCTTATTCCTTGTATCAGAAAAGTCATTGCAATGTAAGTTGGCATTCAAGTGAGACTGAAGAATAAAATGGGACTTCTTGAACATGTTGTTAAAATCAAAACAACTAGTAAAAGACAAGTCTTGATGAAAAAGCTCATCTACTCAGGTTCTAATCAAATTATTTACCTAAATTCTGAAGAGATAGGAAAGTCCAAAAAAACCTTATATATTTCAAATTTACATTTTAATACTATTAAAACCTCAAAACAAAGTCAGGATTTGCACCTGTTCTAAACTTAATTTAAAATCTGACAAGTCAGAAAAAGATGGCCTCAATTCAGTACAGCTCCATGAGGGACTAAAACCAAAAAGGCTGATTGTCCAAAGAAGAAATGAATTAATCATTCCTTTCCCAAACCAGTTAGATACCTAAAATGTACAGAGAGGAAATCAGTGTCTGCCCCTCCTCTTATGCTCATGAGGAAAAGAGGAGGGGCAGACACTGATTTCTTCTCTGGTGATGAGTGACAGGACCCCAGGAACAGCCTCAAGTTGTGCTCAGGTTGGATATTAGAGAAAGGTTGTTTACCCAGTGGATGGTTGGGCACTGGCACAGGCTTCCCAGGGAACTGGTCACAGCACCAAGCCTGACAGAGCTCAAGAAGCATTTGGACAATATTCCTGGAACATGGTGTGACTCTTGGAAGTTTTCAAACATTCACATTTGTCAGTAGAAGAGGTGGGTTTTGTTTGTTTGTGTTTTGGGTTTTTGTTGTGTTGGGTTTTTTTTTTAATAAAGTAGAGCTTTTAGTTTTATTTCCACAAACATATTTACACTGCTGTAAACCATGAGACGACAAACAAGTGTTCTGAATGCATACATACCCAGTAAAGGTACAACACCAGAAGCTATGATGTACGGCACACACAGGGAAAGTAAGAGGACAGAGATGACGGGTGCTGCCAGTTTACGGATGATGAAGTGTAAGTCAATGTTACGAATCCCATTTGCATATACCTAAAATGGAACAAGTTAACAGCAGAACAAATCCATCAAGAAAGCCTTGCTTTGCACTTAAAATAATAATTACAAGGTTTTGCACAATTCTCTTTGTGAAAGGAAATGGGTGTTCCCATGGCCCCAGTTGAAAAAGGAAAATCTCTGCCATTTTAAATTATGAGGGTTCCAGAAAATCATTTACACAATGCCCAAGAGATCAACTTAATCTGGAACACAGTGGTATTCAGTTGCAGGAATGCAAGAGACATTCTGAAAGATCATCTAATAGAGCTGTGGACAAGGGTTTTGTGGGTGACCTGGGATCACTGTTAACTTACTAGAAGAGGATTCTGTATATGTTCATAGAATAAATTATTAAATTTTGTAACGGGCAGAAATAAAATCCTATTCTGCACTTGGTTAGGCAGACCAGAGCCTTTGTATGTAGAGTCTGTGCTTATCCACAAGTCTTAAGCTTCTGCATTACCACTAGAAGCTAAAGTCAAAACATAACCAGATCAAGCACGGGAAAAGAGCAGTTTTGAAAGGCTACCACCTACAGCTAAACAATGGCCCCTGTCCCACAGCCTGGAGGGCTCAGGAGAGTGAGTGAACAGCCCCTGGAGAGCATTCAGAATGTATAAGGGAGCCCTGGTATGCATCAGAACGTCCTCCCAGACAAAGACTATATTTCTGCAGTGTGACAGCTGAAGTGATTTAATAACTGGGACGAGAGGCACCCTGTGTACAGAGATTGGGACATGCACCACAGCCATCACACATACAGTGCAGGGCTGAAAAATTACCTTCTGACAAACAACTGAGTTACTTCATCGAGATGACAACCACGGAATTTAATGGTTAGAACCAAGAAAAAATACTTCTGACAAAACAACAGGCCATGTGACTGAACTGCTCAGAGAAACTGTTCTGTGTTGCTTAATAATCAAAAGGGAATAGAAATGGTGTCTTCCGTCTCTACTGATGTATGAATGGGGTAATCCCTACAGCTGCAGAGAAGGCAAAATTCTGTGTTCTTGAGTTGGGGATGTAAATACTGTCCAATATTTCAACAAGTATTTGGACACATGGACTTCATCTGAAGAAATAATCATGTCTTTCTTTCTTAAAAACATGATAAAAATGCAAATATGTATATACGAAGCATTTTCTTGAATTCAGATTTCTGAGTTTTTGTTTTAATGTTAGGCATACCTTAATGGATTAGACTATACAATTTAAAAGGTTTTTGCAAGACTAGTTGAATTTTATTCAATTACTCCATTACTGCAAGAGTAACACTGTTTTCTGACACACAATCAGAAACATAAAAAATGTATTAGACAGATAATTCACATAAACAATTTTTCCTTACCTGTTCAATAACAGTTTTCAGCCACCACTGGGGACCCATCAGTGTTATGGCAGCAATTATTTTGGCATGCAGAACTCCAAGAGCCCAGTCCTAATTTCATAAAAATTTATAGTGTTAGCATTAACATATTTTTAAAAAGTCAAGCAACAAAAAACTTTAGGAGCAACGTGTTATAATTACTTCTATGCGAAAATATAATTACTTTTCCATTTACATGGGACACTGCTCCAAAGAGATTACATCATCTGCAGATTCCTATGAAAACAAGGATACTCTCAAAATTAACTGACATCTATAAATTTAGCTCCCTGGGACCTATCACTACTAAACCAAAGGCAAATACAAAGTAAAAGCATTAGACTTAAAGCGAGTGACTAACACTCTGGTACAACTAAGTTACATAAAAGGCAGTTAATTTCCTTTCTTTATAAAATAATAGAAAAAAGATACAAAGATGTTCACATGCATCAGGAAACAAGTTATTTTCCTTCTTTTGAAGTTTAATTATTCCCTAAACCTTACCTGATGTAAGACAAGCTTAAAGCAAGGCAATGCTCTTCACAAAGAAAGTCATACTATTTGAAGGAAAATTTATGTTTTAATATAAACTGCAATTATTATGGCACGGAATTAGGACACTATAACTACTGGCTTCTAGTAAACACTTCACACCATAAATCCATCCTTTCTGGATTACAGATATTTGTAAGAGATTTTCAATAAAACCCACCAAAAATAGAATGCAAAACAGGTTGATAAAGCAGAATAAACAGCTAAGAACTGGTAAGACATCACAGACTAACTAACTTTCTTAAACTGCTGGGGAAATACGTTTTCTTTAACCGATTATTTAAAAAGACAACTGTTGTTAATGTCAAGTCCAAAAAATTCTAAAAATTGTTACAAAAAAGCATCAGTGTAAAGTTGACTCATGTTTATTTAAGGTTGTAACCTTTGTATAATTCTCTCCTCTTTGGGGAAAAATAGAAATTAGTCTCAATTTTGATAGCTCCTTGTTGATTTACAACAAGTTTCAAATCCCACTTATATTTTGAAGAAGTTCTGCTATATAAAAATAAGTATACTTATTTTAAAACTTTTAAAGAACTAATATGCAATAATAAAGAATTTTTATAATCTCTATCATTACAAATTCTTTGCAAAACTGTTTGGAAACCATGATCATCTACCACTGTAAATTATATAATGTCCTGGTTTTCTGGCTATCTACTCAGCTCAAAAATGTACTTGATTTTAAAATAATGGAATAATTAAATGAGTAACCAAATTCTTCTTTGTATTATGGCTTTCAAACATTTGGATACTGAAAGAAAATAAAAGCTTAGGGCAGCTTAGAAAGTCATTGTCCCTGAACACTTTTTTGCTATTTAGCAATGGCATTCTAGATGTTTTGAGTTACAGTCCCTTCATCTGGGTTTCTTTGAGTTATGACTTCTTTCATAATTCAGCCTAGGTAATGGAAACATTTTTCATTCAGTCCACTGTATCTTCACTTTTGTCTCCCAACTTACAGGACAAAAATTTGTGTTCAACCTGTGAGACTTGACTGAAGAGTAATAAAACACAACTACCTCAGAATTTTGTATTAATTATTTGATAACTCAGTCCAAAGCCAGCATGAGCCTAAATCATATAAAAATTACATTCATAATGTGCCTCATCACTGAATTAAAATCTTACAAGAAAAAGAAAAAATTCCCAGAACCTCTTGCTGCATAACTGTATGCAGAAAGCTTTCTGAAACTAATATTAGAGTATGTACATCTGTTCATACATACAGAGAGATGTACTAACTTCTTACAGAACAATACGATTGTAAAAGTAGCTGATCACTGAAATGCAACCTTTGATATCATCTCACAAGGGGTCAGCTTCTCATAGTTTAAATTCCTCAGCATATCCTTTCGGTTCAAATAATCCTTACATCCAGACTGGCTGCCTTTCCTCTGCCACATACAAACATATTTGTGGAAAATGCAACCGACCTGCCAAGGGTAGAAGAGAGGTGTTTGATCCAAAGGAACTCTCAAAGGTGCGACGATCACCAGTTCAAACAGAAGACCGAGCAAAAGTGGAACCACTCCAGCAAGCAGGATAGCCACTATCAGTGTCTTCATTATCTAAAAACCCAAGACATTTAATTCATACTTTTACCAGAAGACACTTTATTTAAATTCAAAAATGTAACCTGAACGACATAAACACACAGCCCTGGTGAAAAACTGCATAGCTACATAGAACTCAATTTCACATATATATATTCCCTATAAATAATTTTAATATATTCATATATATATTCCCTATAAATAATTTTAACTACATACATGGTTTTGCAATGCAAGTTTTCAAGACTGGGTCTTATTCCATAGGAATAGGAATTCCAGAAAAAAAAAAAAAGAATGTACCTACTAGTATTCATATAGTTCTAAACCATAAAATCACATTGACTGTCATTAATAGGGAATACTATCCAATGGCACCTCAATACATTACATATGTTCATATGTTGGGAAATGGAAGAATTTTTCCAAAACTGCCTATTTTTCTCTGGAGCAAAACAAGTATTAAAAATTCAGTCATTATGGAATATTTTACTTAAAAATGGAGGACTCAGAACACTGTGTTTTAATCTTTATTTATTCTGAAATTCTCTTAATTTAACAGCATCATACAAAACTAGCCTGACATAATTAACATGGTAAGGAGAAAGGGCAAAGAAAAAGAAAATTACATTTTAGCCCTGAATTTTCTTGAGGAAGCTAAGATCATAGAGAAGCTAAAATCAAAATGATGGATGAGGTATTTGGGAAACATAGTAGTACACGAGGAACATGTACAGTGTAAAAATTCAATAAGCACATTAAAATGTCCTTAAGATACCATTTATGATATCAATGTTTAAGGGAAGTAGCAAGAAATCTACTACATAAATCCTCAAAATGAAAACCAAGATAAGAAGGTGGGGTATAAATTTGTTTTCATGCTAAGAATCTCAACTCCTCATAATTAATTTTTGAGGAAAATATCTTTTATTTGAACAACACAAGTTCAACAGCTGATAAAGATCTTTCTGAAAATATGCATCAAGCTACTTTGTATAGACATGGTTGTCATCTATCGGCCTTATTATGTTTTTTCATTTGCTACTTTCATGTTACTAAACAAATAAATAGTTAAGCTTCCAAGTTTATGTGAAAATGTGAACATCTTTAAGAACACATAACACATGGGATAATAATGCAATATATTAACCTTTANAAATGTATTTACACTGATTGCTTTCCAAAAATAATCAGCCTATGCAATGGGAATGAAAGCTGCAAAAGCTTCAAAATAGTCTGAAATGCAAAATGTAGCATATATGACAAAGTAAAGCCCGCAAGCAAAAAATAAAACAAATTCCATTAGCTAATTTTTTGATAATTCAGTAGAACGTTTTCTCAAGACTCACCATGAGAGACCATTCTTTGACCTTCTGGAAAATGACTCTACGACCCTGTGGCATCCAGGCAACCAGCACTGTCACTGCTCGGATAGTGAGCCAACAGACATAAAGACCACAGGCAGCTGTGTACAGTTCATGGATTTTGGCAGTCCCCGTCCAAAATGACATTAACCACCGGCCAGCGAACACTGAAAACACAAGCACTGTTAAATACAGTAATGCTTCTGGGTGCATTAGGGAAGGATGCCTATTAAAAAATTACTTATCAAATTTATCTGAAATGTTCCTGCATAAATATTATTCATTATAAAACAGGTATTTTTGTACTATACCCATAATAAATAAATGTCTGAAGCACTATGCAAACAGCTTCAGAAATGATGCCCAATAAACACACAGAAGTCCTTTTCCACCTTAAACTTCATTATGACAGCAGTGTGACCTGAGCGACAGCAAAGCAAAGCACTGAATACTGCCCTGTTCAGAGCCTTAACACTGCTCTTCAGAACTGCAAAGGCAATCATGCCTTAGTGCATAAGCTTGAACTTAAATACTATGAGCTATCCTTGGGCTGTTTCACTGCCTCATGTCATTTTTTAAGACTTACTGATGGGGCTTCTGAAGTTCTCTGACAAAAATGGGAGACTGATTTTCTTAAAGTTCATTTCTTAATAGTGTTTTCATTCTCTAGTATTACCGTGGAATTATTTTATGTTCTACTACTAAAACAATCACAGAATTTATAGCTTTGATCTCAACACATTACCGACTTTAGGATCATTAACACAAGAAGGTATAAATTACATTATATTACAGCAGACAGGTTATGAAATTTGAGCTGGTTGACATGGCTTCATTTATTCAAAATTATTTTTAAAAATACCAAGTGTTTTTGAAGTACGTATTCAAATGTAATGTAACATCTTAAGGATTCACAAAATCTCCTAGTGACCTGTCAAGATGACAGAATCAAGAATATCTCAAACTGGAAGGAACTCCTAAGGATCACTGAATGCAACTCACTGCTCCTCACAGGACTCAACAATGACACCTTCAGAATATTTAATTATAGAAAATACTGTAAAACACCTGAAAATCATCTACATATTTGCCTTGTCAAAACAGTAGAATAGGTGTAGGGTTTTAAATTCTCTTTTTCACTCAATAACATTGAGATTGTCTCAGCAACTGAAGCCCTGACCTCAGAGGAAAATTATTCTAAAACAAAAAGGGAATGACAATCCCTGTCATTAAGACTTTTAGATTATTACAGTTTGATGACAAATGGTTAAATGTGAGACAAGTTTTCATGTTTTTGCCTTTTAACTTTAAACAATGATTTCAAAACACCTGCCATGGTTGGGCATGGCAACATACTGAGTTGTTTTCACTCATAGTTTACCACTTACTCACCTGGTAAGGTAAGGCAGATAAGACTAGCAATCAGTAAAGTTATGCACATGAAAACAATCAAAAGAAATATCTGAAAAAGGGAAAAAAAAAGGGAGGGGAAGTTTGTAAGAAAGTTATGTAACCAAACCCCAAGAAACCCCAGTATAAAAAAATACATCTTCCTAGAAAGGCAGCTAAGCTAGGATGTTCAAATACTGCAAAAATAAATCAGCAATAAGAGATTTAACCACAGTACTTCCAGAACACCTGCAGTGTTGTGTATTTCTAAGACTTTCCATCAACTGTTCCAACAGTAAAAAACAACATTTGAATCCAGAATGACTAAAGTTCTTTGTTATGTCACATAAAAAAGACCATCTCTTAATTTCTGCACTGAGCAGCATTACTTCCAAAAAATCCTGAAAGGTTTCTAGCACTGTATGCCATACGAGCAAGACAGTGGTTTTACAAGGAAAGCCTTGCTGCCAAAGTTCTTCCAGACGTGCTCAGGGTTCTGTGATCAGAAGCTGACAGTAAAGCTGGATTCTCCTGAGGCAGGTTGTCATCTTACCAGACAATTACCATGTACTTGATTTCTTTAAATATTTCTCAAGCACCAGGCGCTATGAAGTTCTGCTTCAGTAATCATCAAAGCCCCACAACAAGCAAGCTTGCAATGGAAAAGCTAACACCTTATCCCAACAGACTACTGAGAGAAAGCTACAGCTGGAACACACACTTTGCTTGACGTGGCATTTGGGTATAAAGGAAGGAACCTGCAGAAGCAATACCACAGTGACCTAATGTTAGCCATTACTTCCATACTTCAGCTGTACCTGAAACCACAGTTAAGTGAGCTGCGGTGAAGTTAAATATAAACTCAGAGTTCTGGTAACAACAAAACAGTCACCTAGTTTAAGCAGTATATTATTGCAGAAATGTAAGTATTTGCCATTAAAATTTCCTTCCTAATTTTAGGGATTTTGAATTTTCAAGTATTACATAATGCCTTTCTATGTTTAATACAGATGCAGAAGCAAGAGAGGTTCTCTGTTTATTTTCTTAATAAAGCAAGATAATTTAAAATACACTTCAGCTATGAAACCGAAGTACACCCCCTTGAAAGCCATGCCTTGTTAGAGGCACACCTGAACTACCTGCATTGTCTCTCTCCACAACTCACTGTGAAGAAAACGAGATGTCAACTGACACGTAACACCCAGCATGTTTGGGGTTTATAAATAAAATTGTAATCGAAGGTCTGAAGTTACAAGCTGAAAAAAGCCCTATGTAAGCATAACTAACCCTATGTTTTAGCAATCTGCAAATGATATAAAACAGGACCCACCATGTGACTTTTGATAACGTGGGCCAAATCTTTCTTAGGAAAAGACCCAACTTTTCTCAAATGCCATTTTCTTTTCTTTTCTCTTGATGTGTTAGGTATACGTACCCTGAGTGGGAATTTTAAAGGCCTACGATAAGGCTGGAAACCCACAGGTCCTCCTTGCTGAAGTATGGCTTGATGGGCCGCGTGGAGACCTTCTCCCACAACTGGAATGGCGTTGTTATTGCGAGCATGCTGGTTGTTAGGTTGCTGATTTGCATTGTTTTCATTCTCTTCCTGATCACCGAGTAGGTAAGAATGAAGATCCCTGTAACAATCAAAATTTCAGTTTTGTTCTGTTTGATATAGATGACAAACTCACAGAAATATCGGCCTACTCCACACAGGTTGTACAAAATTAATACAGGAGCAGTGGCAGAATCTCGACAAAGTAAAATAAGCCTCTTTTGGTAATGTGCTCAATGTCATCATGAACACAATTTAGAAGAAAAAACGCTGGTGTGGATGCAGTTGGAATACAATCACAAGGAAAGATCAGCTTTCTGACTGCTTTAAAAACACCACCTGGTGTTAAAGGTGTTGTGCATGTGAAAGGAAAATTGCATGAGTATTGCAGCTCATGTAAGCACACAGCTCTACTGACAGCTTTTATGTTAATGTTACTAAGCTCTGTAGGGAACAAGGGTCTTCAAACCTAAACCATACAAGGATGGTGCTGCTTTGCTACAGGCCTGCTGCCAGAAGTACAGAGGCAGACAGGGTCTTTCAAGAAGATTCTAAATTCTTCAGAACCTGTTCACAACTTTTTAAGAATATTAATCCTAGAAAAAAATCAATCTACTTTAAAATTATTCTGTTGATGTTTTCTACATATACAATTAGCAGAATTTGAGTCTGATTAAAAATAAACATTTAGAACTGAATTTTCCTCAGCTTTAGCAGAGTAAGATTTGTGCAGATATTCCATTAGCAATGAAATTTATCCAACAGTTTGCTTTTGGAGAACAACAAAGCAAAAGATTTTCATCTGTGCTAAACTAAAATTGCTGAAGAGATAATTTGCAGTTGTCCTAAACAGCTGCAACAGTGGAATAGGAAAAGCCATTTCTATCATAATCTCTAAACTCTCTTGTTACACTATACTTAAACACAATCAGAACTTGGAAAATAATTACAAACTTCTTCAAAATGCAAACTAAGAGAAGAGGGGGGTGAGGAAAGTTTCCTTATGAGAAACTAAAATAAATAATTTGGATTACAATGAAGAAAATGTCTTTCATTCACTCAGTCTCTCAGACATAACTTGGCAAAGAATAATTCTTGATCCTAAGAGTGCAACATGGCAGGAGAAGGCCAATATACTTTGAAGTTAAACTGAAAACTGTACAGAAACAAAATCAACCTTACTTATTTCTTGAATAGTTTGGCAAAAAACAGATAAACTAAAAATAATTTCATGTGCTAGAAATCTGCCTGGCAGTAAAAAAATTAACTTTATTTGACAAAGATATGGTTTTATCCTTTTCTCAAGTCTGAACTTTTAACTTTAAAACTCCCAATTTAATGTTGCTTACTTCTTCAGCTCAATGTTCTAAATATTTTTTCTTTTTTATCCCTTCTTACAGTAAGAAATGCAATAAGTGCACATGAATATTATTTAAATGATTCATGGAAACACATTCCTGACATTTATCTCTTTATTTTCATATAATAGGGAGTTAAGAAGATGTTAGTCATACTTTTAAAGATTTCTTTCACTTAGCAAATTCTGTAATAACGTACCAAAAGAATTACTTGTCAAACGTTTGTCCAGAAGTACGTACATCGACTGCTTAGAAGAAAGCAATCATTACATAAGTTTTTCATTATGTATTTATCTGTAAAAGCGCTACAAAATCTGCTTGCTGGGATAACTCTCTGGAAAGCTGCCTTTCATGTTTAAAGGCCAAACTGGGCACAGTGGTTGTAGCTGACTTTAGATTTCTGTACTTACAGCAGGTATCCAGCAGTAACAGTCCATGCTCGTACAAGACCTTTCAACCACTGTCTTGTATGACCTTGCTCTAGCAAAGCTGGAAGCACCACCTGAAGCAAAAGCAGCTCTAGGGAAAGTTCACTTACTGGAGCGTCACTGAAAACAATGGGAAGAGCAGGAAATCAAACATAAGAAACATTCTAATAGAAATCTTTTACACCAAATCCTATTAATGCCACCACAATACAAAAATACATTGGATATTTTCCCTATATACTACCCCGAGCAGAGGTTAGCCACTTTGGTATAAAGGAAATTTAGGAAAAAAACATTGAGAAATACTAAGAACACAATTTGCTTCTCTATTTGCATCTATCATCACTGCTTGAATTATTATTCAGAAATAGAAAAAAAATGCTACCATAAAAAAAATGCAGTTACAGATATTCTTTTACTCCTGAAGCAATGACAATCAGGAATGAGTGTGTTAAAAAAGCAAACATGAAAGGAATTTCACTACCAGAAAATGGGAAGTGTTTTTAGGGCATAAGGCTCCAAACAGTTATCTTTACAGAAGGAATACAAACCACTTCTTTTTTCAAGTAGCTTCATTTGTCACACTGTATGATGTGGCCATGTCCTTAACCCTTTAGTTCTCTTAGAACAGTGAAGATTAGATTAATTGAAAACCAAATAACATAACAAAAAGTGTCACTTTAATGCTAAAGGAGTGCGAATAAACTTTTTCCAGTTATGGAAACCCTGAAAAACCCCCATCTTTAAAAAAAAAATGCTCACCTGTAGAGCATAACATTATATGGAAGAAAGTTAGGCAGGAGATACTTAATAATGCGTATAGGAAGCCAGAGCATGAGCAGTACAATTGATCCAAAGACAATCTGAAATAATAAGACAGTGAACAAGTTAGTCCAAACAGCAGAAACAACCAAACTTAGTTTCCCACCCATCTCTGACATGTTCCCTGATGTTGTGGGCTAGCTCTGGCTGACAGCTGAATACCCACCCAGCTGCTTGCTCATTCCCCTCTCCAGCTGAAGGGGAAGGCAAAAGAGAAGGCAGGCAAGACTGAGATAACGGCAATTTAATAGAAAAAGCACCAAGCGTGCAACGCAAGGAGAATTCAGTCTCTACTTCCCATCAGCAGAGAGACAATCAGCAATTTCCTGGTGAGTCAGGAAGACAAACACCATGACCATAAGCATCCTCCCCTCAGCCTCCTTTATCAAAGCTTCCAGTGCTGAGCATGATGTCATAACCCGTTGGTCAGTTTGGGTCCGCTGTTCCAGGGATACCCTCCTTCCCACCTGCAGCTTTTGCACTGGAGGTGAGGGAGCCCGGCAGAGCAGCAAAGAAAATGCCTGGATGCTATGCAAGAACTGTCCAGCCACAGCCAACAGGCCTGTGTTAGCAACACTGTTTCAGCTGCCAATTCAAGGTGCAGAAGGACTTTTGACACTAGGAAGAAAATCAATTCCATCCCAGGCAGAGCAGCACACTACAATGCCCTTGTCAAATAGGACTGCAGCTGAAAAAGCACCAGAATAATCCTGCTGACAGCTAGAGGAATGTCAGAGTGTTGTTCTTTCTTCCCCCTTCCGAACACCAGGATTACTTATTTTGTATTCCTCTCATGGCTGACTTTTTAAGCAACTTGCTGAAGCATCAAAAGACCTTTCAGTTCCCATTTCCTCACATTTCAAATTGACTGAAAGACCAAAATTCAGGAGGGGACATCAAGTGCCTGAAGACAATACACTTTAATGAATCCTGTTTCCTTAAGGAACCAGATGAAAAATTAAGAACATTTTAAGCACATTCTTCTATTTCATATGAATGCACCACTAGAGACTAAAAATGTGAAAAAAAATAGTATTTAACTATGTCAAAAATAAAAACTGAATTCCATTCTTCCTCAAAATTATTATTTTTTGTCATTCACAAGGTATTTCTTAAACACATAGAAATAAATAGACTTTGAAAGGTGTGATTTATTCTTTGAAATTGTGAATGATTACCATTCTGGATCCCATAGTCTAGCATGAGGCTAGTGAAAAATCTGAATTAATTAGCTGCGCAAATCAAAAGGTAAAGTTCAAGTAACTGCCTATTCCAACACAGTGTGACAATGGAAGTGAGACCATGAGCAACCAGTAGATCTTTGCTTGTACCTGGGCCACCTGATGTACCACGAAATTTCAGGCAGCTGAAGAATTAGTTATCTAAGGACAGGATGCACAGAAAGGTGGAAAGGTCAACTCCACTCAAGATACTGGAGGGCTCTCTAACAGAGCCAGGATCACTCTGAGCTTTCACTGCTCAAAGCACCTCAGGTGTAACAATAGAGTATATCAAAGAACATTTCTGGTGTGCAAATGTTACACAGTTCATGTAACATTTATGTAAAAGACAGTCTGAGACCCTTCCTTGACTGCATGATCAGCAAACCTCTGACAAACAAGTAAAGGGAAAAAACTCTCACTGTTTTCAGTATCTTACAATGATAATCTGGAAACAGGCACCACTGGCTAGAGCAGCAGAATCCAATTCACAATTTAGCTAGAAAGTTACTCTCCCCTGCTGCACTGTTTTGGCTGGACTGGACACACAATGTTTACCACAATACCTGAGGGCATCATGAAAGTTACACGATTTACAACATCCATCATAATAAACACTTATTTTCTGAATACACAAACATTTTCTGTGACTTTGCATAAGATACCTGGTTTACAAGAGACTTCTAAAGTCCAACTCCCCACAAACCCCTGCTCTGAACAGACCCAGATACATCAGGCTGCTCAGAACCTTATCCAGTTAAGTTTCGAGTATAGAAAGACACAGATTTTGTTGGCAACCTGTTCCAGTACCCGTTCAATTCCACAGTGAGGTTTTTCTTTAAAATACACAGTACTGTATATGGAAGCCAGCCTAAAAACCTCTTTTTCCAAGTAAAGTAATCTTTCAGGTAAGTCCTTACCACTGATAAGATAAACCTCCTGAGATGTCTGTAGATGGGCAAATGAATCATTTCCTGCACAGGATTGAAGTCTGGATCATTCAAATTCCTGAGAAACCATAAGACACCAGGTCTCAATACCTGAAGTAGGAAATAGAAAACAATACGTGAGGACAAGATTACCAAAAATCGCACAAAAATAGAAAAAAGAAAGTATTATCACAGAGAAGCAGAGAACTAAATACGAGCTTAATTTTCAAGTACTGATTTATCTTAATTAAAACATATGTGGATTAATTTGAAGGCAACACTCAGATTTAACAGCTATTTGTAATCTCTAATATAAGCAAATAAGCAGAAAATAAGCAAAATCTGTACGTAAAATATACTTAAAATATTGATTTTTCCATTGCAGTAAGTACCAGCATGGTCCTTTTTACATAAAACTGAATCCAATATACACACATGAAGAATTTGTCAGTTCTGTTTGTAAGCCTCAAACCGTGTTGCACACCAATCTTGTTCTTACAGACTCACCTCTCTTAGCAAAAGGATGAAGGATGCAAAATAGAAAACATAAACCATTCCAACCAACCAGTGCAGAAACATTGTGGTGCCTGGGGCAGACTGAAAGCTCAATTCTCTGTCTTTCAGAGTGGCATCAAACATCTCCTAAAAGAAGGTAAGTAGTACAGAAATATGAATAAAGTCTGGCAAATAGCCACAACTACTCATTTTTTTACCCTAGTTCATATGCTAAGCATAATTTTAATGCTTGCCTTTACACAGAAATTCACCATTTAATTAGAGAAAAAAGGGATCACTTATGATAAGAGCAGCAAATGAAGACGAATTTCTGATCAATTTATTTCTTCTGACAGAACAAAGAAACATATGAACTCAATCACTAACAAGCTCTGCATAAATTATAAATCAATTCAAACTAAGTGGCGCTATCATGGAAGCAAATAATTCCTAAGTAAAATGATATTTCTACTAAGGCTGGAAAAAACTAATTTTGTCCATTTCCAATTTATCACTCAATATTTTTCAGGACAGAAAAACTGTTCTCAATTCCAAGCAAATGCAGCAAGGATCTTTTCCAAAACAGAAAGAGACCAGGACAACTTAAAATACAAAGTCATTACCATTTCACATAAGATGGCTACATAAAGAGGTTTATTCGGCACACAGTTTGCCTATAAATAAGCTCATTATCACAGTGGTCTTGTAACTGCACTAAAAAGGATTAGGATCTTGTTATTTTAGCAACAGCATGTTAATTTGTATTTAGCAACATAAAAAACCCCCAAAATTAGCATTAGGCAGCACCTATAAAACCTATTCCCTCTGGAAATGCTGTTCATGAAAACAGAAGAGTGTTGTCAAACTCATATTAACAACTCTCTTCTCATCAGAACTTTTTTTTTTTTTTTCCAAATATAAACACTGTTATAAAAGATTTCATTGCATTTGTTTCTGTTCTTACCAAGGAGCATATATCCAACCACCAACCACAGATGAGAGGAAACACACCAATTTCAACGACCACTAACAAGGAAACCTTTAGGAAAAGAGGGAAAAATAACATCTCACTAGTTTAACAAAAACTGCTAGGAAAATTATAATGTCAGTTTAAATTGAGAGGGGTTTATTTTCCCCACACAAAAAAATTAGGATTACCTTAACAACAATATAGCAAACTCCTAGTAAACGACGTGATCGCTGGAACTTAACAAGTGCTGCCAAACCCTGAATAGCTTTGTCAAGAAAGTAACACTGGAAAGCATTTTGTAACAGTCTAATTAATATCAAACAATGTATTATGTTGCTTTTAGCAACAGGAAATTTTATAAAAGAGAAAAATGTAGTAGGTATTGTTTTATCAGGGGTCTACTTTCAAAACTGGCTGTGACTACAGAAGTCACAATCTAGTATGCTGGGTAACACCCCAAACATG
>VWZN01006311.1:0-48256 GCA_013396955.1 Regulus satrapa
TTCTTTGTGAATAATTTATCCAGGTATGTTTGGAGAAATACTCTGGGATTTTGGGAGAAGAGCTGGGGAGGGTCAGAAGCTGGAGGTGGGCAGTAACGGGAAAGGTGTGTGGCCCATCCAGTCATCACCTAATTGTGAGGTTGGAGGGTGGCTGAGATATTAAAGGATAGGATTTGGAGTTGGACAAATCCTCCAGGACCTGTGACAGAATCTGAATTTTTAAAGCTGGAAAAACCCTCTAAGATTTTTCAGTGCAACCATCACTGCAGCACTGACAGGGGCAGCACTACACCGAGTCCCCAAGTGCCACATCTGTACATCTTTTAAACTCCTCCAGGGAGGGTGACTTCACCACAGCCCTGGGCAGTCCATTCCAGCCCTGGTTAACCCTTTCAGTGGCAAAATTTTCCCTGCTATCCAATCGAATCCTTCCCTTAACTCAGCCAGTCTGCAGGCTGCAGTTGGGTTGGGTTTATAGAGCAGGGTTGCTGCGGGTGGGGCTTCAGGGGGACCTGCCCCCGCCTTCCTTGGGTGTGTGGATGCATGTTGGGTGCCTCTGGTTGCAGATGGAGCCCACGGTGGCCAGATCTCTCCAGCCAATTGCTTCCTGTTTTTCAGCATTTCTGAACCAAAGTGGGATGGATGGATGGAGAAGAGCTGCCAAGCCTTGCTCCTGTCTCCATCTGGCCAAACCTGCTGAGAGGGCTCGGAGGCCGGAAGGAAAAACTCATCAGGATCATCATCAAAGCATCTGAAATCCCAGGACGTCATGAGCTACAGGAAACACAAGAGGAAAAAATCTGGGGGAGGCTTCAGCCATTTGCTGTGCCCGGTGCTTCTGCTCAGAAGGCAGCCAAGCATCATCCTGGCCCGGAGTCCCAGCAAAGGCCTGCACGGCCAGTTCAGTTCTGTGTGAAATGAAGGCCGGGGTGTTGCTCGGCCCTCGCTGTCCCCGTGGAAGGGGGGTTGCTGTCGTTAGCAGGACTCTGTCCCCCCCCCCTGCCATGGGGAGCAGGCTCTTTGCTGCTCTTTTCACGCCCTGTCTCTGCCCGATGCAAAGCTGTTAAGGCAGGCGATTAAACGCTCTGCCTCTCTATTGATCCTCCGCTGCTTCCCAGAGCCAGGGCTGACGTTATCCCCTTTGGATGTTCATAGAGCTGCAGCTGAGAGCCGGCTCAGAAATCCTTCTGGACAAAGGTGTCAGCAGCCGTCTGCCGCCTTCTGCAGCGCTTTCGGCTGCCAGGCTCCTGTGCGGAGCTCCTGGGCACGGGGCGACAGGGGCTGGTGACTGCCAGCCCGTGAAGGACCATGGTGTGACCCCATGCTGGCTGAGAAGGGCCGTGGCCAGGAGGAGGAGGAGGAGGAAGGCACATCCTGGTGCATCTGCCCGTTCCTGCAGCTCAGGCTCTCTTGGGCTCCACGCTGATGGATGCTGATGTCCTCTCTCCTTGGGAGGTTGGGCAAGCCAGGCCATACCTCTGGGAACCATTTCTTCCTTCCCACTTGTGAATACCATTTTTTCCAACGGTTCATGTAGGTTTTTGGGTGTTTTTTTCTCTCCCGTATTTGCCTGATTTTCAATGGAAGCATCCTCCCATGAGCAGATGCTGAAGGAGCCTGAGTGACACCGCCCTCTTATTTGGATGGGGAAGTCAAGAACAGAAGGGAAGGCCTAAGAACAGGCAGGCTGCTCTCCAAATGCACTAGAAAAAACAAACAAAAAAAATTGTTTTAAGGCATTTTTACTAGGTGTTTGGTTTGCAGCCAACAGCCTAATGCATCACTGAGTTTAGCTCCATCCATTCTGCGGTGCAGTTGCCCAAGAAATCAATGCCCTGACATACTTTCCTTTGCTAGAAAATACACTTTTGCTTGAGTGGGTGTGAAAACCGAGCTCTTGCCAAAACCTTGTGAGTGCTGGGGAAGGCTGTCCCGCTGAGCCCAGCTTCCAAAGGAGCCACAGGACAAAGGCTTCGCTCTGCAACTTCTGTTCTGCCTGCAGGGGCCGCGGGGCTTTGAATACTGACCAGAGAGCAATTTAACAAGGGGAATGTCTTCCGGTTTCTGGCTGAAAAGAACGTTTTTCTAGTGCTTGGCCAGGTGGTTTGTAGTTTAGGCTGATTTTCTGGCTTCCTTTATTCATGAAGCACACAAACACCCAGCTCCTCCCCATCACCCGGCTGGGGTTGGTGTGGGGTGCCCGAGCTGATGGTGACGGGCTCCCCCCAAGAAGGGTGGTTTATTTTTGAAGCTGTTCTGCAGGGTCAAGTGCCTCTCTGCATGATTGCCCACCGTGAGCATGGATTTGGGGAAATGGCGGTTTCCTGCAGGGAGAATCCCCTCTGATTTGGGTCTGGGGGTTGCTCTGCTGTTGTCAGCCCTCTGCCATCCCACACCTTGGCTCGCTGGGTCTCTGCTTCACTGCTGGCATTGTCTGTCCCCCTGCCTCCCTCCTGTGAGGTCTCTGACTCAGAGCCTGTCTCCTTATGACAAGTTTATAGGTTTTCCAGAGCCTTTCCAGTGCTACTGAGGCAATGCCTTTCATTTGAGGCTGAAGCAAGGAATAGTTAATGCCTTCAGGAGTGGCTGGGCCACCAGTCAACCATTCAGTGGTTGAATGCCTTCAACCATGTGGCTGGGCTGGCTTGTGCAAGACCACTGTCCCTTCATGTCCCACCTCCCTGCTCCTGATGCAGCATGGAAAAGCATGGGAATGCCCTGATGTCATTCCTGGAGGGTGTTGGAGGGGCTTGTTTGTGTTCCCAGCTCTGCTGGGGAGAGGCTGGATGGTTCTGTTCACATCAGAGCCCTTTGCTGCCTCCTGGGATCTGCCTGGAGCATGAACAGGGTGTGCAGTGCCCAGAGTTAGTGGGGTAGGAAAGCCCCAGGAAAGTCTTACAGGTGTCCTGGGCACAGGGTGTCCAGAGGGACACACAGGCCCCTGGATGCTGATTTTTTGGATGGACTGAGGCCCCAGTTCCAGAACCCCCAGGAGAAGGAGAAATGAGCTCCCTGGTGCCCTTCCACCCCCACTGTGCTCAGTGGCACAATTTCCTGTGAGCTGGGAAAAACACACACTCTACCTTGAGATTCGCTCTGCCGCCTCTGAGAGGTACTTGATGTCCTGTCTCCTGCCCAGCTGTCAGGTTGTTTTCCTCCTGTGGGTCTGGCCAGCTTCTAGGCAGAGCTGTTTGCTCTCCCCAGTCCTGGCACCCGTGCCCTCTGTTGGCAGCACACCCTGGGGACCCTCCTCTCACCTTGGAGGATACCTTTAGGATTAATGCACTTTAGGATGAAAGACCAGAAAACATTTGCATCAGGAGGAGCCTGTCCCAAACCCTGCTGTCCCAGCACCGTGCCTTTGAAGGCATTGTCAATTTGCTGCATCAGGCCAAAAACGAGGCTTTTTCAATGGAAAAAAAAAAAAAAACCGGTGCAGCTGGGAAAGGGAAAATAAAAGGTGTTAACTCCTTTGCCACATTATAAGAGGATTGTGATGGGGAAGAGTGAAGTGATGCAATGAGCAGAGTGCTCATGAGTGAGCCCTGCATTTGTGAAAGGGGAGGCTGATTACAGAACCCAGGGGTCATCTGTGTCAACAGTGGGGTGGAGTAGGCAGTGGGGCTCTGGGAGGAGCGAATAAAACCCCAGAAGAAGGAAAGCCAGTGGCAAAACCTTCCGAACAATCCCTTCCTGCTGTGCCCAGAGCCCTTGAACCAAACCTTTAATCGTTCTGGGAGGGATGTCCCTGGGAGGGTGGCAGGACAGGGGCTCCCCTGCTCCAGACTGGGGATTGCACTGAGATTTTGATCTCAGTTGGGACAGAAATCCAGTCAGCAGAGTGCAGGGGAAAGAGCAGGGAGAGGCACTTAGGAGCCACTGTGTGACACCTGTGAGCTCTGTGTGAGCTCTGTGTCCTGCTGGATGGCCGTGTGTGGAGAAAGAAGCTCTCAATTTGAGCTGAGTATTTTCCAAGTGTCCAAAGGTTCTGGGGAGTCGATTTTCATTACCTGCTCACTGCAGGTCACTCCTCTCCAGGGGCTGTGAAGATGCTGTCTGAAATTTACCTGCAGAAGAGGAGTCAGTCAGATGTGCTCTGAGTAATTTCCACTCCTGGAGCCCCACAGGGATTTTGGAGGATGCTTATCGCTTTCAGGGGAAAATGTTGCTCCCAGTGCTATAGAAAGGGTGTGAGGTTGGGCTCAGCCCCTTGTCTGGAGCAGTGAAGTCCAAGGGAGATGCTCTTTCCCCCAGCACACTGTGCCCAAAGGATCCCAGCTCCTTTCTCTTGTAGGGTGGCAGGGAGAGAGGCTGAGGGAGAGATGACCCCCAACCTCTGCCCTGGATTTGCAACAATTGAAGGAGAGTGGGGGCTGCTCTGTGTGAGACACGTTGGGAAAGCGATCGGGGCGCAGCGTTCAGGGGGGACCATTTGGGGAGCAGCTTTGGAGCTTAGCACAGACATTCCCCATCCAGCAGAGCTGCTGTAGGTTTCCTGAGCTCTGCTCCAAGTGCAGAGCGAAGCAGTTTGTGCTCAGCCCACGGCTCACAGGTAGCCAGGTATGAGTGTAACATCTGGGTCAGCTTGGCTTCCCTCTGGTCGGCCCAGGTGGCTGTGACCTGGAGAAGCTGAAGCTCTTGTCCTCCGCTGAGACATGCTGGATCTGCAGATGGAATATTCTAAATGCCTTTGCAGAAGCTGAGCTGGTACAAAAGAGTGTTTTTGCTTTACTCTTCACATGCCTGCCCTTGTCCTTGGCCCTCTGGTCCCGTGCTGTCCCCACGCTGGTCCTGCTCCATCACTCCCTCTCTCCTGCCCTGCAGGGGAAGCTGTGACCCGCTCCTGGTGAAGGAGATAACACTGGGAGAGATGCTCTGCCAGAACGGCGAATTCAGCTCATTACAGAGTGTTCCCACAAATTTCTGCTGCCCTCTTATCAGCCCATCAGCTTAACCAGATCACCCTTCAGCTCCCACCAGACACCTCTGCGCCTCCACAGTCCGAGCCTTGGGAGCTGCAGCCTGACTCACATTGTGTGGGAGAAAGTAATTGTTCCATCCACAGCAAATTGGACCCGTAATAACCTCTCTCTCCATAACAGCAATGATGCTCCTTCAAAAATATATTTTAATTGATTTTGGATAATGAATTCGGCTTAGCGGGGAGCGGGCAGTGGAGGGATGAGGAATGGCTGGATGGGGAAGAGCAAGTGGAAGGGAGAGGTGGCTGTTGTGTCCCGTGGAGAAGGTGCAGGAGGCTTGGTGCTGCAGGCAGGGCATGGACAGGGCACGGGCAAGCAGCCTCTGGGACACGAGCAGAGGGTGAGCAACACCACTGCACTCATCATCAGTCTCGCCCGGGGCTGCTCCTTGGTGTTGTGCAGGGGCTGTGTGCACACAGAGCCCTGGTGAGCACTGCATGTGCATGAAGGGGCTTTTCCTCCTCCTCCTCCTCCCTCTGCCAGCCACTGCAGGGGCTTCCCCGGGGTTCTCTGCCCACGCCCTGGGGTGCTGAGGAGCTGTTTCACATCTTTGAGGAAGGATAACTGCCCCTTCCTCAGCAGTTCTGCTGTGTTTCAGCAAAGAGCGGCTGATGGATGGTGAGCTGGATCCAAAACTCCAGTGCTCTCCTCTGCCAGGCTTTGTTCATCCTCACAGCTCACAGCAGAGATATTCAGGGGGTTAATGTCAGATTGCCATGTACCACTGCAGCAGTTTCAAGTCCTCTGCTTGGAGATGCTTCTGTTCCCCTCTCTTGCTGGGAAGAAAATGCAACAATGCTCTCTAGAGGCAGAAGAAGTCAAGGAGAGCTTTGCTTTCCCTGGCTCTCTTTCATCATGACCTCACTTCTCTTCCCAGCTGTTTGTTTCCCACAGAAACAGCCGTTCCTGGGCATTTTGGCCTCCTGAGATGCAGCTTGGGCAGTTTGCTGCCCCCTCCCTCCTCACAGGACAATCTGATGCAATTATTGCAGCTGATCAGAGGAGGGCTGTGAGAGTGGGGGAGTATTTGGGTCAGGGTGGGGAGCATTTTGGGTCAGCATGGAGCTCTGGGAAGAGCTGGCTGTGCAGGGTGATGGAGGAAAGGGGAAAGGGCTGGAGGAAATGTGCTGCAGCATGGTCCAGCATGTCTCTGGGGCAGGGAAAGTCAGGCTTGTGCTTGAGCTGAGCCACAGAATCCCAGAATGGTTTGGGTTGGGAAGGGCATTAAGGTTCATCTCATTCCACCCCTCTTCCATGGCCAGGGACACTTTTCACTGTCCCAGGCTGCACCAAGCCCTGTCCAGCCTGATCTTGGACCCTTCCAGGGATCCAGGGGCAGCCACAGCTTCTCTGGGCACCCTGTGCCAGGACTTCAGCACCCTCCAGGGAAGAATTTCTCTCTGATGTCCAATTTAATCCTGCTCTTTGTCAGGTTTGATGCCATTCCCCTTGTCAGCTGGGCTCACTGTGCTCTCAAAATAAGTGGGGATTGTTCCTTACCTTATACCTGGAGCTGGTGGGATGCAAAGCCCAGGCCACCCCTGGTTATCAACAAGAAAATAGAATAATTAATTTTACTATCCTGGTCGGTTTCCAGTCCATTCAATTACATTCTGCTGACCCACCCTGCAATCCCATATGTTGTTGTTTATTTTATTAGCTCATATTGCAAATCTTTCAGTGAGAGCTGCCTATGAATAGCCTCGCCTGCTGAATTAATTGTGCTGCTGAAAGTTTCAGGTTAATGTATAAAATGTACTTGCAGACCCTGGATAAAGGAAACAAAGGAAATTATATTACTGAGCTGAACTGGGCAAATCTTGTGTCCCTAAGTGACTGGGAGAATACATAAAGACAAATGATCACCCTCACAGGGAAGAATTTCTTCCCAATATCCCATCTAACTCTGCCCTGTGGCAGTGGGAAGGGATTCCCCCTTGTTCTGTCACTTAAAGGCCTTGTCCAAAGTTCCTCTCCAGCTCTCTTGGAACCCCTCTAGGCACTGGAAAGAACTCCAAGCTCTGGCAGTTCTGAATATATGCTGGGTTGGGCTTCATCAGCCAAAATATCTGTACCTGCCTTCCCAGGCAGCTGCCCTGGGGTTCCTGTGTACTTCTTTATATTCCTGGTAATTTCCTACTGGGAAGCAAGTCCCATATTGCGTGTCTGCCTTTATTCAGGATGCTGGATGCATCTGGCCACATCTTTTAGCTTTTACTGCGTGCAATCTGCAAGCCAAGGTGGGTTGTGTGGGGCTTTGTGCTTCCTCTGCTGGGCTCTGATCTGTCACGAGTGGCAAATCAGCACCGGGGGTTACACGTGCAAGCTGCAGATATACATGGAAGGGCAGTTTGTGTTAAATTGCACCAGATTAAAGCATTTCTGTTTGGGAACCCTTGCTCTGGTTTAATTTCATGGAGCTCTGTGCTCTGAGAGACTCGGTTGCTATGGGGAGCTCAGTGCCTCTGGAGCTGGAAGGGATCACTTTGGTTGTTTACTCTGACCTCCAACGAGGTGTAAAGTATCCCCCATAATTCTGCAAGACCACAGTTCTGCCCGAGCTCCTGCATATGCTGCATCTTAACTTCAAGACTGAATGATGCAGGATAGCAAACCCCTAATACACCTTGTTAAATTTGGAAATGAGTCTGGCAATTCAAAGCTGTATTGCTTCTAGCTCCTACTTTTTATTTCACTTCAGTTTCCAGTGCCAGGGGCTCATTATGGCCTTCTCTGCTGCATTCAAAGATGCCACTGGGCAGCACCTGGCAGGGCTATCCCAGAGAGACTGGAGGGAGCTGGCTGGATGGCCTGGGCACCTGAGATTCTCAGCTGCTTTGGGAAGGGGACAGGCAGCAATGGGTGATACAGGAGTGTATGAGACAGCAAAGGCCTGAGGCAGGAGCTTTGTTCTTATTTCACAGATCTCAGTTCCTCAAGTTGATGCTGGACTTTGCAAGCATCCTGGATTTGTGCAAAGGCTCAGCCAGCTCTTGCTCTCTTAAGACTGCTTTGCTCTTCCAGCTGCTTTTCCCCCACCTCATTATCATTGTTACATGGATGGATAAGCAGTGCCTTGATTTATCCCTGGTCTTTGGTTACTGTGAGGAGCTGAGGCTGCTGGTGTCTGTCACAGCCCAGCGTGGTCCTTTGCCACCCCCTGTTTGCTTCCCGGGGCAGAGCAGCGTGGCTGGGATGCTGGGGAGCCTCAGGGATGGGGGATTGCTGAGCTCAGAGGTGATGCTCTCCTTTCTCCCACCAGCTGATTACAAGGAGCCATGAGGAGTGCAGATTCTGAGGTGTGGGGAGGGTGCAGTGCTAAAATTATGGGGAAATTTGAACCCACGTGGGTCCCTCATTAAACACTTTCACTCCCTGCTCTCTTCCCCCTCCTTTCCCTGTGCTTGCAGGACACAGGCTCTGGCCTCGGCAGCACTGCACACCTCTCCTGTCACTCGAGGGTGACCTGTGTTTGCTGCCAGCTCACACTTGGGTCTCAACTCTTATTTAACCCCAGCTCTCAGAGATGTGTGCAGGAATCTGTGGTGCTGATGGGGGAAATTTGCATTTGGGTGGTGAGAAAATTGTGTAGCCAGAGGAATGCTGTTGTTTTCCATCAGGCAGCGAGTGCCATCCGTTACTCGCTGCTCTAACTCAATTTGAGGCACTGCTGTCAACTCTTTAAATCTGATTAGCACAAGCATTTCTTCTCCTCAGTGATTTGCTGTGGTCTTAATGTGATGCCCACTAATGACAGGGGAAGAAGCTAAACCAACTTATTTTCCCATCGAATAAATGGCAACTTTCATTGCTCTTAAAAACGGTGAATGGAAGAGGAAACGTCCCTGTGGTGGCTGCTCGATGGAGGAAATTAATTCTGACTGCTAGGAGTAGGATAAATTGGGAAAAGGGAGTTGGACATGCACTCGCACTGCCCTGAGAGGAGGTGATGATCTGCTCTGGCTGCTCTTAGGCCTGGCCAGGGAAACTTGGAGCTCAGAGGATGTGTGATTTGGGACAAGCCAACCCAGGGAGTCACCAGTGATTCTTTAACCCCTCAGGTTTCTTGTTGGCACCATCCACCTTTGTAGCTCAACTTGCAGGGGGAAGATGTATCCTTGGGGTGTTCTGTGTTATACCCCAGGCATGGTGCTGATTCCTCCCCCTGTTGGTCATGGCAGAGACAAGACCACTGGGCTCAGGACCTCTCACTGCCGAGCAAGGCTTTATTCTGTGACCCACAGAAGTTCCTGTGACCACTGGAGTGGCTCCAGAGTGTGTCTGTGCAGCACAAGGTGAAGCCAGCCCTGAGCCTCCCCCCGAGCTGCAGAGTGCATCATCAGCTCTGTCTCTGCAAACAGGGGTGGGAAGTGCGAGTCAGATCTCTCTGCCAGAAGCACTGCTCCTGCTCTGCATGCAGACTGCAGGTGCCCAGACAAGGGGAAATATGGCAGAGGCTTTGAGGTGATGTAAAACAACCTTTTTTTAAATTTTATTTTTTTCCAAGTGCCTGTGTTCTTGGTCCAGACAAAGTAGGCTGACACAGGTTTTTTTCTTTCTTGATTTTATTTTTCATTCTTTCTGTGTGTGTTTTGCTGCAGGATTTACTATACAGAGCCCTTCATGCTGTTTCCACAGGCTTATTTAGAATCTGGGGTCTATGGCAGTTCTTCCCTGGCTATATGTTTTGCAGGGTTTTTTTTTCTTCACACTGCAATTTGCTATTAAATTTCACTCTGTGCCCTTGAGTGCTTTTGTAGAAGGATCCCACTGATGTGTTCACTATGATAATCATAACCCTGTGCTAATTACTTCCATCAGAGGTGACTGTGCTTGGCTCTGAAGTATTTCTCCTTCTCTTTATTCCTTTCTCTCTTCCCCGTTCCTCCTCTCTCCTGGGCAGCATCCCTATTCTGTGTTCGGATCATGAATGCCACTGGAGAATTGCTCCTTGCTGGAATATCCCAAGTAAATTGTTTGCAAAGCAGTACTGTGTATTACACATCCCATAGTGATCCCTGCTCAAAATCTGGAATGGTTCCTTATTGAGGTCTGTGCTGAGGGATCTCTGCACACTCTGGGATGGCATTTTCCATAATTGATGTCCCACTGAAGGAGGTGATTTAATTCTGCTGAAGTCATATTTGTTTCCTACAAATCTGCCAAAGTTCATGAGGCCAATTAATCCAAGGAGATGAGACTTTAATGGCACTGATGTATCATCCTGTGTTGAGCTCATCCCCACGTGCGAGGCAGGGTGATGCATGGGATGATGAGGATGGAGCCCTGCTCTCAGGCAAGGTGAGATGCTCTGCTCCAAATGGACACAGAGCAGGGCCAGGACTGACCCCATCTGAGGAAATTTGCAGTTTTAAAGTATGACTCTGGCACAATCCAGGAGAGATTTCCTGTAGAGCCTGATTCAAGGACCATCCCATTGTAAGTAAATGTAAAAGGTTTCTGAAGAGCAAAGCCTCCAGAAGTGGAGCAACATCATGTTACATGTTCCTCTGCTCCCATCTTCTCTAAGCATTTTCCCCTCTGTATTTTCCAGCTTGGATGATGCCAACTGGCTGGGGATCTGGGACTGCTGTCAGATGGGTGCTGCTGTAGCTTTTTTCATGGAAGAGGCTGAAGATTAGAGATGTGTAACCTTTACACCCAAACCCTCCCTGGAGGTCCTTCATACTCAAATCCTCCTGTTCGCCTTGTTTCTATAAGCTGGTTTCTGTGAGCTGCAACTTAATCAGGATGTTAATTTTAACCTTTTCTTGAAGGATTATGTTCCACCCCGCTTAACTCCCAGAAATGCTGACACCCCTTGGGCATTCCCTGGAACCGAATGTTTTTCTCCCTTCAAACTTTCCCGTGTCTTTGCAGTTCTGCCTTGTTACTTCTTTCTAATGGTGCCAACACAAATCCTGGGGCTCACTGAATAACTTTGCTATGTGATGGAATTAATAATTAATAATAGGCATCTGTCAGCTGGAAGCTGCATTATTCAAAGAGGGATGATGTGGGTGGGCAGCTGCACTCGCTGGTGGAACATCTCTCCCGTAGCATCATGTCACAGCACTCGGGGAAGGCTGGGTGATGTGCTGGGGATCAGAGGGTGTGTGGGAAGGATGCAGGTAGTGATTCAGCCCTGTGAAAACACGCCTTGCCTGCTGCCAGTACCCATTTCTGGGGAGAAGGGTAGGAGGGATGGGTGTGAATCTCCCAGGGCTTTGTCAGGATATTGGGAAGTCAATGGGACAGAAGGGAAGAGCTGCCAAGGCAGAGCCTGCTTTGCTTTCCAGGCTCTGCTGCTGTGACTCAGGGGGCTGGATCACAGGTTTGCCTAAGTGACAGCTTTTGGAGGTTTTGTTCCCCTAATTTAGGTGGCTCATTTTAATTTTTTTTTTCCAGAGGGTTTTTCTGGGATTTTGCCTCCTGCTGTTTCCCTGAGGGGTTTTCCAGTGACACCTCCATGGTATTCTGCAATGCTGGAGCAGCCTGGGGTGACCCGTGGTGAGGGAAGAGCACGAGTTCTCCCCAGTGTTCAGTATGGTGAGGACAGGACCCCCTGAAAAGAGGATGCTCCCATGTTTACTTCAAGAAATACCTGGAAAAGAGATGCTGATGAGTGGTGGCCTTCTGGAATGATTTTTCCCTCTCAGAGGCTTTTTATAAAGTAAGAGCAGGATAAGCATCATCTCCTGGTGCCAAGGGTGGCTTCTCTTTAGCAAGGAGCACTGCCACTGCCACGGAGTGACATTTCAGCATGGCAACAGTATGGTTCAAAATAGTAATGAGGATACAACTGTTGTTTGCACAGATGAATGTAGAAAGTGATGTGAAATGGCAAGAAACCCATTTGTCTGGAAACAAAGGTGTCTTAGCACCCACTTAAGCCTTCTGACACATGACATTTCTTCCTCTGAGCTTCAAAGGAAGTGAAGGCTGTGAAAAGCAGGTTGTCTACCACGGGAAGAAGAAATGTGTCTCTAGATTAGAGATGTCAGTCCACATTTGCTTTTTGCTGTGGAAAGGATGAGTTTACCCAGGGGGCTGTGGGAACTTCTGTCTTTGTCCCTGCCTGTCCTCGCTGGGCAGGAGGGTGTTGAGGATGGGCATGGATGGAAGGCCTAAATTCTGCCATTTTCCTCGCCACCATTGCAGTTAGTAAACGCCATCTGCCTGCCAGTTCTTCTGGTGGAAACAGTTCAGGAAAAATGCTCGGAAAAAAAAAAAAAAAAAAGAAAAGCAGTTGCACAGAAGTGATGCTTGCTTTCAAATGGTGCTTTCTACTTGTTTCATCAGCTGTTGCTGTCTTGTGAAGTACCAGTTACTAATTAGCCCTCGTATCTCATTAAAATCATAGTGGGATTTTTTTTTTTTACCTACTGAAATTTTGTAAATAGCCTTTATTCTGGTCTTTAATGCACAGTGATTGAAGTATTTATTGGATGTCACTTATGCAGCTCTGTGCCTGTGTTCATTTTCTTCTTAAGACATTTACTAAACCACTGCTTAGAATTACTCCAGCCCATCTGGCATATTAAGTGCTTGCGCAGAGTGTACCCGACTTTCCCCTCCACTTCCTCAATTAATATTAAATATTCAGGGGAATTGAATTCTTTTTTTTCCCTCCCTGCCATCTGATCTCCGTGGCCGTAATGGCGTATTTGGGTGGAAATGTGGCTGTGGCAGTGGAGTGTGAGCTCAGAGGTCAGGAGGGGGTGTTGGAGGCGAGGTCAAGGTGTCCAGCTCTGCACAGCAACACAGACTGCAGCAGGCAGATGGCTCCGGTAATGGGTATCCTCAAAGCCAAGGGTATCAAAGTCAAAAGATATTATTCCACCCGATTCTGGCATAGCAGGGAAGGGGCTCCTGGAGGCAGGGATTTAATTCCACCCCGCCAGCCGTGTCGGCTCTGAAAGCTGCCCCGCATCCCCGGGGAGCAGCGAGGACGGGAAGCGTTGGGAAAGAGCTGCCCTGGCAGAGCCCTGTGGGGAAGCACTCGAAGGAAACCTGTCTGTGCCAGGCGTGACAGCGGCACGGCTTCACTGCTGCAGCCAGCCTCGCAAACAAAAGGGAGAGCAGAACACGTCACTTGCCTGGTGATTATCCAAAGCTGGCTGAACGCCGTGCCAGCGACAAAATCGGGGCTGAGAAAGGATTTAAGTGGCAGTAAAATATTCGCAGTGGGGTCGAGGGAGGAAGGCATTTATTAGCTCTGAGGAGGATCTCCTGCAATGAAGAGTGCTCTGGCTTTATAGCTCTTCCCATCAGATGGGAAAAGGTGCTGCTTGGACTTCGCCAGCCTTCAACCTGTCCACCTGGAGAGAGAAAGAAGAGATACTGAGAGGAGGGTTTACAGAATTCTTGCTCCAGGATGCTGTACAGTCTTCATAGCAGCATTGTGGCTGGCCTGGAATGTTGATAAGAAACCTTTCCGTATCTGTTTTCCAGGTTTTTTTGGTTTTTTTTTTCTTTCTATAGTTTCCACAACATGAGAAGTGAGCATTCATGGAAGGGAAAAGCCCATGGAATCCTTCCCCTTGGAGCTGACTGTGATCCTGTGTGTGTGCAAGACACCAGGACCTGGTGAGGAGGTGGCTCTTCACCGAGCCAGCAGCCGCTGTGGTGACCCCTGAGCTCCCTCCCCAGGCACAGGGAGCCCTTGGCTCCTGCCCTTCATCCCCATGGCAGGCACTTTCCCTGCTAACAAAGTGGACTCTGCAGCTTCTGGAGGTCACTGGGAGCTTGGCTTTGTCTCTCAGCCAGCCAGGTCGAGGGAATCTGAGGGGAGATGGAGCCTTACAGAACCATGTAGGTGCAGACACACACTCATCAGCATAAACTCAGTGTATGTAATTTATGTTGATCCAAGCAAGGCTGTAGGGATGCAGATCAGCTGTCTCATGCCTCATTAACATGCTCCAAACCTGCCTGGGCTGCTCTCAGCAGCAGCAGCACGGCCCCTGGGTCCCGTGGGGGATGTGTGGTGCTGTGATCCCAGCAGGAGATGAGGCTCCAGGGCTTCTTTTGGGGTCAAGCTTAAATTCTGGCCAGTATTTTACTTTGCCAGGGAACCGTGCTGGGTGTGAATTCAGAAAAGGTACAACCGTGTGTTTGTGGAATTTCTGCCCAAAAAAGATCTTCTTGTGTCTCCAGCAATGCCCTGAGATTGATCTCCTTGGGAGGGCAGAGCTGACCCGTTTAGTGCTGTGCTCCTCTGTGCTTGCTTCCTGTGTATCCTTTCTTATGGCATTTTTTTTTCCCCTGAAAGTAATATGGAAAAGGAGGGAAATACCCCTTCAAGCTCTCTTCTCTCCACATGGAATCTGTATGTTTTGATCTCTCTTTGGGGCATCTGCAGCTCCCTTCCCACTGCTTCCCCTTCCAAGCCCCTGGGGACCCTGAATCCTGGTTTTTGGAGACCCTGAGCAGGTCTTGCCTGGTAACCCTCGCCAGGTCTGCCTGGTGCAAACCACATCCACACTGCCCAACCCAGCCCCAGTTTGCTGATATCCCTAAACAAAGCTGTGAAGAGCCGTGGTGCAACTGCAGAGTCCTACGGCAATCCTGTTTTTCCTTCCCAAAATAGCAGAGAGAGTGTTTGGCAATAATAGTTCCTTCTGCAATAGAAGTGACTGACAACAGCATCTCCTGGTGAGAGAGACAAATGCGGAGTTTCAGACAAAAGGAGAAATTTCCTTTCCTTCCAGAACTGCAACCTGTGTTTTGCAAGTTAAATTGCTGCGATTCGATCGGAATCCACCTGGAGATGAGCTGGTTATTTAGTGACACATTGCTCCAAATTGCACACCCCCTACTTCTGGTATTTCTAAATTACTTGCCTGTTAGAAATTAATCCTAAAGAAAGGCAAACACTCAGCGTGCTGACAGCCTGAGGGTTCACTGTCACCCCTTCAGTAATTATGGATTTGGCAGGTTCGTGGCAAGGGGAGTGCAGCAAAGCCTTGAGGGAGATGTTGCCCTCCCTGATGCTGTGAGGGGCCAGGGGAGTGTGCACAGGGAAAAAACAGTTTTCTGATCATCTGGACGTGGTGGTTTCTGCGGTGTGGGTGGCAGGTGGGCACTGAGGTGGTGCAGAACCCTCCTCCATCTGTGCTGGAGGGGAGCTGGGGAGGCCTCTTCCCAGATTTTGCTGACAATGTGTCCCCCCAAAACTTGCCAAGGCAACAGAAGGGAAAATTAATCACAGGGAAGGCTGCTTGGAGCTGTGCTGGAAAACAGGCAGAAGTGACTCGCTGTGTTGGTTTCATTGGTACAATGTTCTAAATTGAGTTTTAACCACTTCCATCACTTTTCTCTCTCTAGAGGTAGATCTACCCTGAGGCAGGGATGGCAGCCTATCCTGTGTCCCCACCTCTGAGCAGGATCCTTCCTGGAAGCATCTGGAAGTCTCTAATCCCCACCCTCCCCTCTCCTTAGCTGCTGGTTTCTTTCCCTCCTATGGGAATCACCTCTGAGAGCTGCTCTGGCTACTTGCAAAGGTACATTTGTCTTTGTTCCCCACTTGTGAAAAGTGCCTTTGCTTCCAGGCACTTCTGTGTCCCCCTGGCTCTCCCCTGCTGCCCTCCTGGCCATGGGAGCACCCGATGCAGAGATAGAAATCCCTGCTGATGGGTACTGATGAACATGTCCTCATCCACACTTTTCCACTGTGTAAGACGCGGCGGCCCAAATTGCTGGCAGATTTTTGGGTCTAAAGGAAGTTATCTCCTTTACTGTTCCCATGTGGAAAATGGCATATGGTGATAGCTCCAGCTTGCAGCTCCCTGCGCCCTGTGGTGACTCCTGCAGGCTGGGTGCAGCCAGATTTGCTCCTGACATACTTTGTCACCTCCTCAAGCTGCTCCTCACAAGCTCAGCAGCTTAAATGTGCCTTTCAGTGAAAAATGCCAGGAGGAAATTGAAGTGTTTTTCCTCTTTTCCAATCAAAGTTGAGGGGTTTTCACCCAAACATGTGCCTGTCAGCTGGAGTTATGAGAAGCTACAGAATGACTCGGTGCTCAGCAGACTCTGGGGAGTGCTTGGTGCAGTGATCCACCTTGCTGGAACTGCTGAAACCTCACGACATCGGCTGGAAACAGGCCAAGAAAGATACATTTCCTTTATTTAACTTATTTATTTGCACTGGAATATCACCCTTGTTTTTTGTCTCATCACTTTCTGACTTAGTGCTCCAGAGCTTGGCTGTTCAGTGCCATCAGTGGGCAAACAGCTGGAGGCTGAAAGTCTGCTCACGGCAGTGCAATAAAAAACCTCGTCTGGACAAGCCCAGGGTCTTGATTTCAGCAGGAATGGCACCAGGAGAGACCTGCAAGAGAAAGGAACATGCTGGAGAGGAGCTGCAGGTGCATGTGGGGCTGCAGCTGCTGAACCAAACCTGAAGGTTGGATGATCAGAGGCAGGGGGTGTGCTGGGCTTTCCACACTGACCCGTCTCAGCCATTGCTATTAACATGAGATTTAGCATTTTTCTCACCTCATGTAGCTTTATTTGGGATGCACAAGCCGAATCTGGATCTGTTTCCAACTGTCTCAAGAGACCCTGCCTTTGAGAAAACCCAGTTTGGAAAAAGATGTGCACATGACAGCTGCCTGTCTCTGTGTGTGAGACAGCTGCTCATCAACTTAATGGCAATAAATTAACTCCCAGGTGGTCCTAATGGTGCCTTTGGGGTGTTCCTGTGCTTGGGATCTGCTTGGGTAACCATGTTTCTCTCTATTTTTGTTGATCAGACTTTTAAAATAGCCTGTTTGCTCTGCAGCACTGGGACTGGGTGGGTTGGGAGTCTTGCATGTCCCTGAACTTTGCCGTGCAGGTGGCTCAGCCATTAAGGGAGGAAAAATACACAGAATGGTTAGAACAGAACCATTAAAGGCCTCCAAGAGCACCAAGCCCAACCTGTGGCTGTACAGCACCACTGAACCACGTCTAACCAGGGAGTGCACCAGCCACAGCTCTTTCTAAAAACTTCTCCATCAGCCCTGGTTTAAACACACAGGAATTCCCTGCAGCCCCATCCCTCTGGCCTGGAGCTCTGGCATCATCCCTTCAGTGATAGAGACTGGTGACACCTGCAGGAGCAGGGAGAGCCTCGTATGGGACAGCGACCGCTTTTGGGGGAAGCATCTCCCCATGGGATGTGGGGCTGGAGTCTCCCACTGTTGCTGTGGCTGTTGGCAATGCCTGCCGGGAGGAGCAGACAGCAGCTGGAGCACAAACACAGCCAGGGTGGGGTGACTCACGCCCGGTGGTGTTACTTGCCATGTGTTATAATCACCGAGAAATGCTTTGCCTGTGGTATCATTTTCTTTAAATATATCATTAGGGAAAATGACAGCCCAAATTGTGGGAGGATGTTAATGGCTCTGGAGTGGCAGACAGA
This sequence comes from Regulus satrapa, assembly GCA_013396955.1. Lineage (NCBI taxonomy): Eukaryota > Metazoa > Chordata > Aves > Passeriformes > Regulidae > Regulus > Regulus satrapa. The sequence goes on from VWZN01006311.1 coordinate 17,389, forward strand.
TTGCAGAAAATAGTTCCCTGCAAACACGTCGCAGGTGGGAGCTGGGAGAGGAGGAAGGGAGACGGGACGGGCACGTGTGGGCTGGGGCAGCCATGGGGTGGGACACCCCTGCTCCCCCCAGAGTTTGGAAAACCCTCTGTGCCTCTCTGCTGCTCCTCCTTGGGAGACTTTAAAGGGACGGGGTGAGGACTGGGCCGTGCAAGACCGCTGGAAAGGAACAGTCTCGTTTAATCTCGATGTTTAAGTGCTGCGTGGTGAAGTGCCTTCACAGAACACAGCCAGGATGGAGCTGGCACCTCTGTCCTGCTGCCCCAGGCTGGGGGTTTGTGGTCCTGCCTCTCTGCTGTTCCTCAGGAGGTCTGGGTCTCCTCTTCCTGCTCTCTCAGAAAGTCCTTGTGGTCCCCAGGGCTGCTGAGATGAAGCTCCTGGTGTACAGCACCAGGGCTCTTTCCACCCTTTGCATGAGCTCTCCTTTTTTTTCTACCTCCGTTTTAAATTTTTTTTTTTTTTTAATTATGTGAAGAATAGCAAGGGACAGAATGAGGTTTGAACTTTTCAGCTCTCAAAGTTTGCTGTTTTTAATCAGCCCTATGTCCTCAACATTTTTTATTTCTGCTGAGCCTCTGTAATAAAAAAGAATGACATTTAATTTCCATGTGGCAGCCTGCAGTTCCAGGGGATGATGCACAAACACTGTGTATCCTGGTGGATAAAGGTCTTCTTCCTTGTTCTTTAAAGATTTTGTGCTTAAATCTTTTTGCAGTAGAATTTTTGCTGAAATTATTCCTCTCTAAGAGCACTTAGCAGTGAGAGTTTCTCTCACATGGAGGCATTAATTACCTCGACCCACCGGCTGCTCAGATCAAATGCTGAGGGCTGTGGGGAGCCCTTTGCATCAGAGGAGTGGTGTGGAGATGGAAGGAGGCTCTTCTGAAGGAAGAACACTGTGGAAATGGTGGTGTTTCAGCTAAACCTGCAGTCTTGAGCCTGCCCAGAGGTGAGGACAGCAGGATCCATGTCACTGGGAATGTCAGAGCCATTTCTGCTGCTGGCACAGCCACCCCATGCCCTTGTACAAAGTCCCTCCTCGAGCAGGAGCACTTTTAAGTACTGGAAGGTGCTGTAAGGTCTTCCCAGATTGCTTTTTCTCCCAAAGATACCCAAGGTTTCCCCTCAGGGAGGTGGGAATGACTGTCCTGCCCCTGGCTTCTCCAGGTATTTCTCTGCAGGTTTGCATTTCTGAGACTGTCACGTTGCTCCTGGCACGGCTCTGGGGTGAAGGGCAGATTTATGGCTCCACTGAGGGGGATGTGGCTGAGCCTCCCTCTAATGTGTCTGGTCCTGGGGTAGGAATATTTATAACCCACAGCCAGCCTGAATCATGCCCTTGCTTTTGATGGTGTTTCCAGCTCTCCAGGGAAGAGGGGAACCCACCACGCCACGTCCAGCGTGGCAGATGGAGAGAAAAGGGATTTATTTACTAGGAACAAGCTGGAAACACCCCCAAATGCTCCCCTCTGCCAGCAGCGGCAGCTGGGAATATAAAACACTTAAAAATGATGGAATTTGTTGACTGTCATTAATGTTTTATCTCCTCCATGACTGCTGTGTAGAAATGTTGTTTCAGGCTAGCGGCGCTCCCAGGCAGGGAGCTTCCAATGGGATAAATCAATGGGATAAATCAGATCCTGTTCATGATCTTGGGCCCTGAGGAGATGTTGTGGCTGTTTTCTTAGCTTTCAGTTGTTTCTTCTTCAAATTGAAAGAAGAATTAATTAATGAAATTTACTTTTAAAAGGATTTTCTTCTAGAGCCAGTAAGAATTTAGGTGAAATGGCACTGGGTTGTTCTGGTTGATATGGGAGGGATGGAGTCATCACAAGAAAAGTGTTTTCTTCACATGGGCTGATAAACAGCCTGCAATGTGAATATTTTCACACATTCAAGTGAGGTCTGACCCTCTGAGAGGTTTTTTTAACATGGATCTGTGAATAAAATAACATTTCTGTAAAGCTACAAAAATAAATAGCAAACCAGCACGAATCTCATGCTCCTATTCAGACAGTAAGAAAGTTGCTGGGTGTTTCTTGAACAGAATTTGAATCACTTGAAATATTAAGGGAAAAAGGGACTGAAAAAATGCTCAGTAGTGTGGAACCGTTTGGCAAATCAAGAGTGAGGAGGGCTCAGTCAGTCCCACCTGCACCAGATTCTTGTTGCTTTTCTGAGTTGGTGAAGCTGGCAATAATTACAATAAATGTGAAAAGCTGGTGCTGGGAAGGAGATGGGCTGGGTGGCCTGAGGGAATGTTCCACCCCTGGAGACATTGCTCACCACACAGGTATGATGTGTGAGAAGTGTGAGTGTGCCCTTGCCTCAGCTACTTTTATGTGCGTTGGTTTATGACTCTAATTCCACCTTAATTTTCCTTTGGCAATTCCTCATGCTCGGTGTTTGATGCAGCAGGCGTGAGATGCTCTTTGATGCAATTACAGCTCTGGAGCTGGAGCGGGCTGGAACACCTGATTTAAATTCCAAGCCTACTGTGAGACAGATGAAAGCAGTCACTTGGATAGCTGCCGGCTCCTGGGTTTTGCCTCTGCTATCAGCGCAGGATCTCGGATTTGCTCCTTGGCTGGATGATATCACCACAACTCCAGCTCAAGGCTGCCTCGTGGGGTTTTAAGGGATGTTTTTTCAGTCTTTCTGCTACTTAACTGCAGTTAAAAAGCATCAAGTGCTGCCTCTGGGTGAGGGAAAGCCTGGTTGATGAAATGTGTGTTCTTTTACTCTTGGGCAAATGTCCATTGCGACAGCCAACAAAAGTACACAGAGGTCAGTTCCTCAAGTACCCAAGGGCAGGACAAAGCCAGAAAAATGGATGGGATATGAGGCTGGTGAGTTCTGCTCTGAAGCAGAAAGGAAAATACTCATTGGGGGATGTTTTGTGAACAATTACTCCCATGTCCAGTGCCTGATCCTGCAAGAAATAGCTTAGAGTTGAAACATGATTTGTAGATAAATTAATGATAAACTGATTATCCCATTCTGTTTGGCTTTTTCCGCTTATTTCATCCTTCACCTCTTCAAAAGGGCAGTTGGTGATTTGGGTGATTTGCCCAGTTTCCAGCTGTGCACACCAGCTCCATGTTTGCTCCCCAACCTCCCTTTTCCTCCTCCAGCTGCTGCAAGAGGGACTCAGCTCCTGGCAGGAGCTTCAGCACGTGCAGATGTGCTTCATCATCTCAGCTGCTGCTGCTACATGAATACATTTATTTATTGCTGCTTTCATTAAATAAATAGCCAGAGATTATCCACGTGGCTCCTGAGGAAACTGGAGATGGAAAGATAGATAACAATAGGAAAAGCCTCTTGTGGCTGGTTTGTAGCAGTTCTGTCTCAAGTCCAGCAGTCTGAGCAGTTTTAACCATACCTCCCATTAGTGCTGGACATTCCTGTGGGATCTTTCCTGCTGAGGTACCTGCATGCTGCAGGGACAATATGAAACAATTCCCACCCACAGCAGTGCCTGAATGTGTGTCCAAGATGGAAATAAGGATGCCACAAGTCAGTAGACAGACATCAAAAAAGAGATTTTTCTCAACTCTTGCTTGTTTCTCTAAAGCCTCAAATCTCATTAGAGTTTAAGGCAGCATGCAAATGTGTTTTGCTGAAATCAGCAGGACCCTGGGAGCCCCTGACAGGGTCCTGGGGTGCCCCACACCTTGAGCTGGAGGTGCTGCCCTATTTGGGAATCTCCTCTCCTAAGGGCATGTGCCTCCTGTTTGTCTCCAATCGTTCTTATTCAATATTATCCTGAAAACCCAATCAATGAATCCACAAAAAGACTCACTGAAGGGAGGGCAGGTCAAATTGCATGTTATCGTATGCCTTGCTGAGATGTTTTAAATTAGCAGAATTAGCTAATTAGGCACTCTCTCTGCTCTGTCCTGCAGCCCCAGGCACTGCTGGGTGGGAGCATCCTGCAGGATCTCTCCTGCTCTGACTCCAGAGGCGTCTTGGAAGTGACAAGAGATGCTCAGCAGACTTTAATGTCTGCTCATGAGGAGCCTTTATTTAAAAAAGGCAAAACAACCCCAACCCCCCCTGGTTTACACCTGCATGGAGAAGAGCAGATATTCAATTAAGGTTCTGATCTCTCTGAGCAATTACTGTGGAGAAAGGAAACTGCCTGGTTATCTGTGAGTGCTGATAACTCATCCTGCACCTCGCAGGCACATTGCCAGAAGCAGGGAAATTGTAAAAGGCAGTGTTGGGTTCCTGGCTGTGAGCTCAAGACAGACTCGAGCCCTGCTGTGCTCATGCTGGGGCTGGGGCTTGGCCTGGGGACTCCTCTGGGTGGAGTGGATGGCAGTGAGAGCCCGTGTGGAGGAAGGCAGAGCTGTCCAGCACGGACACAGCACAGAGGGATGATGCTCCATCTCCCTGTGTGTCACTGACTTCGGTCAGTCTGGACCTCAGGGTGGATTGATGACAGAGGAGCATTTTGGGATGTTCAGTGAATGGCAGGAACGAAGGGAAGGCATCAGCTGTGTTTCTGTAGGAGCCACATCTGAGACACAGCATGGCTGGAGCTGTAGATTTCAATCCAGAGGGCATCTCCCATCACATCCAAACATGAAATTGCTCTCTTGGATGGCTGGGTCTGCTCCCAGGGGAGCCCTGAGCCTTGTCTGAGCCTGGGGACAGGGCTGAGGAGGAGGAGGAGGGTGGGAAAGCGGAGAAGGAGAGTGCCCCACTGCAGGCTCCTGGATGGCCGTGCAGCTGGCCCCCCTGCAGAGGGAGGAGGCTGTGCAGGTAACCCAGTGTCACCTTCCTGCAGTGCTTCCCCTGCACCATCCCCTGGCTCGGGGATGGAACTCACCCCAGACTGGCTCTGTGCTGGCAGCTCCCGGCCTCTAATGAGAGCTGCAGAGGTTCCAATTAGGGGCTGTTAATTGAAAGCCATTCCCCTGCTCACATCCGTGGGGAGTTGGGGCAGGCTGGCATTTCTGAGGATTGTGGAAACAAAGCTGGAGGAGAGCACATAAAAGCTGGGACTCACCAAAGTTCTTATCTTTCATGGGAGCAGTTTCTCCATGAGACCATCAAGGGATGAAGAAAAGTCCCCGTGAGGTGACTTTCTGCAATGAGAAAAGAATGAGAAAACCCTCAGATCTCAGAGATTTAAGGAGCAGCTCCTCCTGTTTCCTGCTCATCCATGAACAGGATGTGGAACCTCCTTTGCTCTGGAATAAGCAAGGCTGTGCTGCAGCTTGGATGGGACTTCTGGAGCTCCCTGCAAATCTCATCAAGGCCAGGCAATTTATCATCATTATCATTTTTGAAACAATTGGAAAACAAGCTGGTAAAACTTCCCAGAAAGGAAATTTGCTTCCTCAGCAATAGATAGGGAAGGAATTATCCTCATCTGTTTGTTCTCTTCTCTGGGGAAGGAGACAGTGGTGGGAGCACTGTTGTGCTGTGTGGGGTGGCTCTGTGGAAAAAGGCTGGAAAAATTTCCCATGGACAAATGAGTGGACTCTCAGGACTCACTCCTGGTCCAGAAATGTGTTTGGGATGGATTCTGAGCCAGACTGCATCCCTTGGTGTGGTGCTGGACCATGGGGCAGCTCTGGCAGTTGGGTGGTTGCTGCTAAAAATGGGTCTGTGCCCTTCTGTGCTGTCTTCTTTCCTAAACCCAGCTGGTGATGGGGAATTTCTGCTTTTCCTGGCTTTATAGAACAAAATCTTGTGGTTGTAATACAGATGTTTTTTCTCCAATTCCTTTTCACTGAAGAAAGTTGTTTCCTCCCTCTCCAGTGTGACTATAACACACGCTGTAAAAACAAGTTATGTTCTGTGGAAAATCAGTTTTCCTGTGTGCAGTGGCTCTGGGGAAGAAAGCAAGACATCATCCTGTTGGTCTCATGTGGGGAGAGGTGCAAAGCCAGAGCAGGCTGAAACAAATAGGAATCATTTTTCATGAGATGGCCCCATGTGCAGACAGTGCTGAAGAGCTTACAAAGTGAGCAGAGTGGGAAACGGGGACAGAGGCGCCTCCTCTGCTGAGCATCTGTAGAAGCCTGGCCTTGGGGGAGATATTCTTAACATATTCCTGGGCTTTCATTCAATTTGCAAATTAATTTTACCTTTCTCAGTAGCGTGAAGGGATTCTGACTTGTACCTGTGACTGAAACTGGGGTAATGCCCAGATACTGAGGGAATTGCAATGAAATGGTGAAATCCTTTAAGCCTATTAGTGAATAATGGTGTTGGCTTTCAGTGGAGTTGGAGTAGCCATAGCATTTTAATTTTCCTAAAAGGTCCATGTAACACTGTGCCTGATTCCCGCAGTAAGAAGCACAGATAACTCCTTGCCAAGGAAAGCTTAAAGTTATTCCCCAACAAATTGACTTTTTTCTTCATTATTCCTTAGACTCTTATCTCTGGTTCCAGGCTAAGGGATGCTAAACTTGAAATGTTTAAAACATTAGAAGTTGCAAGCTGTGGGCAGAAGTGGTCCCAGGACGTGGAGTGTGGACAACTGTGTGTGTCTGCAGGAGTTTCATGGTAATCAGGGGAAAAATCAACTGAAATAAACTTTATTGGCACATTGCTGCATGGCCTTCCCATAGAAGCTGTGCTATGAATCAAAAGAGCAATGAAAATTTCAATGTTCTCTCCAGGCTCTGTAAAATGACAGCAAAACCTTTGGGTCTCGCTGTCCTGGGCTGCAGAGAGCCTTGCTCTTGCTGAGCTGTTGTGGCTGTAGCAATGTTCCTGCCATGAAGTTTAGGTCATTTTGGAGTCGGATTGGAGCCCCTGTGATGTGCACCACACCTGTCCCAGTGGTTCTCTTCCAGTTTTGGGCAGTTTCATTTTTTTGGGGGGGTTTGCTGGAAACATCTCAGCCTAACATAGCTCTGTCTTCACTTGCTGTGTTTGTGAGCTGAGTCCCCACAGGTCAAGCTCCAGATTTCACCAATATGGGGAAGATTAGGATTTTTCTTTGGCAAAATCTCAGGAGCTTGAGCTCAGCCTTCTGTTTCTGTGAACGCTTCTGTCAGGAGCAGAAATGCCATATGGGAATTGTGGGATGGGAGGGATTAACTTTCCCAGGTGCTTTCACCTGAGTTTCGTGAGGCAGGGGCTGCACTCAAACCACAATAATAACCAAGCACGGTAAATACAGGTAGTTAAGGAGCATTAGGATTTGGTACCTACCAGCAATCACCACATTTTTCTGGTTTATTAGGCTGTAGAGGGTGTAATTGGGAGCCCTGCTCCTGCCTCTTCCCTGCGGTGCTTTTCACTCGCTGGATTATTAAACAATTCCAGGAGAACCACACACAAATCATTTGTTTTGCTCTGTTTTTTTTCCACTCTTTTTATTTTGCTTAATTTTTTTTTCTGTTACACGAGCCTTTGGGAACATAATGCTACAAACATTATTAAGAAGCCATTGACCATACATGCCCCGCAGATTTCTCCGATAAAAGCCACTGCCTCTTGCTTTAGAGAAAGGAAGATTAAATACAGGGCGACTGCAAACATGTTCCTGGGAAGAGTGGGTGAAGTTGCAAAAGCAGAGACCTTCAGACGTCAGTGATGTCCTTTGTGGCTGACACGATGGCTCGGGGTCTGTGAGGACACCGGGCTCCTGTGGAGAGCTGTGGGTTTATAGATGGCTCTTGTCTACAGAAAGTGGAATTAGATGAGAACATTGTGACCTTAAAGCCTCCTGAATAGCTCAACGCATGTGCTGAGCTGGGAGATGGAGTGTGGAGGGGTCATGTAGGGTTTGGACCGGGAAAAGGGTGAAAAATGGGAGGAGGGGGTTGAGGCAAAGGTCAGCAGGGTCAGCAAAGGGTGATGAAAGTGACTGTGGCTAGATTAAGGGTGAAAGAGTACCCGACTCTCACCTGAACATTTCCTTTTATCATCTTGAGAGGAGAGAAGGTGTGATGCTGTGGCCTGGGAAGAAGGAATCTGCAGAGCTGTCCCGTTCCCTCCTCTTTTCTGGCTCTCAGGCAGCTTCTCTTTCCTCCTTGAACGTGCCCAGCCCAAGGTCTGTGGTGGTTATAGACAGCTGAATGAGTTACTGCTGGCTGCTGTCCTGCCCTGGAAGGAGGTGCTGGACCACTGCTGGGCAGGAGGCAAGCTTGGAGCAGGCGTGCCAGCCTCTGTCACTGCTGGGTGCCCGTGCACAGATGCCCTGTGTGCCTCTGAGCTCTGTGGATGGAGCCCGTGGCACGTGGTGAGCACTGACAGCAGTTCTCTAATCAGATGCAGAGCCCTTGTCAGCCCAGAGTGTTTAGCCCGTGCATTTGAAACAAGCTGCTGCCAGCTTTGGTTCCAGAGTGTCACCATTTGCACATTCTAACAGGGAGAAATCCTGCCTCATCTGGGAGCCGAGTTTCTGCGGGTGGAGAGATCCGAGCAGCCACACGGCCCTGGTGCATCACCCAGCTATGGAAAAAGTGTAACAAGGGCTGGATAAAAAGCTCTGCTGCTCTTCCACAGGGCTGCTGGATGCCATTCACCAAAGCCTGGAGTTGTTGTTTTCCTCTCTGGCTGTAAATTGTTCTGATCAACAACATATGAAAGACACTACATCAAAAGAAGTGGAATCAGATAGACAGCAGGCTTCCCTAGGGAGCTGGAATTACTTGGCATTTGACTTTGTGCCCTTGAAACAAGCCACCATGAGGCATCTGTGTGCCCTGGGTACCAGCTCACCTGCTCTGCCTCAGTGCTCTTCTGGTGCTATACCTTGGTCTGGATGTACCCTGGGCCAGCACCAGATAGAAATTATGTTATTTTGGGTGGTGCTTCTCCCTCAAGGCTGCAGTTGGGTATGGGGTACCCTTTTCACCCTCCTCTGCCTGGGCTGGTGCTGGTGGATGGAGAATACAATATTTTTGGAGGAAGAAAAAGCCCAGATGCCACTCTGATTAAGCACCCCTGCGAAAAGTGATGCCAATCCCAGCTCTGGAGCCCTCCCCTGCAGTGGGAGGGAGGTCGTTAACTCTGATTAGAACACTTGTGATTCCAACAAGGCCTTTCATTTCCACCCTGGCTCCTGTTCTGCATATTTGATGCTGTTCTCCAGTGACAGAGTGCAAATGTTAAGATGTTAGAGTAAGATTGCCCCAAGGTTCAGACACTAATGACAAGAATTATCACAGTCTGAGTAGTTCAGGACTTGAGAAAAGGTACAAAACAATTAAGTCGTGATTAACAGGCGAGTGTTTCCATAATTATAGAGCGAGGTTTTGTGATACTTCTTCCTGCCTTTTATAAAACAAAAGGAATCCAGGGCCAGAGACTGCTCTACTAAAAAACCCACTGGTGATACTGGGTAAGCAGAGAAGACCCAAGTGAAGCCCAGCCCCTGTTATGATGTAGAAACTGAGGGTCCTGCAGGATGTGGAGCCTCATTAATAGACATTGATGAAACAGTCCTCTACCTTTGGGTGGCAGATTGTGTTGCAGTGCCAGGGACTACTAAATACAAGCATTAAAAATGACTTTCTGGGCACCCTTGTCATCTCCCAGCCTTTTTTGGGGCAGTGCTCCTCAGTCCCTTTAAATATAAAAGGATGAATTATTTTTGCATAATAAAGGAGAAACTCACTGAACAGAAGAGACTTTAACTTCACCTTTTACATACAAAGACCTCCAAAAGCAGCTTTTTAGAATTAAATGAGGGAATTAAATTAAGGGAGTGGGAGAGAGAAATTAAAAGGTTTTGACAACAAGCCTGGTTATTTGTGAAGAGGGAGGAGGTTGTAGGGGGTGTCAGTCCTGGATGATGCTGGTTGCCCTTTGCTGCCCAGCCAGGAGGTGCCACGATGTAAATGCAGCAGAGCAGTGGATCTGTTACATCCATTTAACTTGTCAGCCTGTAAAGGACTGTCAACTGTATGGAAGGGGAAGCTGGGATAAATCATAAATAGTTTAATTATTAGGTAGTGCCATAAATATTCCCACCAGCCTCCTGGGAATTAAAAAGGTCTGGATTTCCCTCTTGCCAGCAGCAAGGGGGTTGTTGCTGGTTGAGATCCAGCCTGACTGGGCTGTGTCCAGGGACCAACCAGTCCTGTGGGGTGAAGGGGAATTCAGCAACTTGCTGAGGCTCCTGAGTTTTGTCTGAAAGCTCCTGAGGTCACTGGTAGGTTATTTATAAGCAATCAGAAATCAGGAGTGATTTGCTATTACAGAGAGATGCTAATTCAGGTTCTAGAGGGGATTCATTAGCTGAAATGGCTTTGCTGTGTGTGCTGATGACAGCCCTGTGGGTGCAGTGCCTCTGCCTCCAGGGGGGCTCGGATGCCTGGGGGAGCAGGAGGAGCCCCAAATAGAAGCCATCTGGCACCAGTGGTTATCTGAGTCCACCTGGGCAGTTCTTTCCCCCTGGACACCTTCCTGTGGGGTGACAACAACCCCAGCTCATCCTGGGATTGACTCCCAAATGACCCTTGAGGAGTGGATCCTCTTCATCTTAGAGGACTTTCCAAACTTAACATTGCCATGCTCCTCCTCCTTGAGGGAATGTTTCCTCCCCATTCTTTTCCCCAGTGTCATGGCAGGGCTGTGGAACACTTCCTGCATGAGACAGCACCTCTGGCGAGGAACAGCTCTAATTTAGCCCTAATTTATTTGGGACAGCCTAAGACAAGGACAGAAAACCACACGGAGCAATGAAATACATGGGCAGCGTGGCTGCAAATCATTCTGCTCCTCTTGGCAGAGGAGTTAACTGTTGAAGAAAATTGGGCAATTGGTGGTGCTGCCAGCTGTACAGTGCTTTTGGATGGCCAAGGTGGCAGAGCTAATTTTCAACCCCGCTGGGATGAAGAAAGCTGTGAATTACAGAGGGTGGAAAATGCCACAATAAAGAGATGAATAGAAGGAAAAAAAGATAGTTTTCTCCCCTTGAAATATTTCTTGATATGAAAGAGCTCTAGTTCTGAGCTAGAAGAGGACCAAGAGTCTTGTATTTTGTGAGGGTTTTATTGCTGTTGACACGAAGTAGGTATCATTTATGTTCACTTATCATTTATGTACATGTGAGAAAGGGAAAAGAAACCCGTTTGCCTTTATTTTCATGCTTCCAGTTCCTTCCTGGTGTAGGTGTTTTTCCTAACTCTGTAGGATCAGCTCATTAATCAGCCACTGCTGCCCTTCCTGTAGGTTGTTCACAGGAAGCCTCAAGGAGAGCCAAGGTGGGTATAAAACAGGGCTGTCAGGAGACAGCAGAGCAGAGGGGACATCCTCTGCCACGGAGCTGGGACCTGCCAGGGACTCCCAGCTTTTCCTGCCATGTCTGGGGTGTTTGCAGCATTTCCCTTGTTTGATACAGGGTAGAGTTTCCATGTGGAGGTGGATTTTAGTGGGGGCTCTATCTGGGAGGTGCTCTGGTTCTTGGGACCAGACTGGGGAGATGTCTCTGCCCCCATGGCTGGATTAGGGAAGTGCCTTTGTACCTGAGGCTGAGTCTTGGCAATCAGCCACTGCTCACTCGTGCCTCTGTGACTCCCCAGCTCCAGCCTGGCTCGCTCTGGCTGGCAGGGAGTCAGAAATGCTCCTGCTTGCAAATAAAATCCCACTCCATTTGGCACTTTGGAACAGAAAGGAAGGAGAAAACACCTGTGAAGCAGAGAGCCAGGCTGTCAGCACTGGTTTGTGTTACTGTGAACTCTCTCAAGGCACTGAGGGGACAGAGCTGGGTTGGCTTTGCTCAGTGCTTGCCAGGCTCTTTAGGAGAGGAATTAGCTCAGCACAGATATAATTATTCCAGCAGGGTGATCACTTCTGCAAGGCTGACATTTCCCTGATGTAAAGACTGTGGGGAGAGGGGAAGGCCCAGGAGTGTGAAGGTGAGGGACAGCCCATTGTATTAATAAGCCTCAAAGCCCTGAAGGAATGAGCTTTCCAGCTGGGCTGGGGAAGCAAGGCCTGAATTATTCCAGTGCCTTTTGGCCCAAGAACAGCCTCTGATGGAAGACCAGCTGGAAAGATTGATACCTGAGGACTTTCTGCAGCAGAAATATCCCAGGCCCGGGAAGCTGTGGGGGTAGAGGCAGTGTTTGATCCTCTGAAACCTTTCCTGCCCCAATTCCAGGTGAGATTCTTCCCAGGCTTGTGATAACCCTGAGTTATAATTTGGGGAATGAAAACACATTGGAAGGGAGTGGATGAAGCTTGGACATCACCAACAGGAAAGTTCTGTCGCTTTGGTAGACCCAGGGCATTTGATCTGTAGGACGTCTAATCTGGTCTTAGAAACATCAGGTATCCATGAGTGTGCCATCTCTTCAATGCCCTGTTTTGCTGCTCAGTTACCTGGAAGGTGAGTTAGACCTCAGCCCCAGTCTGACTGTGCCAGTGTTCATGTTGCAGCCTGAAAAGGCTTTGCTGGTCTCGTCCATGCGTGGAAAGAAAAAGCATTGCAAAAAGGGTCCTCGCTATTCTCTCCTGCAGGAATTGCACAGTTGTGGCTCATGCCTTGCCATTTCCACCCCCTCAGTCACAAGTTGTCCCTGGGGGCTGGTGATCCCCTCTTGGGGCAGCAAAACCTCGGTGGAGATGGGAAACACAGGATGGTCTGTCCCATAGGGACCCTTTCCTCCAGAAGCGTCAGGAATGGAGAGTCAGGCAGGAAAGGAAAGTTCTTAAATCACTAAAATAAAAGCTAACCCCAGCAGTCAGTCCATCAGTCACCATCCACCAGCTCAGGAGGATGCTCTACTTCACCCCAGTGCCTCCAGCACCAAGGGCATTTTTATTTAGCTCCCCAGCACTTTGATTTTGCCTTCTGCACTGAGATGAGCTGTTTACTGAGAAAATAAATGTGATGTTTAAAAATACAGCAGGATGGATGTGCTTCAAAGCAGGTGGGGGAGAAATGTGAGCGGCAGCTCTGAAGTGCCCATCCCTGAGTGCCTGCAGCACATTTCCCTCTGTGCAGTGCCCGTGTGCTGCTGGCTCCCAGCTCCTCAGGACGGGCTGTGGTTACTGCTGGAGCAGGGTGAAAGGGTTCTGTTTATCTTGGGTTTGTTATTTCAAAAGGAAGACAGAATAAATACCAGGCAACAAAGCTTTTACCTCTTTGCCCGTTGTGTAATGCAGAGACCACTTGTGATTAATAGAGGGTGAGCTCAGCTCTCCAGAGAAGTTGGAATTAAAGCCAGGTGAATAATAGATTGTTTTTCTGCCTCTGTTGGTGGCTCCAGGAGAATCAAGTGCTATTTTAATTTGGGCTTAATTTACAAAGATATTTTTGTTAAGTTTAGGTTGTTTTTTCCTGCTGCAATATGAAATAGTAATGTCAGCAAGGTGATGGGTTCAGAAAGCCAGAACTCTGTGTCCATTATAAACCCTGTGGATGCAGAAATGTACATCTGATTTTGGCAGGGTGTTCGGGACACTTGTTGGGAGTATGCTGTTTTACTGTAATATTTCTTTTCTTAAGGGGGAGTTTAAAGGACAGATCATGGAATCTTGGAATAGCTTGAGTGGGCAAATCAAGCCCATCTCATTCCACCCCCCTGCCCTGGGCTGGGACAACTTCCACTGTCCCGGGTTGCTCCAAGTCCTGAACACTTCCAGGAACGGGGCAGCCACAGCTTCTCTGGGCACCCTGTGCCAGGGCCTCAGCACCCTCAAAGGGAAGAATTTCTCCCTAATATGCAATCTAAACCTACTCCTTCTCAATTCTTGCACTGGCTGGGGATTTGCAAGACTCTTCTCCCCTCCCCTTTGGGGCAAGCACCAGCATCCCTGAGCTGGTTCAGCACCTTTTCCTCCAAATGCTGGGAAGCCAAGCCCTGCACTCACAGACTCCTTTGGCAGCAGCTCAACCTGAAAGTTTTATGTCATCGTCTCCACACAGAAGGTAAAAGCCAGAAGACAGAATGTGATTTGGGATTTTTGCTCCATATTTGTGTCTTCAAGTTCCTCTGGAGTGTGATAAATCTTTCTGCTAGATTCCTGGGTCCAAACTTTCAACCGTCAGCGACAGCTTTTAGCAGCTGGCACCAGAAGTCCTGCTGCAGGATTTAAAAGTGTATTGGAAACAATTTTGTTGCAGGCAAGTTAATAAAGATTGAATGATGTCAGACCATGTGTTGAAAGCAGTGTGAGTAGTTTAATATGAGTATAAATATTAAACTGTCAGGGGCAAGTATATGAGAAAAACAATCTTGGAATGGTATAAGGAGTAATAGGTAAACATTACCTTTCATTAAATTCACTTAAAAAGTTTCTGCTAAATTTAATTCAGACCTTACATTTAGGTGTATGGGGAAATGATTGCTACCAGTCATCATAAAGTAAACTTCTGTTTTTCCCCTTTTTGCTCCTGAATTTTCAGAAGTGACTTGGGAGTTGCTTTTATCCAGTTTACTTTACTGCACACTGAACACAAGGGAGAGGCAGGTGGGTTTGAGGGTGTGGTGATGCTGCTGCACCAAGGACACAAATTTTCCCCTCCCTGTACATCCAAACTCAGTCTGGCTGCTTTGGAGCACGTAGTAAAGAGTTAAATTATGCAGTGTCCTGTACCTTTTAGCAGTAATGGGGGTCAAGGATCTGGAAGTGGAAGAAGAGGGCCTCAGGAGAGGGGTGGGACTCAGGGGAGTTGGTTGCATGCAAGCCCTACCTTGGGGAAGAGCTTCACTGTAGCAACATCACTCCCCAAAGAAGCACTTGAGACACAGATCCCTGAAGTCTAAAGCCAGGCACTTAAAAACCAGTGGAGTTCCTGAGTTCTCCTATAAGGATCATCAACTTTAAAAGCAAGTCTAAGGGGTGTAAGAGGAATAAAACACCCAGAGATGGGCAATGGCTCTGTAGACCAAACAGCTTTACCTTGAGCATCTCCTGTGCAGCCCCACCACCACTGCAGCTCAGGCTGCCCAGGTATGACATGTGCTCGGGTGAGGCTCCTCTTTACTCAGGGGGGCTTTGTCTGGCCATTTGGGTCATTACAGTGGGGTTTGCTTCATGTTTAGCAATCCGAAATTTTCCCTGTCTCCTGCAAGGAGCTGCAAACATTTATTCATTCCTGGGCTTTGACCTAATTCCCGGCCATAAATATTAAATTTCTGCAAGGGACCAGAGAGGAGATGATAAAGCAGAAGCCCCAGTCAAATGGCACAGATGTGAAACAGCCTTTAATTGACTTGCTTTTGTCAAACATAATTAAGTCCTACATTTCATTGCAGTCCTTGGCTCGCAGTCAGATCTCGAGAAGTCTTTGGTGATAAAAGAGTATTCTTGCTTCAAATGAGACTGATGAATTCTTGCAATCGCTCGCACAGGAGGCACAACATTTTCTGTTGTATTGGCTGAGAGTAAAGCCGTGAGGCACTGCCAAAACCCGGGTTTCTGATTACAATGAGGTGCCAAGATGTCACTCCTCCTTCTGTGCATCTTGCTTGTATATTCCTTCCACTCGTGTGAGCATCAGTTGCTTCACAGTTTGTCAGCTCTGGGTGGGCTCAGCTGCCCACCCTTCCTGTCAGGGTTTGCCTGTACATGCTTAACCACATGCTTAAATCTCCAATATGTATATTAAATTCATAATTTTAAAATTTTAAATATTTTTTTCCCTGGGTGAGGATGGACTTCATTTACCTATGTAAATGTTTCATTGAACTGAGGCCTCAGGGTCCAGTGCAGTGTTTGCAAAGCTCCTGCCAGCATGCCTGATGTGTTTTGCTGGGAACAAAAGTATCAGGAATTTAGATTCCTTTGTACTGGTCATTGTCCTCCAGAATCAAGCAGCACCTTTTCCCTGTGAAAGAAAAATAAGTTGTGATAAAATGAAGGAGCTGGGTCGATGGTTTGAGTGGCAAACCTCAAGCCAGTCCACATTAAACTCTGCTAGGTGGGAAGTCAGATCCTTGTGCAGGCGCCCAGGAAAGCTCCTGCTGAGTCTGCGTGGGGAGTATTTAAGGCACCTTTGATAAGAGGCTGAAGATAACCAGGGAGATGCAGATGTGAAGGCTCCTGGGAGGTTTTCATTCCTCCTTGCAGAGGAAAAGGACTTGAAAACCTTCCCTTGCCTTGCTCTCTTTCTGTTTGTTGCATTATTGAATTTCACCTTCGCTCGCTGGATTTCTTATGTGCTGAAAGGAAATGAAATCTCTGCTGTGCTATTGTTGTTCCCTGCTCAGATAAATAATGTTCTGCTGAATTCAGGGAATTGCATCCTGGCTTTTGCCTGCCAGAGGCACTGCTCTGGGGAAGCATGGTTCTAACAGGTGGGAAGAGCTCAGAAGTGCTGATTTAAAGAGAAATCTTTAAATCCACACTTTTGAAGCTGGATCCTTTAATATTTAAGCAAAGCTACTGTGTGTTTTGGATGAGAGTAACTCCAGGAATTGTCACCTACCTGGAATACAACAGAAAAAGCTGAGTTTTGATTCAGTTTCAACTGAGACACTTTGTCTTGGTTTTTTTTTGGGTTTTTTTTTTTTTTTTGCCTGCTGAGCAAAAAGGGAAAAAAAGGCAAAAACCCCTTTTCTGAAGGAAATAAGTGTTCAATCTCCAATTCACTGGACAGAGAGAGTCTTGGGGATTAACACAGCTCAAAGCACAGTTCAGCTGCTCTGAAAGCAGAGGTATCACTGTGGTATGAAAGTTCTTGTAGGACGGTTTTCCTTGTCCTCAAAATGAGGCAACAGAGAGAGGCGAGTGTGAGCTGAGCTTCCCGACGTGCTGCTCAGCGGGAGTGACGCTGCTCACGGTCCAGCAGCTCCAGAGGCATCTGATACTCGAGAGGATGGGTGGGAGGAAGGACAGGGGGATTTGGGGAGGGCATCAGGGGTGCTGGAGCTCGGGAGGGAGCTCAGACTGCAGAGGGGATGGCTGAGGCCTGGGAAAGCTCCGGGATGGAGGGCGAGGGAGGGGGGTTTGGTCTGGCTGCTGGGGACCCTGCCTGCTGGGGACCTGCACTGCAGTGGCCACGTGCCCTCTGGAGAGGGCAGGGAGGACACCTGGCACGGTGGCTCTCAGCAGTTTTTCCTTTGTCCAGTGTCTGTAGCATTTCTATTTTTGGACATTTTGGGACATTATTCTCCCAAGGCCGTGCTAAGATGTGAGAGCAGGTCCAAGTTACCAACGCTCCCTGTGATCTCTGTTTCAACCCTGCCCTCCTGATGCTTGGCTGCTGACACTCAGCTCCTTTGAAGGGTGCCAAAAAGTTGGGTTTTTCTTGTGTTGGCCCTTTAATCTCCTGCTGCAAAGGGCTGTTTCATGCTCTCTTGAGTTGTCTTTGTCTGCTTCTTAGTTGCCCACAACCTCGAGACACTCAAGAAACTTTGGAAAAGGATGAGTCTAATTCACTTTTTAATTAACTGAAGAAAAAAGAATATATCCTTTGGAGAGCAAATGTTATTTTCCATCAAGATTTTCCTGATTCAGATTTAATTTCTACCCAGAGGGAAATTTGACATGGCTTAATACAAGCAGACAGGAGCAGAAACCTGGAGAGATAACTCCTTACTCAGAAATGTGATCAGAAATGCTGGGAAGCTGCAAATTTGGGGATCACCTGGCTGGGAAGGGAGATTTCAATCTTCAAGAGAAGGGAGTGCTTTTATCTGTAGCTCTGTAAGACCTCTTGCTTCAGGCTGCAGGAGTGAAAGTGTGCATGGATGTGTTTCCTAATGAACCCTGGAGATGTGGCAGAGGGATCCTTTCCCAAGGGGATGCTGCATCTTGGGGCAGGGTGGGCTCTGCTGCTCCTGCTGGCAACCTGCAGGAAGAAAACTGTTCCCACTCCCCAGGGGGACTTTTGCTGGAAGTCCCATGCAGCCAGTAATTATAACACCGCAAGGCTTTCTCTTAATGAGCTAATAATTTTCTAACACAGAAGATATTTTGACCAAAACAAACCTGGAGCCTGTTCTGGACTTGGTTGCTGGACAGGAATTTTGTGGTTGCTTAGGAACTAGTGATCAGTGCCTGATTACGTCCAATATGGGCTCACAAAGGGCATTTTCATTAAAATCATCATTATTTATGGCCATACGGTCCTACAGCAGCTTCCATAGGGATGTCTCTCCAGCTTGGAATTGTTGGAAAGCTAAAATATGAACAGAAAAGGGTGAAGAAATTTGGAAAACTTTAGGTAGAGATCTTTATGTGGACAAGTCCCTGGGATTCATTATAAAGAGATGTTGGTTTGCCTTGAGGGACTTCCAGATCCAGGAGCCAGGTCAGAGAAGATAATCCAAAAAACTCCAAAAAAGGAGTAGTTTGTAAGAGAAGCTGAATAACAAACAGTGTGTATCAGAAACTATGAAGCTCAGCCTGCTGATGAGGGAAAAGAGCTTGAAATCTGTGGCTATCAAGAGTAAGAACAAAAATTTTAAATATCATTAAACAGAAAAAAAAATAGTGCCAGTTGGTGTGCTCATCACTGGGTGACACGGTTCAATCAGCACAGTAAGATCTGGTCAGTATTTCTTTGTGGCATTTAGAAAGACAGAATGATGTGCTTTATCTCACTAATGGGAGATCAAATCATTCCTGTTCCATCTCTAATCAACAGTGGAGTAAATTATATCTGTGTTGTCAGGGGGTACACTTAGAAATCAGTGTCCATATAACTCGTGTCTGAATGTCTCAGAAGATTGAGGTCTGCAGATGTTTGTTTTTAATCAACACCAGAAAAGTTGGGAAAGAGCTGGTTTATATTTTCAGGAGGCTGTCCTTATGTCCCAGACAACTACAAGCCAGTAATCCTACACAGAATAATGGTATAGGTGAAAGGGAATTCAAATGAGGAAGAATTAAATGCTGGGGATAAAACTAATGGATTTATGAAACACAGATCCTTAGACATCTGAGTTCATTAGCTTAGTCATGGTTATTAGGTAGCTCTAATATTCACGGGGTTTTGCAAAGTGTTTGACATTGTTTCACATGGAATTTGGATTAAGCCACCCGAGGGGGCACAGAGAAACACTGGTGAGAGCGGGGAGCTGCAGGGATGGGGGATCCTTACCCCACGGTGGGAGCTCTGCTTGGCCAGTGGCACTGATGAGGGCTCAGCACTGGCCTTTCTGGGACAGAAAACCTCTTGCTGTGCTGTTAGTTAGAGAATAAAGCTTTATTTTAATTTTTTTTTTCATTGCAATGTAATAATTAAGGGTGAGGATGCAATCCAGTAGAGAAGAACATTATTTAAATGAATAAAAGATCATTTTAAAAAAGTGATCGAATCTACCCAAGTAGTTGTACTCCATCCAAAAAGGGACTTGGATAAATTCTTAGCATTTGCCTTAGCCCTGCTACAAACACCCAGAAGTCACAGGCTGTGTGTCCACCTTCTTTACAGTGCTTACAGTGTCTTCCAAAGCCAAGATAGAGGATCTTTTTGTCTTGCCCGGAATGCTGAGGGCTCCACATGGTCAAGAGGAACCCACAGGAACAAGTTTTGAGCTGTGCCTCGCTGTGCCACTCCGCCTCCCTCGGGGCTGCTGCCAGCTGCGGGTGACTGGGAGCAGGGAGCGATGCTGCCCAAACCCGGCTCTTCCTCCCAGCATCACCCCGTTAGCAAGGACCCCAGGCAAGCCACGAAACCTGGGAGAAACACGAATTCACCCGAAAGCAGCACCCGAGCTGTCCATTCTTCTTGTGCTTCAGGCTTCTAACAGCGACTGGACCCAGCCAGCCGCAGTGAGGATCAGGCAGGAGTTGCTCAGTGACTGCTGCCCCCAGGGCACAGCCTGCCCAGGCCACCCCTCCCGGGATGAGGAATGCATCTCCATCTGCATCCAGGGCTGCCACTTGGGCTTCCCAGGCTGAGTCATTCCTGCGGGGAGCAATGGGCTGCGTGGGTGGCTTCTGCCACGCTGAAGGCACGGAGCAAACCTCTCCCACAGGGCTGGGGTTGTCCCAGTCCCCCAGCACTCCAACATCCCATGGCACTAGGGCAGTAAAAGCGTGCCTGCTGGCCAGCACGCTTTGGTGACAGTCAAAGACCTCGTCTGGATTCTTTATTGACTGCCCCTAGGGGGATCTCAAGTGTAGAGATGGGGAGAGCAAGAGATGGGGAAGAAGGTGACATGAGGTGCTACCAGGACTGGGGTGTCCAGTCCACCACTTCTGGATGTGCAAACAAATGCTTGTGGCATTTCTGTGGACTTCCAAGGTTTTTGTTTAATTTCTCAATCTAAAGACAGTTCTAGGCTAACATGAAATTGTTGCTTGGCTTATCTTCCCCCTGGTTTCACATGCAATATGTGATTTCAGGTTAAAAGCTGTTTTTGCAGTGGCCTGGTGATATTAGGGGTGAATTGATGCACAGGTGTTTTAAGGTCACCTCCTCCAGGAAGACAAACAAGAGATATTTTAGTCCACAGAAGCCAATGTTTTTAATGCCTCAGTGCTCTCTCTTAAGAACAAATTGCAAAGTAAAAGGAAACTTGATTTAGTGAATTTCTCTGGCCAAGTAAAAAAACAAAACAAAACAAAACAAACTATAAATAGCTATGTTTTCAGGATGCTCCCCCTTATTTTTGGCATTGGAGAAGTGAAGTGGTTGCAACCAAAGTGTGAGGACACAACTCCCAGCATTTTTACAGCAGCAGCAGCCAGAAGCCATTCCCAGGCCATGGCAGATGCTCCACAGGCACGAACTGAACATCAGGACACGCCTCAAAGCTTGCATTAAAGGGAGAGGAGTGGGAGGGTATGAGGAACCAGGGGCCAGATAAGAGCCATTATTTTCATCAGTGCTATTGAACATGCTCTTATCCCGTCGGGTTTCGGAAGCTTTTATGTAGAATGTGGAGTAAACACAGATTAGGAAGTGAAGGATTTTTTTCCACTAGGGTTTTGGTGTTGAATAAAGCTGCCACAGATGAGCTGGGGATTGTGGTCTGGGAGCGTGATATAGGAAGCAAAGTCCTGTTTGGGGCTCAGGGTTTCTTCCACAAAACGTCAGGAGGTTTTGGAAGCCCTGGGTGAGCCGTTAATGTTGTCTGCACAGAGAACATAGACTCACACAGCTAATGAGCTCCAGGGCAGCTCTCCTGCCTTTGATTTGAGGCTTTTCTCCAGGCAGGGACGGTAAATTGTAGGCAGAAATAACTCCTGTCAAGAATCTAATGATGCTTCAAGTTCCTGCAACCTTTCAGATAAACAGGGTGGAACAGTACAACAAATTTTATAAGGAATCTCTAAAAATGTGCAGTGAACATAATGAAGCAAAATTGATCTGTTGTTTTCTCTCAGGAAACGCATACTGCGCAAGGAAACAAAAAGAAGATGGGCCAGAAAATACAGCTGTACTCTCAAAATGGGTCAGTCCTTGGACAGCAGCTATCCTCAGACATTAAAGTTTTCACATTAAAAAAAAGAAAATTTAGGAGCTGTATTTAAGCAGCTGCATCTCAACATCCAAGGATGAAATCACCAAACAACCCTTTTATGTATTCAGCTCAAAGCCATATAAATTCAGGATCCTTAAAATGTGTGTGCACCCTTAAGACACGTGTGCTGCCCTTGGCGAGAGACAGGGATTTGGGAAGGGGAGCTTGAGCCTGTGATCTGGGTGAGATTCACTGTACACATAAAGGACAAAACCAGGAGATAGCCAGGAAAAAAGGCATGAGCAAATTTCCAGTGCATGGTGCCCTTCAGGAGATGGATGGCAAACGGAGCAGGAGCAGACACTGCTCAGCTGGGCTGGGGAAAGCTCAGACTTGTGTCTCAGCAGGGCTCAGAGCAAGGTGTGATCCCAGGAGGAATGATCTTGGGAACCTTCACCCCGTCTGGGCGCCTTGGTGGATCCCAGGTAAATCAGGGCAACAGCTCTGCTCTTATCCAGGTGCAAGTGGGCTCCAGGACAGCAAGCCCTCAGGGATGGGGCCAGAGGCACCAGTGGGTTCGTTCTGGGGTGCTAAACTGCACCAGGAACAATCCCAGAATCCCAGAATGGTTTGGATTGGAAGGGACACACTGTATCTGCACCCTGACACCCCTGAGGCTTTTCCTGTTCCTGCAGATTTGTTTAACTGACCGTGTCCCATCCCAAGAGCAGGGAACAGGCTTCCTTTGGCATTTGCAGAGAGCTGCACCCTCTGGAGATGCTGCTCAGAGCTGGGGAGGACAGAGCTCCTGCTCCTGGCACTGAGCCACAGCCTGAGGGATGACCTAGGAACTGACAAACAGAATTTCCTAAAGGACTTCCTAGAAGCTTTCCCATGCTTTTGAGACATGCCCCATCATCTGATGCTGCGATGAAGCAGAGATCTGGCTGGTGCTTTGATGTTCCCACTGTGTAGGCTCAGGAGTGGCCAAGCGATTTCTGGGGATGGAAAAGGTCCCTGTGTCACTCCTGGGATGGGAGGAAGAGGATGGCACTGGCAGACATGCACAGAGGGAGTGGGGGAATGTTCCTGCCCAGAGCAGATGATGAACTGCAGGCAGGTTTGGAGAAGGTGGATAGCCTGGCAAGGGTGAGAAGTTGGAATTCTCTGCTCTGGAATTTTATGGCAGTGCCAGCAGGGACAGCAAGAATTTTACTGCTGGATTCTGATGCTGCTATAAAAATTTTCAGCTCTCCCAAATTTGGGCTGGCACTCCAGAGCCCTGTTCCATGGCATGGGCAGAGATGTGCTCCAAGTGCAGGCATCCATGTCCCAGGCACTGAAGGAATGGAATTTTCCTCCAGGCTTCAGGGGGCTGCATGTGCTTTATCCTCCTCCTTCATTAGGTTTGCCCATCTCTCCTTGTTAAGGAACAAAACCCTGACCACCCCTGGCTAACCAGGAAATGATTTTTCAATATTTTCCTTGAGAACAGCAGCTGCATGTGATGTTTCTTAGAATAAAAGCAATTTTTTCTTTCTTTCTTTCTTTCTTTCTTTCTTTCTTTCTTTCTTTCTTTCTTTCTTTCTTTCTTTCTTTCTTTCTTTCTTTCTTTCTTTCTTTCTTTCTTTCTATCCTTTTCCTAGAAATTTTAATGTACATCATCTGGTTGCCAGAGGTGACATTTTCTGCAGCTGAAGTGCCTGATGTCATGGGAGGAGGCTGTGGAGGACTCTGAGTGTTTCTGATTCATGGTTCTTCTGTTTTCTCTGTTTATTTTCCATCAAGGTGACCATGTCTCTTAGCCAGGGTTTGGCTCTTACTTTAGCTGGAGCTTTCAAGAAAATGTTAGCTGCATCTTCTCTTTCTGGGAAAAATGCTGTACAAACTCAACTGCAACTGCCTGAAAATTCAGATGAAATTCATCTAGGATTGAGCTAGGAATCAAAAAAGGGATATGAAAGTTTGCTCTGAACTTATGATCTTTGTTTGTTCTCTTTGGATACTTGTGCTGTGCTTGCCTTCAGGGAAATCAGTGCACAAAACTGAACTAAATCCTCTGGGGAAGGGAAGGAAAAAGGAATGAAAAGCTTTTTGCAAAAATATTCATCAAGCAAAACTTTTAAGCCTAGTACATTTCCATCCTGGAAATAAATGTCTCCTACAGACCCCCAAACCACCAGGGTTTACTGCAGCTTTATGTGGAAGACACCTGGGTACAGTGATGAAGTTCCTTAGAAAATGTGCAAAAGATTTGTGCAGGCAAAACCTGTGCCAGGGCCTCCCCACCCTCACAGGCAAGAATTTCTTCCCAGTATCCAACCTAACTCTGCCCCCTGGCAGTGTGAAGCCATTGCCCTTGCTCTCTCACTCCACACCCTGGTCCAAAGTCATTTTCCATCTCTCTCAGAGCCTCTTTAGATACTGGAAGGGCTCTAAGCTCTCCCCAGAGCCTTCTCCTCTCCCGGCTGAGCACTCCCAGCCTGTCTCCAGAGCAGAGGGGCTCCAGCACTCTCAGCATCTTTGTGGCTTCCTCGGGACTCTTTTCAGCAGGTCCAGTCATCCAGAGTATTTGGGTCCTGGTCCCCATGGTGAGTGGGGAAGGACTGGAGGTATCAAACTCTTCCCTTGACATATTGAAGATTATCGTTTTCCCCTGAAAATTTGGCAACACTTGCACTTGTCAGTGCCTGTCAGGAAGATCTTTTGCATTTCCCATCCCCTGGAGTGGAGACTGCCTATCAAGTGTCTCTTCTCCACAGTTTAATGTTTCTGGTAAAGCTGCTAATTTGATTTGTAGATTTTTTTTTCTGAACGGAATTAGCACATATCACACATTGGAGCTGCCAGTTAAGGGAAAAGCCAAGGAATGGTCAGGGGAATGAAAGAAATTATCTCTCCTGGGGCTACATCAGCAGACAAAGCCCAGATGGTAAAAGTCCATGTGATCCTTCTATGCACATCACAGAGCTGAGAGTGGCAGAAGGTGATGATGAGCGGGGATGGGTTCTGCCCTGATTGGGAGTGGATGTTTGCAGGGTTGGGGTCACTGCACGGGCTGGGCTGTCCCTGCCCTTGGTGGCAGCTGGAGGCCATCAGCTGCTGGGGAAATGGAGCGGATGAGGTGGTGGCTGCCCCTCTGGGAGAGGCTGGGGCTGACCCTCTGTGTGCCATGGCTGGGGGACAGGGGAGGTGAGCAGAGGCTCAGGCAGGCACCCGCTGCCCTCCTGCCATGCTGGTGATGGAGTGGGCTGGTGGGAGTTTATATCTCTCAGGGAACATCGGCACCAAAAAGGGATTATTTTCTGCTGGTATTTACTGATGACATCCCCATTTCTCCTTCTTCTTTTTATCTAATAAATGCCATCTCTCCCACAGGCAGATGTCTCAGCCAGAACATTAAGATGCAGAATTAAGTCAAGGACTAAAAGCAAAAACCAGCCCAGAGAGGCACATCTGTGGCACTGCTAACCCTTGCAATGTTCCAGCTTCGAGGGAAGACCATCAGGACAGTTTGCCAGGGACACTCAGAGCTCAGTGTGACTCCCAGAACCTGCTGATGATGCAGGGGGGGGTCCTTGGAAAAGGAAAAGCCATGTCCTTGCTCTGGACAGGGTGACTGACCACGTTTGCAGAGGAGCACACCAGGAGCTGGCAGGATGCTGAGCATGAATCTCCTCTCCCACAGCTGCTTCCCACAAGGTTCCCTCCAACACCTGCAGACCTGCAAGGGAACACATGGCGTCTGTCACACGCTGGAAATGTCCCAGCCAGGCCCGTGGGGAGCAGCTCTGGGCCTCTGCAAGTGCCAAGTGAGTGGGAAGATCCTCTCAAGCAGAGCTCAGACCCTGCTAACCTTCCACCCGAGAGAAGCTCCTGTAGGTTCAGGTGTCTGAGCTCCCTCCTAGGTGTGGAAAAGCCCAGAGTGTTTTCCCTGGGATTGAAGAGCTGAGTAGACAGTGAGAACAAAGTCATATGCTGCATGTCAGCATCTCTATCTTATGTTTCTAAATACCCCTCCAGAATCACAGGATTTTTCTCACTTATGAATTTTATGGGAGGAAAATAAAAGCCTAATAGGAGGCAGAAGGAGCTCCATGTTTTCTGCTTCAGCATCACCTGCTGGTTCCAATGGGAATTTGCAAACTCGTGGCAGAGCTCGGGAGGTGCTGGGCAGGAGGTGTCAACCAGCCCATTTTGCAGGCTGTGGGATTTGGAGTGGGATTCATGGGTGTCTCTCTGGAATGGTTCACAACCTGAAAGCTTCAGTGGAGAAAACAAGGGCTGAGAGGGCAGTAAGAAGGCAGCTTGTTAAATTAAATTTTACTGTCATATTCTGAGCTTCACCATGAGGAGACAATAAAAGGCATCCTTGGGCAAAATTTACCAACCACCCTTGGTGACTGTGGCCCTGAACTGCTTTAATATCTACTTCAAAGTTAGTAGGAGCAACTCCGAGCATATTGCAAAATCTAATTCACCTTGTCTGAAAGATCAAAGCCTGCAGGAAAGCACAAATTAAACCTCAGAAAGTATAATTTCCCCTCAGCACTTTGAAAAATGCCATTTCCCTTCATCTTCCTTTTCCTCAGCCTCATCCAGATGTTCTTTAGACCAATGGATAGCATGAGGTGATGCTCCAGGTTGTAGGGTAACCTAATACACAGATAAGATCTCAAGTGAGGTTTATGATTTTTGGACTTTTTCTGATTCTGATTTCAAGAACAGAGTTTTTGAAAACTCCAGAAGAGGGTTTTTTTCTTCAGGGTCTGTTTTCTCACCTGGATCAACCCTCAGTGCAGAATGGGGACCTAATCCACCTGCACCAAACTTCAGCCACAGGGAAACATTGGGAAGAACTTGTAGAAACATCTGATCCAGTGGTTATGAGACAAAAAGGGTCAGGACAGGGAGGAAAAATTGTTTACAGGATTTTCTCTGACCACTGCAGATTTTTGTTGTGTGAGAACTAGAAAGCTTCAGTCACACATAAGGATGGTAACTGGAAGCCTACAGCATACACAGGAATAATAAAAAGTAGAGACATGTGACAATGGTCTCCCAAAATTTAATCAGAAATTCATTCAATCAAATCCTAAAGGAATTAGATATCTAAGGCTGTTCCTTCATCCTCCAAGGCAGCTCTGTCAGTATTTTCTCAGCCCAAAATATGGAGGTTTGATGCTCAGATGTGAAAATGAGACCTGGGGAAGGAAGAGGTTTCCTGTCCTACATAGTATGTGTAATAAAACATCCCTAAATTACTGGATTGAATCTGAGACACTTCAAGTGAAAAAATAAACAAACAAAAAAAACCACCAAAAGACCAAACCCAACCTAAATTAACAGAAACGTTTCACAAAAGTAAATGTAGGTTCCCAGTTTTATCTGTCACAGATGCTGCTGAGATCTGATGATCCCTGGGCATGTCCATGGGCTCCGGCAGCTGCAGCACTTGTGCCTGCCATCAGAATTCCTCAGCAATCTGGGATGCTTTCCAGGAGAAATCCACTCTGTTCTTTTTGGAGATGTTCGGAGCAGAGTAAATGGAAGTGCTGTGGGAGGGAAGGAGTCTGAGCTGGGGTCAGTGGGAAGGGGGTGAGGGATCCCCACGGCTGTGCTGGCAGGGATGGGGGGGAAGCTGTCGGGGGGGGGTGGCCCCACTCCCTGGTGGGATGTTTCTCCCAGGTGATGGTGCCCTTAGTCTGGGTGTCCCTCACAACGGGCATGGAGCAGCACTCTGCAGGGCTGAGGCATTTCCACTCTCTGGGATGCCCCTTCTCCACCCCCAGGCTCCTGCTGTCTCTCCCCTTCCATCCATCTGGCAAAGGCGTTTGCGGGGTTCGCAGCTCTCTCCGGGTGCCCTCAGCAGAAGCACGGTGTAAGAAGTCAATCCCTGTTTGTGTGATGAGTGGAGCTGGCAGATCTTGCCCCCAGCACCACACTCACACCACTCTGGGCATTGCCTCAGCCAGGGGCAAGGGGCTGCGAGCCTGGAAGAAGCAGAAGACATGAAGATAAATGCTCTTGAGGGCAATTAGAGGGAGGTAATGAGAGGTTCAGAAACTGGGACAGAGCTGGGGTAAGGCTTGGAGGAGCATGTCCCTGTGTCTGAAGGAGATGATGAGGTGCCAAGGCGCAGCTGTGCCCTGCTTTGTGCTCCTGGTTGGAAAACACTTAAATAACAGCTCCATGTGTGCTCCCTTGGTGCTTCTGAGAGGGTAAAAGTTGTGGTAGGGTATCTATTTCCTAAAGACCTTTCACACAGTTTTCCACTACCAGATGAGGAAATTGTAACAGGATAGGTGTTGCTCAGGGTCTTTTCACACAGTTTTTCACATTCAAAAGCCTGGCTCAATCACAAACACTCAGCTTCAGCGGCTCTTCCCTGAATTGGGTCTGAAAAGCTCTACCTGTTCCCAAGCTGCCACTGCAGCGTTTGTGCCACAAGCTTTGCTGAGGCTGGAAGAGCCCATGGAGAGGAGGAGCTTCGGGTGACACAATTTCATTCCATGGTGAATGCAGGTGATGTGGGTTGGGTGGGCGAGGGACAAAAGGGCTGTGTGGGGCTGGGGAAGGGATCTGATTGTGTGGAGGGTGAGGGATATGTGGAAATGGATCAGCCTGTGGGATGAAGCAGCTTCTTAGGCAAGGCTGTGGCTTTAGGCAAGGGTGGAGAGGCTTCTGATGGAAGTTCAATATCACTTTTGTAGGGGAATAATACAATTTCCTCACCTGGGAGAGCTCTGGGCAGCCCAGGGGGCTGGATCAGCCCCTCTTATGGCCGCCAGTGCTTGTGGTCTGCGGGCAGGCATGGCTGGATGCAGCCACTGAAATCTGTGACATATATTTAGAAGTGCTTTTTATCCTCTCAAACATTCAGGCCCAGTTTTTTGGGTTTTTTTTTGCTTCTGGGACTCAGCACAGCTTTGCTGGAACCAGCTCGTCCCAGCAAGGCTGTTGACTCTCAATCCCACATAAAATTATGGGGAGCTGGAGTGTGTGTATGGTGCTGCTGCCACGGCTCTGTGTGTGACATCTCCAGAGCATGACAGCCACGTAAATAGCATATGTGAGGAGACAGCACGTATCTGCTGCTTGGTGCATATTATTTACATACATCTCCTCTGCCTCACTGGTGGTTCTCCCCAGTTTGGTTAAAGGCTGCAGCCTTGTCAAGGCAGATATTCAAGCTTTGAGAAACTGATGGGAATACGTTTCCCTCTACGGTTGCCTGAAATTTTCAGTAAACATCTATTGTTTCTTGCTGGAAAATGGAATGGAGGAAAGCTTCTGGGGCTGAGTTCAGGTGGGTTAAAGCTGTGAAAACATCCTCCTTTGGAGTGGTTTATCAGGCATCAGCTGCTATTGATCCACACAACAGTGAGAATTTGAGTGACATCTCTTTGGGGAGGGCAGGTTCAGGGGAAAGCAAACAGCAAATGGTTTCTGGGTACATTTGTGTCAGACTTTCTTGCAGTGATTTTGTTGCTCTCCAAGCTGTTGGCTATGTAGATGGACTGCAGCACAGAGGTGATAAGCGGATCTTTACTTTGAAAGGCTCCTGTGAAATTCACTATCTGAGCACAGAGATGTTTTTCTCCCTAAGGCATAAGAGGTTAAAATGCTGGGATAGTGTTAAGAGGGTCTAAATTCATAATCTGCTGCTGTTTCTTACTGAGTTCCTGTGTAAATCCTGCAACCATCACTGCCTTTCTTAAAATCAGAGACCCTTACTCTCTCAGCATCTGGGACACTCAAATAGTGAGCCTTGGATGATGGGTGCCCATTCCCAGAATGGTGAAAAAAATTCAGTGTCCTGGGCAAGGAACAATGGGAGTGAGGAGAGGTTTCTGTCTTGTAAGAGTAAAGGACTTGCTTGTTTCCAGGCTCATGAGTTTGGGATGCAAAGAGGAAGAAGACAGTAAAACACATTTTAATGTTGCAGTGAAGATTTATGGCCTCATCTGCAGTCACCTGAAATGATCAGTCCCTTGAAAATTGCAAATAGTGATGGCAGACAATAAAATATCAGTGAAGTCAGTAGCATTGTGTGTTCTTTCTCCTGTCTGGAGCTTAGGGGATTTTGTTTGAAATGAATTTTTGGTGAAAGCAAGATCTCTAATTATTTATAAGTAATGAGGATCAGGCCTTACAGCACACAGAGTATTCTTAAAATGCAGGTGACTGCTGGCACTAATTCTGGTTATTCTCCTTACCACGGACCCTGTAGATGGGTAGAAGAGAAATTGAGAGATTTCCTCAGTATTTGTGCTTGAAATGGGCGTGAATTACACTTATTCTGCTGTCCTGCTGTTTTAGAAAGAGGAATTCATTGGCTCCAGCTTTGTTAGCCTGGTGGCCCTGGGAATCAGCTGGTTCTTCAGGAAATTGTTTTATTGTATAATATGAATCAGCTCCTTGCAGCCTCAGGAACTGGCAGCGAGGTTTCCAGCCAGCATTAAGGTGGGTTGCTGCACAGAGCTGTCAAGCCTGGGCAGGAGAAGCTGCCCTTCAGAAATCTGGGGGTGGATGAGCTCAGCTGCCTTTCTCTGCTGGGCTGGACCTAAAATCTGTGTGTGAATGTCTTGGCTTGTAACTGTGACGGGGTCTGAGAGTGCACGGGATCAGCCACCTCTGATAAGGGCTGGGCCATCACCCTGCCACTTGCATCTTGAGATCTTGTCCCAGATCTGCTCTTCCTGAGAAGTTCAATGATCATGGAATGGAGATGGGGACTTTGAACAAGGTAGGACATGGCCTGTGACATCCCACTGATCCCATCCCCTTCTGGGACTGGGATTTAGGTAACCCACTGCAGTCAGTGGGATTCCTTTTCCCACTGTGTGTTTGTCCCTAGACCTCTCTTTGCCTCCTGAGAAATGTTTTTCTGGATTTCTTTTTGTTCTGATGCTCAGCAGGGCAGAAAAGAGTCTGCAGAGGTTTTTGTCATCTCTGAAATGAGTCTGACTTGAGGAAGTACAAAAGCTACAATAAATATGTATTACTGGAAATATTGAAGAAGCCAATGTCCTCTTATTTTTAATAGATGTTATTTCTCATTCTTTGAATGAGTCTGCTGGCCATGGAGGGCAGATAATCCAGTTGTGGAATCTTTCTTGTCTTGTGTTGTTTCATGATTTATAGCACCATGCAAGGAGCAGAATTTGTCACCACTGTCTCAGAGAAGTATCACTGAATCCCCTTGTAGAGGCTGCTCTGGAACAGTGGGTTTTAGGGCNTTTTTTGTTTTTTTTTTTTTAAATTCTTGTTTCCCTGATGCTCTGTTGACCATAAATCTGTAAAGATCATCCAGTTCTAACTTGCCTGCCTTAGGAAGGGATACATCATTGCTAAATTCTTGTCATCATTAATGTCCTAGGAGCAGTATCACCCATCACCATTGGTTGTGATCCAAATTTAGCTAATTAGCCTTTGGCAAGCCATTAATCAGGTGCCCATCATCCCAGGAGTGACAGTTGTGTTTTTGAACCTTTGCTTTCCAGCACACTCTACATCCCCCCCCCCCCCCC
>VWZN01006311.1:51352-82597 GCA_013396955.1 Regulus satrapa
TACCCCTCCTTCTTTTCCTCCTTTCCCCTCCCGCTTTTCTCTTACGCAGTGGGAGCAGCCCGGCAGCCTGGCTCTGCCCAGTCGCCCTCCGTCCTCCCTCCCTCCCTCCCTCCCTCTTCCACATCCCTCCCTTTTCCTTAAAAACGTGGGCTCGGGGGTGCAGCCCCCTGCGCTGGCAGCATCCCTGCCTGCGAGAGCAGCCCTTTGCCCTCCTCCAGCTGCGGAGCCCCCGGCTTTGTCCCGGGTCCCCCCATCCCCCGGCCCGGGGCTGCTGGATGCGGCCGCGGGGAGCGGAGTCTGCTCCGGAGCTGCGCTAGAGGGGACCTGCCGCAGGTGAGCAGCCGGCTGAGGTTCACCGCCAACTTCGGGCTTTTCCTGCTGTGCTTTGGCGTGGCGTGGAGCGGTGGGGTGGTCCCGGAGCCCCGGCGGCTGTGGGGGCACACGGGCGGCACTGGGAGGTCTGGGGGCGTGGGGCCGACCCGCAGGGATGGGAGAGGCTGGTGGGGACACCCAGCCCCCGGGAGAAGGGATGGTGTGCGCAGCCCGCTGTGCAGATCTGCGTGATCCCTGTGCGCTCGGGATGCGCCAGCCTCTCAGGGTTGCATCCCATTAAAATGCTCCTGGGGAGGGGGGCTGTGTTCGCGCCAGTAAATCATCCTTCTCCCCGCTAATAAATCACCCTTCCCCAGCCTTTCTCGTGCTCTTGCCTTGCTACAGTCCCCTGCCACCCGTTCGCTCAGCAGATTTTAAAGCTGTCTCCTGCTGCCCCAGGTCCTTGGCGCGGGCTGCTGCTTCAGGATGGACCCGCTCTTCCCTGCCCATATTTTTGAAGACCCCGACCTGAGGAAGCTGCTGAACGACTCCTCCATGCTCAACCTGAGCTTTCTGCCCAGCAACTGGTTCAACAACAGCACAGGGGACGGTTTCCTGCCGCTCAGCATCAAGATCACCATCGTGGTCGTCTACTCCATCGTGTGCATTGTGGGGCTGGTGGGCAACTGCTCCGTCATGTATGTGATCGTCAGGTAGGACACCAGGGAGAGAGGCTCCAGGGAGAGCTGGGAGCGGGGCAGACCTTCCCTCCCTCAATCCCTGCTGCGGGTAAAGCAGGCAGGTGCTTCCCTGGGCTTGCAGACGTGCTTCAGAGGTAACGATGTGGCATTTGTTTTATTGTTTTGGTTTTATTTGGGTTTTTTTTTTCCCCCCTTTCTAGGCTGTGATGAAGGTTTCTGCCAGTTTTCAGCTGCCCTCTGGTGCCTCCTAAAGTTTAACCCAGAGAATGGAACGGAGTGAGCAGATCTGCTATAAAAGAATGGGGCTTTTTTGTTTGTTGTGTTGGGTTTTTTGGTTTTTTTTTCTTTCTGCTTGTCACTGGGGAGGACAATGTGCTGGGAGTATTCCACTACCAGGGTGTGCTGGCTCCTTAATGGGACTTCTCCCTCCTGTGCTGTGTCCGGCACCCCA
This sequence comes from Regulus satrapa, assembly GCA_013396955.1. NCBI lineage: Eukaryota > Metazoa > Chordata > Aves > Passeriformes > Regulidae > Regulus > Regulus satrapa. The sequence continues at coordinate 52,817 of VWZN01006311.1, forward strand.
GCTGTGTTTGCAGGTGCTGCTCCATCTGGGAGCTGGCTCTTTCCAAAGCTGAACCTTGTTGCAAAGGGAAGAGCCTGCCGGGAAGCTTCCTTTTACTTTTACAGGAGAAAAAAAAAAGAAAAAAAATTGCAAATGTAAGTCTTCCAACCCTTTGGAGCCTGCAGACTTAAGTAAGATGTGAAAGGATGCTGTAGAGTTGAGGGCAACTTCTCTGGCTTCCTGTGCTGAAGTCAGGAGAGTGGGGAAACCTTGGTAGAGGAATAGCACAGAACATGCACCACTCCATCCTCCCTGCCCATTGTTGGCATTTTGAGTGTCCCTGTCCCCTTCTGCCGTGGTTCAAACCCTTCTGGTTCTGGGAATCAGAAACCTTGTTTGCTCTGTAAGTACAGAATAAGTTTGTGCACTCTTAGGGCTGTGATTATCAGCATCCCCCTTCTGATCTCTGCACCCTGCATGTTAAGGAGGGAGCTTCCATTTTATCCACACCTTGGAGCAGATTCCTGGTGCAGATGGATGCTGCCAGCACAGAAAAGACAGGCTGGTTCCTCCAACAGAAGATGAAATTATTTAGCAGGTATTCAGACATTGATGAGATTGTTTTGTTCCTGCCAGAAGCCCAACTGCTTCCAAAGCACTTCCCCCTGAATAACTTCAGCTTGACTGGGGGAATGCTGCAAAATTAGGTCTTTGGTACCTGAGGTGGGTGAAGGGTGGCTAAATCCCTGCTCCAAGGGCAAAGTGACATGGCAGTTCATCAGGCTGCCTGGCTGTGCTCTTCTAGCTGAGGAGTTTATGGCACTGAGAGGGGACCCCATTAGCCCCGGGGAGTCGGCAGATGCAGACAGGAGGTTTGCAGCACACTGGTGCCATGTCTGGAGAGCTCGTGCTCCTGCTCAGTGTAGTAGCAATCGTTGGAGTAGTTTTATGGGTGTGTGTGAGTGGTGAGGCTCTGGGAGCTGGGAGCCTTGTCTGATGATGGTGATGTGGCTGCATGGCAATGCCAGCACGTGTGCAGCAGAAGAAGGGGAGTTCTTACCCCTGCAGGAGCCTTAATGTGTGCAAGGAGAAGCCTTGGCAGAAATCTTTTCCTGTTTGTAAAGGTCTGGTGGGACAGCAGAATCCTGGGACAGGAGGATCACCAGTGATAGAAGTGTCCCAAACTGGGGTCCTGGGCAGGGTGGGCCTGTGCTATGGCTAACCATGAAAAACACTGGCTTCTGCTCCTCGCCTTTTTGACTTTGATACCTTCCAGTTGGATAAATGGCACTCAGAAAAGAAAGTGGGATTTAGCACCAGGATTTCCCATGAACGTAACCCTTTCTGTGGGTGTCCTCTCATCTTACAGCTTTTAGGCAGTTGAAAACTGAAGACAGGTGCCTCCCCAATGCCCCTCAGGTTTTTCCACTTCTCCATTTCCCTTTATTCAGAAATGAGAAGAGTGTGCTGGGGAGGTTATAACTGAGCTAGAGCACAGGTACGAGCTGCTGTTCCCCATCCCTGTTCCCTGAGAGCTCAGTACTGAGCTGGGACCCACACTGAGTTAGAGCCAAGGCCCTTCTTGAGTCGATGAGTAACAGCTTCTGGCTATCTCTGCCCAGGATCCTTCTCTCCTTGCCCTGTCTGTTCAGGTCAGGAGCAGGTGTGAGGATGAATATCAAACTCTTGACCTTGGCCACATACACAGATTAATGAAGAGCTGCCAAATTGTGGCTGTACAAGGAGGATGCTGATGAACTTCTCCAACACAGGCTTTTCTCCTCAGATTAGAGCTTTGGTGCTTCATGCCTTGAATAGAAGGTTGAAAGTTGGTTGCTGGTAAGCCAACACAGGGTTTGGGGGCTCTTAATGATAAATTAATAGAAAAATGATCAGCAAACCCTCTGTGCTGCGCCCTTATCACTGGAGGTAATGTGCATCCCAACAAGCTTTTTTCCTTTCCATGCTTCTGCAATGAAAACCAGGCTTCAACACATTACACAGCCCATAGGAAAATGGTATCTACCTTCCAGAAAAAGACTGGCAGTGTTATAGACAGCAATTATTTCCTGGCTTTGTGGGAGTTGGGAAATAAAAAGACAGTAATACCAGCACTCGAGGAAGTTGGAGGCATCAGGAAAGCTCATTTTTTTGCTCCTCCTGAATGAGTTTTCTGCAGCACCAAGGGAAATTTTTTTAAATCTCCTGGTATTTCACCCAACAGTACAAATTCAAAGCCTCCTCTAGGTTTTTGCCTCTGTTGTAGAACCTAGCCTACATCTCTATTGTATTTGGAGTGATTTAACATTTGGAATGATTAATTTTTTAGAGACAGTCATCATGTGACTGTCAATCCCTTCCAGTGCTGAGCAGCACTAATTGGGTAAGATGGAGAAGGGCTCTTGTCAGGAACAAGATTTCCTGGACAGTAAAGGGCCTATTGTGGGAACCTGCCTCGTCTGTGGCTTTGTTCTGCTGGCTCATCGTGGAGCTCCTTGCCAGCAGAGACGATGCCTCCCCTCCCTCCTCCTTCTGCTGTTTGCTCTCTTCTGCATATATTTCCTGTTCTGCTTCTTAATGAACGTGAAACAAGGAGCTGAACAGAGGGTTTGGGGGGAGAGTGGGGGAAACCAGGCTGCTGAGATCCTTCCTAGTTATTAACCAAAGTCTGCAAGGCTGCTTGCCCAAGATCTTTGCATTTAGGAAGGAAAGTGGAGGGGAAGGAGAGTGTTTTTTGGCCCCGGGGGTGGGGCTGTTCTTATAGGGGTGTGATGGAGGCACCAAATCTCTGCCAGCCATTGGTGACCCAGGGAAGGGACAGGGTGCAGCTCCACCATGCTGAGCAGTAGGGTCTGGAGGAGTCCATTCCTCCAGTCCAAAGCCCCATGGAAATGCTGCCTCATTTCTTGGGCACTCCTCATAGCAGTGGCAGCTTTCTGTTGGGAGCCTCGCAAAATCCTGGGGATGCTCAGCTCTCTCTGTGTCAGAACACCTTTCAGAGCTTTTAAAGCAATGTTCTAGGCAGTTTAGGGCTGTCAGGCCCCTACATTTTTATCTGCTGCCTCCAGGTGAAGCTTTAGGAGGAAAAATCGTGATGGGGAGGTGCCTGAGCCACGAGCCTGCCTGGGGATGCTGTGCCAGGTGTTGTTCTGCTTGAAAACTGCCTCAACCCCTGAGAACGGGGGTGAGGGCAGCTGGCTGTGATGAGACAGGGGAAATAAAGTTAATTATGACATTTCAGAAATCCAGCTTTCTTAATAGAAAGCTTTCTAAGGGAAAAGCCTGGACCAGCTGTGTGTCTCAGAGCTGAAATGAAGTGAGTGCTTCATGCAATGGAGATTCAGCAGACACGAGTGGGGCCATTGGAGACCTTTGCTGTCTCCAGATCTGCCTCTTAGTTTTTCCTTGAAAAATAAGATATACAGACACAAATTATTGCAATTTATAGAGAAATGAAACCCACAGGCAGGGCTCTTTTCCCTGGAGAGTGAGTGGAGCTGGATGAGGGGAGCAGGAGGGCATCCTGCTGTGATGATGGCTGCAAAGGACAGGTCTGCAGCTGCCTGATTTTTGGGTCCCCATGAGCCCAGGTGAGCTGGGCTCAGCCACAGGACCCATAGCAGCCACATCTGGTCCCTGCTAACGTAGGTCCTGCAGATCCAGTGTGTGCTGAAGAACTCTTTGTTTCTCTGGGCTGTGGTGAGATGGGTGAAAGGGAGTTGCCCATGTGCAGCAGTAACTCTGTGATGTTTAACAGGGGATTTAGTTCCCAGTGTTTTTCAGAGACTGGGCAATTCCCTGAAGCGTTCTGGATGTCAGCAGAGGCAGGTCAGACCCATGAGCAGGGATAAGATCATCCTGCTGCAGAGTGGATGCTGATGAATGCCATCCTTAGACCAAAGCACCATTCCTGGTGGCCAAACACATGCTCAGGGATGTGGGAGCATCCCTGAGAGCCCCTGGGTGAGCTGCTGGAGCCTTTGCAGCAGCAGCCACAGAGCCTCCTCCCTTGGCATGGCAGCACCATCCACAGTGGTTCCCAGAGAGTGCCTGGAGGGCAGGGCAGGGCTGTTTTTTCATAGCTCAAGGACAAAGAGATCAGCTGTCCCAAAGTGTGTGCTCATCCTGGCTGGCTGCAGATTCCCTTGCTAGCCCCTGCTAGTCAGTCCCTGTCTTGCTGGGTGATTTATGGGCTATTAGGTGCAGTGCTGGTGGCTGCTCTGGCTGTAGTGTCTGGCCTCAGAGTCCAGACTAATTTAAATTTGTCCTTCTCAAATTCTGTGCGTTTTTTTCACGGCCTGTTGAGCCATTGAGAATAAATCATCTCGCACTGGTTGGAAGTTTCAGGCTGAGGGGGCTCTGGGGTGGTGATCTCGGAGCAGCAGGGATGCAGAGAGCACGGTGTGGGCGGACAGCTGAGGGGACACAACTCATGACAGAACGTGCCAGATCAAATATCAGCTTCACACAACCTGAGGGCTGGGAGCAGGCTGGCAGCAGAGATGGGAGAGAATTTGGGCTGATTTCCACCATCACAGCGTGGAACAGCTCAGTAAAAATCCTCTTTGAGCCTTTTCTGACCCGTTTTGCTTCCTGGAGCAGGGATGGGGGCAAAGGCTGTCACTGCTGCTGGGGTGTGAGGTGGGGATGGAGGGAGCTGCTCAAGGTGAACAACACTGTCTGCATCCTAATTAGCTGCAGCTACACCTATCAAAATCAAGAGGCTCCAAGAGGCAGAGAGCTCCTGGAAGCAATGCTCAGGGCTTTACAGGGCTGCAGGCTCTGGTCCCTCTGCCCCTCATGTCTGCAGCTCCATTTTGCGTTGTGTGTTTGCTACAGCCCTTAGCCCTAGCCCTTGCCCTGCAGCTTTGCTGTGTCTTAGTGGAAAAGAGAACAAAACCAACAGGTCTGCAGCTCACCCTGAGGCTTAGCCAGGGGCAAAATCTGTTCTTGTGAGAAAAAGGTACTTAGAACCCCTAGGGTGTGTCTACCTACCTACCTACCCTTAATAACCTACCCAAATCTCCTCTCCCAGGCCCTGTATTCCCTTACCAGAGGGTCCATGTACCAAAAAGGAGAGGGAAGAGATGTGCTGAGCTGATATCCAGATGTTTTTCCTCTCAGGCTTCAGCATCTGAGAGAAGAGGAGAGCAGAGCAAAGCAATTACTGTTGTGACAAAGGGGGAGCTGGATGGAGAGCTGAGCACCACCCTGTGCGAGATGCTCCATTAGGAAATTACCTCCGTGGCAGAGTGCAAGAAAGTGGCCCAGCAGGGAGCTAATGTCCTCCATGGAATCCACAGGCTTATCTGCAGCAGATTTGTGTTGTGGGGGAGGAGACTGAGGTGCCTCCTAAAGCCTGAGAATTTAATTCTTCCCTTTTTTTGGTGCAGATTAAGAGAAAGAACACTCTCAGTTCTGGAGGAAAAGAAATACAGGTTAATCCACAGAGAAGTGATTGATTGATTTTTGTGTGTACTGAACATTCTGGAAATATTTGGGAACATTGGTTGGTTGGGACAACGGCTGTTGGCTCTCAGCATGAAGAGAAAGTGGTGTAGAAGTAATTAATCAGTTGTAAATTAATTTCACCCCCTTCCAAGAGCACAAAATCAGTTTTAAATTCTGTTGGAAGATGGGCTGAAGGAAGTGGTGGGACAGCCACCTCAGTGGGTCCTGTGTTGGAGCTGGGGAAGGTGGCCCTGCCATCACCTCGAGGAGCTGGCGAGCAAGGGGGCAGAGGAGAGGGATCTGTGCTCTGAGGGATTTTGCAGGCCCAGGCTGAGCAATTGCACTTGGACTCTGAATTCATGCTGAGAAGTGCCTGGGAGGAGTGGGGCCAGTGGGGCTGGAGGGATGTGGGAAGGAGCTGAAGATTGGCTCTGCACACCCTGAGTTCAGGGCTGGCTGAGGTGCCCCAAACTTCTCAGTGCTGGGACACAGGAGTGTGCAGGGAGGCAGCTTTGTCCCCCGTGGATGCTGGGTGGGGGTTGGAGGTGGGTGAATTGTTGTTTGTTTCTCCCGCTGGTCAATGACAAAAGCATGAAACAGGAACGACCTTTAGTTTTTGCTGTTTTGCAGTAAAGTTGCTCATCATTGCTCAAAATTGTTATTCCCTTGAGTTATAATGTCAGTAAAAGCAGTCAGGGTTAGAGGCATGGTGACGAACTGCCTCTGGCTCCAGCCCTCCTGGAAGGCTGGACTGCAACAATCTTGACCTTTGGGAAGCTTGAGCCAGCCCAGCCAGGTCTGTGGTGTTCAGGGGAAACTGCAACTCCCAGGAGACCTTCGCCAGCACAATCTTGGGTGACTGAATAATTTCCTAAAGCCTGAGCTGACAAGGCTCATTTTTTTGAAAGCTGATAAAACAGTGATTTCACTTCTTCGTTTTAATCCCCCTCTGCTGTCCTGGAGGGGAAAGTGAATATACTCACAGACCCAACTCATCTCCCTGTGCATTGTCACGTTTATGCCAAGTGCAAGAATTCCAGAAAGGAAAACTTGGCCACCCTGAGATGCTCCCATGGAGCTCAGGGCACTGGAGCTCCTGTAATTCTCCTTAGGAAATCCCAAAGCTTAAAGCCCTGGCAGCTGCCTGGTTATGTTGGATTTGCAAAGTGCTTTTGCTCATTCATCCCATCACAAAAGGAAAGGCACCAGTATTTTCCTTCTACTGCTTTTGGTTATGTAAGTCTGTCTGGGCTGGCTTTCTAAGAACCTGTGATTGATTTCTGGCCCAGGAAAAGCCTCACACAGGCTTGTGTGGGGACCTTAAAGTATTTCCAACAATGTTTCCATCAGTGCTCCTCTCCAAAAGCTTCCCTTGGCTTTCAGGGTCAAAAATAGGATAATTTGGTTTTGCTTTCTGAAGCTGCTTTCAGACTTCTGATGCAAGCCCAGCTTAGAGCTCCAGGACAGGTAAAAAATAGACTTTATAGTCTGGATCATGACTCCCTTGTCTGCTTCTCTTGCAAACCTGACCAGGTCTCCATGTTTCCCATCAGACTTCAGAACGTGGCAGTGATAATGTTCTGCCAAGAGTTCAAATCATTTATCAAGAGCTGAAGAAGCTCGGCACAGCACTGAGAAGGGCAGTTGTGGGTTTGCTGTTCTGAATCCAATTGGCAAAAAGAGCTTTTTAGGTCAAATCAAACCCTGCAATATTTTAACACATATCAGGCTGAAAATAGTGCAGCAATTTACGGGTAGAAGTGTTACCCTTAAATGAACTTGCACTCTGTTAATAACATCATTGTCTGCCATTTTTGGCCATGATTCTGCTAAGGCCATTAGTAGAGTAAATGATGGATGAGCTGTAGTTTTAAAATTATACCTATTTGAGCTCTTATTCTGCCCATGAGAGGAGTATCCTGGAGCTGAAATGTTAGATTCAGTCACAGAGTCACTGTTGAGCTTCCATTTCTGCAGATGCTGCACGTCCCCCTGGATAGGTGATCACAGGTGGCTCTGCATCATTTCCCAAGTGTGAAAAGGAGATGATTGCCATTAGAGCAAGGTGACTCTTCCTTCAGGGCAGTGAGTTCATGTGGTAAAAGTAATATTGAAACGACAAAAAATCTTTAAAGTGGAGTTTGGTTTGTGACTTTACTCCTTTCTCTAGAGAGAGGCATTGTGATATTTTGACTTCTGATTCAAACCTAGCTCCTCACCAGTTTTTGGCTGGACATTTTGCCTCTTTTGATTTGACAGCTCACATTAGCCATGCTCTCTGGCTATGAGCCCATATCAAATGGCTGATCAACTTAACCCTGCACCTTTCAGATCAGCTTACTGGCCAAAGCTCACACCAATACTTGTAAAAACCAAGCCATAGGTACGGAAATCCTATGTTTCCCTTACTGAAGTAATTTTTCAGGAAACACCATCTGACTTGACAGCCTCAGGCTTTCATGGTACTCCCTGGCAGTCTGAGGGAATGATTTTCCTGCCCATGGAACTGATTGTGGAGGTACCATTAGTGGCGTTGTAGGAGACGGGCTGAACTGTGTGGTGATAAACCTGTGGGAGGCTGAAAGGTGAGGTGGATGGCCAATCTCATTGCATGAGAAAATACAGCATCTCCTTCCGAAAGCAGCAGAATCTACTTCAGTGAAGTTCAGTGTCTGACCATCATGGTCAGGTGGGAGCTCTAACCATTGCTCATTCCTGCGTTTCAGATTCACCAAGATGAAGACAGCCACCAACATTTACATCTTTAACCTCGCTCTGGCTGACACCTTGTGCCTGATGACCTTGCCCTTCCAGGGAACAGACACATTCCTGGGCTTCTGGCCCTTTGGCAATGTCCTGTGCAAGATTGCCATCTCCATTGACTACTACAACATGTTCACCAGCACCTTCACGCTGACCATGATGAGCGTGGACCGCTACATCGCCATCTGCCACCCCATCAAAGCCCTGGACATCCGCACGCCCCACAAGGCCAAGGTGGTCAATGTTTGCATCTGGGCACTGGCTTCTGTCTTCGGCATCCCAGCCATGGTGATGGGATCTGCAGAGAACGAGAACAACGGTCAGTAAAACTGCATCCAGAAGGAGGGAGGTGCTGGTGGGCAGGAGAGCCCAGGGAGAGGGGTGACAGTTTCATCAATGGGGTGAGGTCTCTTCTGTAAAATCATCTGAACTCTTTCCCTGCCTCTCTGCATCACTGCTACTGCTTTTCTAGTGTTAAGCACAGAATTGTTATGTGAGGAATTGAACATTGAACATAGAATTGTTATGTTAGGTTGGGAAAACCCTCTAAGGTCATCAAGTCAAACCATTAACCCAACTAACCTAATCTGATCTCAGTGTGCAGATGCTTTTCTGCTTGATCTGCATTTGCTGACCTTCCTTCCCAATCTATTCTTTCACTCTTGCAGAAATTGATTGTCTAATTAAGCTCCCTTCTCCCGTGGACTACTGGGATCCAGTGTTTGGCATCTGTGTCTTTCTCTTCTCCTTTATGATCCCTGTCTTGATCATCACCATTTGCTACAGCCTCATGATCAGGCGGCTCAAGAACGTCCGTGTGCTCTCGGGCTCCAAGGAGAAGGACCGGAACCTGAGGCGCATCACCCGCATGGTCCTGGTGGTGGTGGCAGTCTTCATCGTTTGCTGGACTCCCATCCAGATTTTCGTGCTGGTGCAGTGCCTGGGGGCCAAGGCAGAGAGCGAGCTGGAGCTGGCCATCTCCTGCTTCTGCACGGCGCTGGGATATGCCAACAGCAGCCTGAACCCCGTGCTCTACGCCTTCTTGGATGAGAACTTCAAGGCGTGCTTCAAGAAGTTCTGCTTCCCCAGCGCCTTCAGGACCGAGCTCCAGATGTCCAACAGGATGTGCAGCATCGCCAAGGATGTGGCCTATGCCTGCAAGAACTCGGAGGGGACTAACAATCCGGCCTGACTAGGCATGGAAATCCCCATGGTGGCTGTCGCCCAGCAGAGTCCGACCACCCCCACGTCAGAACTAACTCAGATAACGGCCCTTTAGCAGGACCTCAAAACTGAGAGGTGAGAAACCAAGGAAACAATACTGGGGGTTGGGATAACCGGATACTGCAAGAGCACGCAGAGAAAGTGAGCCCATTTGATGCATTTTTAATTCCAGTGCATTCTGCACTAAGGAACGTGTTTGAAATCAGCCCGTTGATTCCTGAGAAACCCTTTGCAACATTATTGAGAGGTTGGGAATTAAGGGTTGAAAATAGGCATCGCTCCTGGGGGCTTACACTTCTGCTGCTGGGAGACAGACAGAATGTGAACTCTTGCATTGCTTTTTTCCTCCCTGGGTGGAGATGTTAACAGCTTGCCTGGCTCACCAGGCCAGGCGCTCGTGTGCGGGTATACCTCCTGTGCCATCGCTCTGAAATCAGACTTTGCTGCAGCCAAAGTGGGCAGGAGCCATCAGAAAAAAACCCAAGATCATCTCCAGGATGAGTCATTGCACAGGGAAGGATGCAGGGAGGGAGAGGAGGGAGCTGACAGGAGGAAAAATTCAAACTGCCTTGGAAGGACAGCGCCAGCTCCTGCAGATGGGATCTGCAGTGAAATCCCTCTCTCAGAGGGCAGCAGGGCGGGGAGAAGGGCCTGTCAGAACTGATGATGTAGCTCCAAAGAGGAGGAAGAAAAAAAACTGAGAAAATGAACAAAATTTTGCATTTACATGCTGCTACTATTTCTTTTTTTAAACTCTGTATTTCCAGTGTAATAATGGACAGAATGTGTTTGTATATACATGTCTGTAGTGGAATAGATGCAGATACATGGTAGGATTTCACCTTACCAAGCATGCCTTGGGCATCTTCCTCGGTGAGAAGAGGAAGGAACGAAGTGGCCTATAAACACATGTATTTATGCATAGGGAAAGCCATTCTGGAAAAGTCAGAATGGCAGCTCTTCCAGAAGACATGGACATTCCTGGTGGGAGGAGGCAGCCTAAACCCACCTGCTCCACACAGAATAAGTGGGGCACAAACCACACAAAACCCGGGGTCCTGTGGTTAGTTTTATGTTTTTAACTGAAATGAGACCCACAATGCTGAAAGCACATGGGAAATGCTGCCCAGGTGCCACCCCTTCTGCCAACCATGGACTGATTTTCCTCTCCCAGAATAGGCAGAGCTTTGTGGAAAATGAAATGCCCTGTCATTTCACTCGATAACAAAAGCTTCCCCAAAGAGTTTCACCACTTGAGTGCCCTCTGTGCTGGGGAGAGCAGCAGGCTGGGGTTGTCCCTGTAGCACAACCGCCCAGGGAAATCTGGGCAGTGGTGGCCAGTGGTGCTGAAGGGGGAGAGCAGCCCCAGCCTCCACCTGGAGATGGGAGGTCAATTCCAACGTGAGAACCAGCAGTGTCATCCAGACTGTACAGATTCTAATGTGAATATACTTCTTGTGCTCTGATCGATGAGATTCTGTATTTTTAATGTATTGATTTGCCAATATTTTAATGCTGTCTTGTTCTTTATATATGCTGTACAAAGGAATTGATTGTTATATTTCTATGTAGAGTGTTTCCCTCATGGCTGGGCTTAAAATATAGATGCAATTCCAGTGTCCCACATGTAGACTGCTCAAGCTGGGAGGATTTTGATGCTGATTAACATTTGATTGGGAATCTGGATGTATACCAGAGCAAACTTTGCAGTTAGCACTTCTCCATACCAGTCTGGAGGGAGGAGGAAATCTGGGCACTTTAAGCACTTTGTAGTGGATGTTAATCCCCGAGCCCTCGACAGGAAATCCCATATAAACCCCAGGCATGTGAAGAACAGCCCCTTGGGAACTGTGCTGCTGGCAAGCTGCATCCATGCCTTTGGAAAACTGGGTTAGGTGGGATGTGTGTGGGTGCAGCAACAGCACTGGGCAGTGAGTGACCTTGGGTCTGCTCAGCCCTCAGCCGTGGGGTGGGCTCATGGGCTCTGGGAATGGCTGGGGCTGAAGGAGAGCAGGAGAACATTCATTAGTGGCTGCCTAAGGAAGAGCCGCACTCCCTTTGTCGTTCTTGGCTGGGTTTTTAAATAGATTTATGTCCTCTGAAAAATAATATACCCGTGTTTGGCATTTTTTAAATATGGATTTTGTTATAATGACGATGCTGCAATGATCTCACATAATCAAGTACTCAATAAATGTGTGTTTACCAAGCTTTTGGGTATTTCCATGACCCTTGCAGTGAACTTGTTTAGCCATTCTGTTCAATGCTCAGTGAAGTTATAAGAAGAGTAGCAAACACCTGAAAGCAAAACTTTATTGTACTGTGCCTCTGGAGTTACAGGCTCATGGTCAGCTGGATGGCTTTAGTGCTGGCTCTGTAATTCCCTTTGGAAGTGGTTGTGATGGTGTGATTTTTAAAACTGCTGCAGTGTAAATGACATTTAGGTGGCTACTTGTGTGCTTTAATAAAGGAAAATAAAACCCCCTGTGCCTTGGATGATAATCTGGAAGAGTTCACTGGGTGGATTTGGAATGTCTCAGCCCATCCCTTTTAAGTGAAATCAGTGGGAGCTTTTGGTACACAGACAACTTGGTCTGTAGTTAACACAGGAACAGAAAATGTGAAAATGCTGGAAAATTGGGTCCCTGCGTCTTGCAAAGGGCAGCTGTGATGTGTAGGCAGGGCAGCAGTGCAGGCAGCTGCCTGCTGATAGAGGTGAAGGCTGCTGAGGGATGAAAAAAAAGCTCTTCCTCACAATTCCCAGGAGTTATGGGGTTAGGCGTGGCCTGGGAGAACAATAAATTGCAGAACTGTTCTGAAAATAATGACAAGGCCATATTCTGCAGGAAAAATGGATCAGCCAGTGAGATGTGCAATAAGGAAAGTGCTTTCTCTCTGCACAGAGATCAATAATCCTACCCAAGCAGGTAAATATCAGGAGAGGGGTTTTTATTAGCAGTGTTGATTTCCTTCTTAAAAAAGAAAAAGTAAATTGGTGAGAAAGAAAATGGAATTTCTTTTTCTTCTAGTTCAGTTAATTATAAGTATCCAGGGGTGAGTTCTTACAGCAAAACCATAAACCAAAGTGCTTTATTCAGTATTATGGGATTTATTAACGTACCAAATATTCTCTCAGCTGCTGTTGGCTGAAATCAAGTGCTGGAAAAGTTTGAGGAATGGATGAGCTGGGGACTGAGCTCTCCCCCAAGCAACTCCTTGGCTCTTGGTAAATCTGGGCAGATCTCTGGCTTTGCAAGATCCAGGTCTCCCTCTCCCTCAGCCAACAACACTCCCCCCCCTCCATCAATTACAACTTCTAACAGGAAAAATAAGGAGCAGAATTTACATTTTCACTGAGGTTTAGATGGACAACACCCTCAGGCACATGGTGAGGCTCTTGGTTCTTTGCAAGGCCAGGAGTTCATCTCTGATCCTTGTGGGTTCCTTCCAGCTCTGGATATTCTGTGGTTTATTGTTTTATGCCATGGGAAGACCTGAGCTGGGAACCTGCTGGGTCACCCTTTAGTGAGCTGCAGGTCAGACAGGGGTAGGTTTTTTGGGTGAGAATTCAGCTGAAATCCCTCTCCCCAAGCCCACTGCCTGTAGGAGCCACAAAGCCTTTCTCTGAATGCCTCTGCCCCCCACAAAGCCTGGCCCCGAGGGCTGGAGACAGCTTCAGCATGTGGGAGAAACCCCAACTGCAGGAAGGCCAAAACTGTGTTGGGCCCTTGTGGTGCCCCTGCTCCAAAGCTCAAGACTTGCCCTGAAGAAGGCTCTGCCTGGTGCTGAGCAGTTGCCATGTCTGTTTTCCCCGAATTTTCGTGAGAAGCTAGACTGTAAATATGTCTTTTTTTTTTTTTTCTTTTTCCCAGGGAGGTTTGTTACCCAAGAGTTCTGTCACTGGGCTCCAATCTCTCTCTGGATACTTTGGAATATCCTTGCTCAGTACAACGATGTATGCCCAGAGAAAGATGCCTCTCACCCTGCAATGCTTTATAGGGAAGCTGGCTACTCTCTATAGTTAGAACTTCTTTTTTTAAATGAAAAGGATCTCCAGCAGCAGCTGGTGTGGTGCAGCCTTTGATATCTGCTCAGAAGGGAGACTCAGACTGGCAGCAAAGCAGGCTCTGCCAGAAAAACTCCAGCTTGCTCTCCCACTCATTTTGCTGTGCTTCCCCTCAGCTATTTTTGTGGATATTTATGCAAAACCTAATTTCTCCTTCCTTCAACAGGAGAATCTCCTTCGGACACATCCCAGGCTGCAGCCCTGAGTGTGTGCTCATGGCTGGGATTGCTGTGTGAACCTCTGTGGCAGCAGAGCTGCCTGGCTGTGACTTTGCAGGAGCACCTGGTTATTCACACACCTGAGCTTCACCTCCCAGCCCCTGCCTGGAGCTGTCTGAAGGAGCAGATCTTACTCACCGGTCTTCTTCTTTGCTGAGAGTCACGGAGCTGAGATGGGAGGGATGGAGGGTAGAATCCAGCAGCAACAGATGTAGGAGGGAAAGTTGTCCCATCTCCTTGGTGAGGGGGGCTTGTGAGGTGGGGAGGCTGAAGAAGGGAGTGAGGGGACAAAGGGAACATGCTGGAGCAAGTCCAGATGAGGCCATAAAGATCCTCTGAGGTCTGGAGCATCTCAGCTACAGAGACAGGCTGAGACAGATGGGGATGTTCAGCCTGGACAAGGCGCTGGGGAGACCTCAGAGCCCCCTCCAGTGCCTGAAGGGCTGGAGAGAGGCTTTGGACAAGAGTCTGGAGTGGCAGGATAAGGGGGAATGGCTTCGACCTGCCAGAGGTCAGGCTAGGTTGGACACTGGGAAGAAATTCATCCCTGTGAGGTTGGTACAGCCCCGGCAGCGGTTGCTCAGGGAAGCTGTGTCTGCCCCATCCCTGGAAATGTTCAAGGTTGGGTTGGAAAACCTGGTCCAGTGGAAAGTGTTCCTGCCCATGGCAGGGGGTTGGAATGAAACATCCTGTAAAATTCTTTCCCACCCAAACCAATCTGGGATTCTGTGGTTCTATGAAGTGTAAGGTGAGAAGAGCAGCCCATATGCCAAAAGTCCTGGTGCTGCGTGAGGAACAGACATGGACTATAAGAAAGTAGTGTGTGCTGTGTGATGCTCATGGATGTTTGGCACAGGGATTTTTTGACCCCTTCTTGTCATGTCTGAGCTGCTGCACGCCTGTTTTGAGTGGCCCACAGTGGCTGCATGCACCTGCCCTATTACCCATTTGGACTGAGGATTCATGACAACCTTGCTCAAAATGTGGTAGCAGGAGTAGCAAGGTCATAGCTCCTTTTGAAAGAGCGAGTTTTAGGATTTTTCCAAGCAAAGGGATTGCTATTAGACTTGGTGCTGTTGGATCAAAGAGCCCCATGGCTCACAAACTCCCTTTGTTCCTGCTTTCAGCACTCTGGATCCTGGATAGATTGCATGACAGAACAAAATAATCAATAAATAGAGCAACATGGTTTCGTATCTTGGCAACGATGATGCTGCTGAACCATGTAAACTGACTTTGCTCTCTGTCCCTCAGTGCAGAGATCCCGTCTGGCTGCAGGGAAGGACTGATGCTGGCTCTCCACATGCTGGGAGACACAGACAGCCCCTTCTCCCATCTCAAGGTTTGTGCTTCAGCAACCCCAAAACTCCCTAAACTGTCCCTGGCTTAGAAAGTGCACAATAATACCCTACACCAGCTGGGATCATCTTCACCCCACAGTGCATCTCCCATGTTCAGATTCACAGAATCATCCAGTCCTAGAATGCTTTGGGCTGGAAGGGACCTCAAAGATCACCTAGTTCCAGCCCCTTGCCATAAGCAGGATTCTTGGGAATTTGGTCTTCCTGTGGCTGAACTGATGGAAAGGCCTCTGAAAGGAAATAATATCCTGTTCAACCAGCACACTCTTGTAGAAAAAGGCATTTTTCCTCCAGTCTCTGTTATTTCTGAGAAAGGATGTAGCTCCAGTGCTGATGGAGTCTCCTGCTGCCAGCAGTGGTCAGGGAGAGCATCATTGCTTCCCTCCCCTCTGGGCCTGAAGCCAGGCAGGAAGGGCTGGAGCCAGGAGCAGCAACAGCAGCAGCACTGCCAGGCAGCACATTTTCAGTGTAGTGAAATGAAGAATGATCCTTCAAGAAACCAAGCAGGAAACTTGATTTTTTCCAAGGAAACCATTGAAAGAATCAGCATCTTCCCATAGACTGGTTTTGGCTGCATTAGATCACAGTTTTCCTGGCCACAGAGAGGAGCCCAGGCAGAGCCTGAGCTGGCTCTGTCCGTTCAATAAACATCAGTTTCTCTGCATGTTTCCAGCCTGGCATGTGCAGTGAATGCTCCAAGAAAAGCTCATGCCATGCTGGTTTCATTCAGTGATGAGGAATAAAAACAGAAGCTCTGTAGTCAACATGAAATTAAGATTAATGGCTTTTCAGGTTGATTTCCTCTGTGTGAAACAAACCCCATATTGCGATTTGGCTATTTAATGTTTGCTCGGTGTTAGACATTAATGGTGACTTCTCCACATGCACAGATCACTTGTTCACATATTTCTGAGTTTCCCTCATCTCAGCCTTGCACTGCTCTTGCTTTGCTTAACCACAGAGGAAATCCTGGAATCACAGGATGGATTGTGCTGGAAAGGATTTTAAATGCCATCTATCCAACCTTCATGACACTAAAATTTCTGGAGATAATCACCTGTCTCCAGGGACCTGGTGGCAGAAAATGAGCCCAGCCCTGGTGCTGGTGTTTACCCTTGTCCCTGTATTCCAGAGGTGACTGGGAGGTGGCAGTGGGAAGCCAACCAGAGCTCTCCCTGAGGTTTGCTTTGGCATCTGCACAGGGGTTTAATTTGTGTGTGCTTGGCTGAAAAACTGCTTCATCTTCTGGCGAGTGTCAGCGATGCCCTTCTGCCTGGGGCTATGCTCCAGGATTGTGGAGGATGAGTTCAAGACCAGGCTGGATGGAGTTTTGAGTATCCAGGTTAGTGAACGTGTCCCTGCCATGAAACTGGATGGTCTTAAAGGTCTCTTCCAACCCAAACCGTTCTGTGAGTCTGTGGGTCTGTGATTTGGTGATTCTGTGAGTCTGTGATTCTGTGTTTCGGTGGTTCTGTGATTCTGTGAGATGTTGGCTCCAACCTGCCCCATCCATCGTGAAATGGTTGCCATCAGCTTCACCTCCCAGCTCCTGGTCAGTGTGGATGAAGGAGCTCAGCTGGGTGTGACCACGCACGGAGGATCCCACTGAATCCATCACACGGATAAGGGAAATTTAATTACATCCATAAGAATTCCATCTATGCTGAGCAGCAGCAGGCTGAGTCTCAGGGGAGATTTTTCATTGCATTGAAATCTGACTTTGTTAATTACCAGTCTCTGATCTCATTTGAAGGTTAAGTTTATGAAACGGAATCCTTATTTCTCTGATTTCCTTATTCAGCTGGTTTATTGAGTCTTATACAGGGGATGGTTTGGACCTTAGAAACTCCCAAGCTGTCTTACACTTCTGGCATGAGCTGTGCAGGAGAAGCACTGGAGCAAGGGGAGGTGATGGAGATGTGCAGAAGCCCTGCTGAAAGACAGAGAAAGAAAACACATCTCAGGAAACCAGAAAATGGGGACCAAGGTCTTGCTGCTTATAGCTTATTTTACCCCCAAAGGGAACTCTCCCTTCCCTCATGGAATGCTGGTGGCAGCACCCAGAGTCCCCACGCCACCCAGCCAGGGAATATGGTGGTGGGAGGCCTTAGCAAAGTGACACCAGCCTTTGGTCTACCCCAGGCTGTTCACTTCCTCATGGGGAAAGGTTCCCAGCCTCTGTTTACCCAGGAAGCACCAGACTTGGCTGTAGGCAGTAAGGAGAGCGCCTGGTTTTTATCTACACATCAAATTTACTTTTTTTTTTTTTTTTTTTAAGTTTTTAGTTAAAAAAAAAAAAGAGAAAATAGCCACTGAACAGCCCTTGGAGCTTGAGGCTAGTGTCTAATTCCACTTGAAGAGCTTTGTTAGATAATTGCAGTATTTTTCTGAGAGAAAATAGAACAATCGAGGCTTGTAATTAAAAGCCATTCAGGCTGCTTTGATCCTTCTCTCTGCATCTTCACTTACCAAACACAAACGCCAACAAGCACTCATGGCAATATTTACAGTCACTATTCTTGGCCTTTGCCTTTAAATTAACTCCTCTTCCTTGCTTCTAGTCAAAATGAGGAGGAGGGAGGGAAATGTGGCTTGTGGCTTTTCAATAGGTGTTTCTTTGGAAAGATGATTTTGGAGCATGCCTGAAATCACAGGATCATAGAATCATTAATTTTAGAAAAGCTCTACACAAAGCTCAAGACAAGCTGAACCTGTCAGCTCAGCCACACCACCACGTTCACCACTAAACCATGAAATGCTACATGCACAGGTTTGTTGAACACTTCCAGGGATGGCGACTCCACCACTGCCCTGGGAAGCCTTTCCCAAGGCTTGAACACCCTTTTACTTGAGACTGTTTCCTCTCATCCTGTCACTCCACAATGACAAGCCTGGAGCTCCTCTGGTGGCCTCAGAGCTGCCATAGAACAAGAGTTATCACCCTAAAACTGCCCCCAGGCACAACCTCAGCTGCAAAGGTGCTGTGGATGGGGCAAGACTCACACACTCTGCCCTGGCCGTGGACCGGGAGCTGCCAGGGCCATGTCCCAGTGCCCACAGAGGATCCTCAGGTGACCTCCTGACTCACTGTGACAGGGAATCCAGCCTGGGAAGTCCCCTTCCCCCAGCAGCTGGTGGGAATGCCAAACCTTGATGTGCTGAGACCTCACAAAAGCACTAAACTGGGGTTGTTTCTCCCAGAATTGTCAGTAAAGCTGGAGTGTCACCATTTCCTTGTGTTTATGGTGGGAGCATCAGTGGCTCATCAGCACCCAGGGGCTCCCAGCAATCCTGAGACTCCTTGGTGAGCGCTGCAGAAAGTCAGGCTGTACAGAGAAGGGACAGATTTCTTGGATTGATTTGAACAGTATCTTCTGGAGACCCTTCTGCTTCTCGTCTTCTACAGACCAAGTTTCTGCTTACCCCTGTTTAATTTTTATTTTCATCTTTCTCTCACATAAAGATGCTCCTGAGAGCCAGGCCCTAAACTCTCAGTGGGGTTTTATTTCTTTTCTCACCCAAGAATCGTGACCAGCCTTAGGGAGGCAGTGTGGGGCTGTCTAAGACCCAGGGGATGACAGCTTCCCAGGAGAACAAGCTGCAGCACAGCTGGGATGAGGACAATTGATCCAAACAGCTGATACTGCCGCAGCACAAAGACTTAAAAAGCAACAGCTGCTTCTGATCCCCCACCTTAGGGGGAAGCCTGCAGTGGGAATATGAGCCCTCATTCCTGTTCTGGGGTAGGAAAGGGAGCCCTGAGGGTTTCCAGTTCAGTCTCCTGCCCCCCTGCAGGCCCCAGACGGGGTGCTTGCTTTAGGAAGGGATTTATTCCGTGAATCGCTAATGGGGTTTGTTTCCCCGCTTCCAGTCTTCAAGACGCAGCTGCTGTGGGCTGGTGTGACAAGCCAGCCCCATCAGTGGGAGGAAATTCAATGGAACGAGCTGGCGTGCGGGGTTTCCTTAGGAGGGGGGGAATCTTTAGCTGGGAGCGACTCCTTGGAGGTGTTTTCTACTCTCCCAGAAGGAGCCAGAGCAGCCTGCCTTCGGATGCTGTGCTCCGAGGGTCTGCCGAGGCGCGGGAAGGGCGGGTTTGCCGCGTCCCCGCAGGAGCGGGCTGTGTGAGAGGCTGGCGATGCTGCGGGAGGTTGAGCTGCGGGCGGAGAGTGCCGCTCAGCGCCGCCCGGCTGAAGCGCCCGAGCCTCTCCCGAGCACGGGGGGGAGAGCCCAGGCAGCGCAAATCCTTCTCCCCTCGGAGCCCGGCACCCACACGGGGGGAAAAACACGCGGAGAAAATCGTGGCTGCAGCAGGATGCTGCCGTAAGGAGATGCTGAGGTGGGGCTGCTCGCAAAGGGAAGGGCCGGGGGATACAAGCAATGTCTGTAAGCGCCTGCGGAGATCCCGAGAGGATGGCACGGACATCACTGACATTCCCTCAGTGATGTCCAGTGACAGGACAGGAGGCACAAGCTGAAATATGGAAAATTCAATTAAAGCGTATTCATCCTGGTTTAGGGCAAATTTGAGAGAGAACCTCTGAATGGAAGGAAATTCACCGTTAGAGGGGTGAAATACTAGAACAGGTTGTCTGCAGTAACTGTGGGATCCCCATCCTTGGAGACCTTCAAAACAGAGTGAACACGGTGCTGGGAACCCTGCCTGAGCCATGCTATGATTCTGCGGCTGTTAGGTCTTGTGATTTAACAGAAGAAGCTCCAGCAATATCATTGTTGTGGTAAAGTGGGTAACTCACACGGAAAAGGTCCTTTCAATCTAAAAAAGTACAGTAGTTTTTCTACATAACAAAATATATTGCCTTTCCTAGAGCCCCAGTGCTGATGAACATCGATGTTTCAGCTGATTGGGCAGCTTGTGTGAGAGGTGACATAATTTGGATCAGTTTTCTCACTCAGGCTTTTCCACTTGGGGAACCCATTGCCAGCAGATGGCAATCAAGCTAAAGCAAAGTTCCTGGAGAAGTTTCACCTGGAAGAATGTGTTCTCTTTCATTGCTCTCCCACAGTTAGCACCCTTTATATGGAGAGGGCAACAGAGTGATCTTTGTTTTCGTCTCTGTTTTCAGTTTTCCATGAATGAAATTGCTATCCTGAGGTATGGAGGGTTGTCAGTTTTGGTGTTGGTGTTTGGCAGTCTCACCTGTGGTCTCCACCCACACTCACCCATTGTCCTGAGAGCCCTTTGAAGCTGAGAACTGCAGTCTCAGTTTGTGTTACCTGTCCTGCACTTTTCTGGGGGAATTTGGACAGGAAAGAGTGGAGCTTGGTAACTGGGATTGGGGGAAAGCTTGAAAGAAATATTTTAGTTAAGACAGCATTCCTAAAACCAGCAACATACAAACTTCACAGGCCTAAAGGGTGTGAGAATGAGCTTTCCAAGCTTTCAATATGGAAAATGACTTTTCAATATGGAAAATGAGCTTTCTGATCTCCAGATTCTCCCAGTTTTCCTTGGTTCTGTTCCAGTATTTTGACTATTTATCTGTGAAAGAAGAAACTTTATATCTGCAGTGCTCATTAGAGTTTTTCTTACGCCTTTCCAGACACCTTAACTTTGTTACCAACCTTAAATCTGTTACCGTGCTTTATTTTATAATAGGCAAAATGCAATATATATAGCAAAAACTCAAGTAGCATACATTTTCTCTTGTGAAATAAGGACCACTCTTTTTTTTTTTCCCCCATGAGGTTTATTTCATTACTCACTCATAAATAAATATGTATTTGACACTTAACAGGAACAACTAGTTCAAAATAATTTCTAACACAAATTCTCACAGTTGTCATAGTATTTGTATGGTGTGCTGTTTAGCTCTATTTTTGAAACTTAAATCTTCCTTTTGGTCTAAACTTAACAAGCCAGAAAAGAGGAAATATGTGGTGAGGTGGAAAACGGGCATCCTTCAAAATCAAAGGAACATACATGAACATGAAAATAGTTTATTTTCTCTTCCAAATACTCATCCGCTGTTCTATTGTTGTTTAATTGAAAGGGCTCATTAGCTCTGCCCCATAAAACAATCCTCAGATAATAACACAGAGATAAAGAACTGAGCTTTGCACTCATCTGGAAATCGGTCTCCAGCCTGTCTGTGCTGTACAGCAGATGGCAATAAAGGACCACTCTGCAGCAGAAGTACACCCCTGGAAAGGAAATGTTCTGTCCTTAATAATTCAGAGGGTGAAATTAAAAATCAGGGTATAGAAATGCAACTCTGAGAAGTTGGTAGGAGCAAGAAGGGGAAATAAAAGAGTTGTAAGTGGGCAGGACAAACTCTGTTGCTGATGAGGATTCTAAACAGACCATGCATTACATGTAAATTAAAGAAAGGACAATGTGCACTCATTAGCCACTCCTCCAGCCTGCAAAGTTGCCCTGAAAAGCCCCAGGAGGGCAGGGACCTGCCAGTCCCCATCCCCTGTTCAAGAAGTTCTACATTCCAGCAACTTCCGGAAACTTTTCCGAAAACTGTCATCCAGGAAAGCGTACAAGAAAGGATTCAAGCATGAGTTGGCATAGCTTAGGCTGGTGATGAAGTAGGATATCCCAATGACCATGGAGGTCTGGGGTAAGTCAGTGGTCAAAGCCACAATGGTGGCCAAGTGGAAGGGGGTCCAACAGAAGAGGAACACAGCCAGGACTATGAAGACCATAATGGTGACTTTCTTCTTGGCTTTGTCCAGAGCTCTGGCGTTGGAGTTCAAGTGCATGTTCCTCAGCTTGTAGAGCATCATGGTGTAGAGGATGCAGATGGTAGATACCGGAATGGCAAAGCCAAGGATGAGTGTGTAGATCCTGCTGGCTTTGAACCAAAACCTCTCAGGCTTGGGGAAATTGAGACCACAACTCTTGATCTCCAGGTCGTCCGTGTAGACGTTGGCAAAGATGATGAAAGGGAGGACTATGATGGTGACCAGGATCCAGATGCACAGGCTGACAATCCTGGCTGCCCGGTACGTGCGGTGGGGCATCCTCTTGGACCTGACTGTGGCCAGTACCACCAGGTACCTGTCTATGCTCATCACTGTCAGGAAATAAATGCTGGAGAAGATATTGTAGTGGTCTATGGACAAGATGACCTTGCAGAGGATTTCTCCGAAGGGCCAGTAGCGGAGGAGGTGCTCTGCAATATTGATGGGCAAGACAAGGGTGAACAAGTCATCAGCAATAGCGAGGTTCAGGATGAACATGTTGGTCACGGTCTTCATCTTGGGGGCCTTGAGGATCACATAGATGACAGCAGTGTTGCCTGTGAGCCCCACAGCACAGATCACAGAGTAGATAACGGGCAGGACAACGTAGAAATCAGCTGCCTGCTCTTGGAGGGTGAAGTTGAACCTCATGCTGTTTTCCAGGTAGCAGCTGTTGCCTGCGTTGCTGCAGGAGCTGTTCAGATCATCCCAAAAGGAAATGTTTCCCATGCCTATTGACCACAGAGCACCCTCAGATGCCACTGAAAGCCTCACTAGCCCAGAAGTAAGAGGTTTTTTGTTTGGTTGGGGCTTTTTTCCCCCCTTCTGTGAGAGGAGCTGTTACCTCATTTAGATGCAGCTAATTTTCAAAGGTGAGGCTTCACGGACCACCTAACTTACCTCTCCCCCCTGTTGGAGAAGTAATATTTTGAAGTGATGAGCAGAGAAAAAAATGTTTGGAAAACATAAGGCTCCATGAACCAAGCAAACAAGAGAATTATGACTTTCTAAATAGGTCAAGGAACTCTTCTTCTTGAGAGCATTCCTGTGAGCTTTGGCTTTTCTTTGCTGGGGGAGTTGAGTTGCTCCCGTTCAGCTGTCTGCAGTGAGAGTTCTTCTGGGGCTGGCAGGAACAAGGAGGCAGAAGGGAGAATTTCGTGCCTGGCTGGTTATTCACAGCCCTCGAAGGACCTGAGGAATGGCTTCTGTTTCGCTGGTGCTGCGCTCACTTTCCGTGCCAGAGCAGAAGTGTTCCAGTGGTTAATTAGCGCCTGCCTTTGTGTCAGAGCTCGGGCTCTTCATGGACTGGGATTTCACAAACAATGAAGAAGTTTCTGACACTGCTACTCCCCACTCCCACGATTCCCTAGCAAAAGAAGGAGGGGGAAAAATAGTTCAGGGAGTATTTCTGAAATTAACGGTTAAAGGGCATTACCCTGCAATCAAAATAGACCTTTAGGCAAGAGTGCGCTATGAACTTATCCACTATGAAAACCATCCCCAGTAAAAACAACAGGCAGCACCCCAAATTTGGCACAGAGGGACAGAAAAATCTGCAAATCTTGAAAGTTCAGGATTAATCAGGGAAGAGGGAGAAAAGTACTCTGAAAACAAATCCACTTTAGAGACACAGCAAGAATCATCCCATCTGTAGCAGTAACCACAACCGTCACTATTGCCCGACCCATACTTACAAGAATTCCTCCACAAGGAATCAACAAACCACCGACCCCTACCCCCACCGAGAAAGGTTTGGCAGCCAGCCCCAGGCTCTGCAAAGAGAAGTGCCTCACTTCTCTTGCCTTTTGCTGTCGCACAGCAATAAAGTGAATGGGACTGCCGGCGCTGGGGATGGAGGGCTGAAGTGTCCCTTACCTTGGAAGCGGCTCTGCTGCCTCCTCCAGCACCTGCTGCTTGCACTGGTGAGCCTCTTCCCTCTAATCCGAGTTGGAGGAGGGTCTCTGGGCTGCTGACGTACCGGGATTTGCAATCAGATCAACATGATGCTTCTGTGTGTGTGCGCTGCATGTCTGAGCAATTAGCACTTGCTCAGACCAGGGAAGGGGGGGAAAACATGGGTTTTCTCTCTGCAGTATTATTAAAATAGCAAATAAGGTGGATGTTTCCTTCAGGAATGAGGGAGATGTCAAGGGACACAGGCAGCACCCAGGACTGGCTGAATGAGGGATGCACGGGAAGCAGGGGGTTAAACTGTTTCAATAGGGAACAGTGGTTGGTTTTAACAAAGGGAGTAGGAGGAGGGTGAGCAACATTACAGTGTACAAAATAAACAAATAAACAGACATACCTTGCCAGCTCTGCACTGTTTTTGGCTGCTCTGGGGGAGTTTGGCCGGGTTTCTCCAGCTGGGTCTCTGATCTGGCTTTGGAAATTCAATGAAATCCTTCAGATGTGCATCAGGAGGTGCAGGAGTCCCATGAAGCTTGTCAGAAATGCACCCAAGAGCAAGAATGTAAGATCACTTTACCAGCATGTCCCTAAAGAAAAAAAAAAAGAAAGAAGAAACCAAGAGTCTTTTGACTCTCCTTTAGTCTTTTAAATGTTGCCTGACCTTTGTTTCAGGACAAGGCAAGGGAAAACACAGGCATCCATCACTGCCATGGCTGGCTGTATGCATTTAACCAGGAGGGCCAGCTCATGGATCCATGTAGCCAAGAATTGTGTTCGACTTTGCTCCTCTTCTTTGGATGTTTTTATATTCTTCTGGCAAGATTATTGTGCACCAGTAGCTGGGTGGGAGTAAAACATTTCACTGTGCTTCTTAAGGGCATGGCTAAAACTGACTTTTCAGCAGATGGGATTTTTTAAAATTTTTTTTTAATGCCCAATGTAAAACTCTTCAAGATATTTTCTGTATCTTGGCCAAAATCTAACCAGACATTTGGCTTAAGGAAAATGAAACAGGAATTATATTGCCCAATTTCATTGCATGGGAATTATATAGATGATGCTTCTTCAGATGAAACACCCCCAGAACTTTCCTCTTGCCTGTTTTGGGAAAGCTGGTGTGGTTTATAAGGAGTTGTAAATGAAGCAAGGCATTGGTAGCTCTGCAGGGGGAAGGCAGTTTCCAGGAATTGCTGTTGTCTTTTTCAGAGAAGAACATAGAGGAAGGCACAAAAATTCAGGAGAATGTGATGTTACATCTGTGGATCTGTAACTATTCTCTGGGACAAAAGGGTTTGAAAGTATTTTCCATCCACAGTCCTTTGAGACTTTCTGTTTTTCAGCATAAAGTGTACCTCTGGTCTCTGTGATTGCTTAAAAACTATTCTTTCTCTTCCCAAACTATTTTATCTTGGATTTGGCATCATGCTACCATGACCAGGGGTCGTTTGCCTGGGTGCTGCGTGTTTTACGGGCTGTGGTGAGGGGCTGGGAGCTGGGGGAGGCTGCAGGGGCTGTGGTGCTGATGATGCTCCCTTGTGCTTTACCCTCTGCCTTGTGCCTTACTCCTCATTATCCGTAGTGAATATGCTCTCCGTGCCTTGGTTAGGATCTGCCTGATTAAAATAACCTGTCAGAAATGAGATGGAGACTAATTAAAGCTCATTGCTTGGTGTGGGTAGAGGGGCTTTTGCTTCTTATAAGCCCCAAACAAATTACTGGCACCTGCTTTTGGAGCTCCTTGCCTGGTTCTCCAATAAAACTAGTTTGCTTTGGGGAGAACAATTGCCAACAGATCTAAATTCATGTAGGAAATTGCTTTGCAGTAGGAACTATTCTACCAACAGAGAAAATATTTCCTCTGTGTGTCTCTGGGCCCAACCAGGGCCAGAGGCTGTGCACAGAAGAAACAGATCCATGTACATTGGTATGATGGAGAGTGCTTGGACAGAAGGCTGAGAGAATGTTTTATTCTTCTTGTCTTCTCTGGCTGGGCATCCCGTGATTATAAATGTTACAGTGGCAAGAAGTCCTGAAAATCAAGCATTGGTTTGAAGAGGCTGCTACAAAGGACATGAGCTGTGTTTTCCTTCAGAGCTGCTTGGACCTACTTTTGTGCCAACAGCTCCATCATCAGCACAGTGCAACAGGGACAAAGGTTTTATTCCTGGCAAATCTGTGCCATGGAGATGGACTTTGCCTCTTGAGGCCCATGTTCACACTGTGCAGCTTGGGTCAGCTGTACAAACAAAGCAAATGCAGCGTTTTAGGGAAGGCTTTATTGCCTTCATAAAGCTGGCGTGCTGCTGGCTCCAGACAAAGGGCATCCACCATTTTGGAGTTACGGAGAACCTGTTTTGTTGGTCTCCTGCTGCTGTCAAGGAGTCAAGTTCATCACAAGGACAGAGATATACAATCAATAATCTGTTTACCAAAACAAAATGTTCTCTGCTGGCTGTCTTGCAGTCGCTCGTTATTAAGGTGATTTATTTGTATGAAGTGTTCAGGCTTTCAAAAGCATTGCAGGTTAATAATAGAATCAAGGAGTAGTTGGAGTTGGAAGGGACCTTTAAAGGTCATCTAGTCCAACCCCCCTGCAATGAGCAGGGACATCGTCAGCCACATCAGATTGCTCAGAACTGAACCATCCAAGCTGACCTCAAATGCTCCCAGGAATGGGGCATCTACCACCTCTCTGGGCAACCTGTGGTGGTGTCTCATCATCCTCAATGTAAAAAAACCCTTCTTTCTTATATCTAATTTAAATCCACCCTCCTTCTGTTTAAAGCCATTCCTCCTTGTCTTATTACAACAGAACCTGCTGTCTGGAGAAATATCCAGAACTGATTTTATGAAAGGGGCTGTAATTGCTCCTGGCAAGGCAACTATGCCTGTCAGGCTACTTGTAGGATTACATTCACCCGCAAGCTGGGACACATCCTCCTGTTTCACCCCAAAACCCTTCCAGCCTTATTGAGCCAGCCTGGCTTAGACAGGTGATGGTGCTCACCTTGTGGGACACCTCAGGGGACCAGGCAAGAGCTGCAGGTGATGATTTTTTTGAGGGGTGAATATTGGGCAAGTGTCTCCATCGGTAAACCGGTGAATTGTGGGCAAAGAAAGTGCTTTTGGATGGTGATAATTGTCATAGATCCAGGGCTGGTGACATATCCTGCTGCCCGAAAGCTGCAGTGAAGGCAAAGAGGTAGAGGAAGCGATTTAAGGAAAATCGGAGTAATGAGTCTATAAACGGCCTGTTTTTGTCAGGGAAAGTACATATCAATAACTGCCCGTCTGTCTCTGCAGGGGAGCAATTGACACAAACACCGTGTGAGCAATTTCCTCAGACCAGCTGTGATGGGGAATAGAAGCTGTAGCTGAGCTGGTGGGTGGCTGACTGAAGCTCTTTGCTCCCTGAGAGCCAGGAAAGAGCTTGGGAGGGTTCTGCAATGGGTCAGCCCTCATTCCCAGCACTTCTTGGAGACCCTGGCTCTTCTACCACACCTTCCTCAGCCCCGTGGCTCTGGCTGGGGCCACCCAGAGGTGCCACCAGCCAAGGAGGGCGAGTGGCATTGCAGGAGCCTCTTGCCTGGCTCCCAGCAGGAGCTCTGCTCTCAGATGTGTTAATTAAGAGAGCTCGGGTAGAGTAGTTGTGACAGTGGGAGCAAGGACATGGTGCCAGTCTTGCTGCAATTAATATGTATCTGTGAGAATTTAGAGAGCAGGCAGAACGCTGCTTTAAACACCCTCATTTCCTCTCCCACTCCCCGCTGGTCTGGCTTCAAGCAGCCTTGTTCCAGAGAGAAATTAAAATCTGCTTCCATTCCAGGATGCTTTTACTCTTTAGCATTTTTTCCTGCTTTTCTCCAGGGCTAGAAGTGAGTGTGTACTTTGGTTGGTTTGCTGCCCTGAGCCAGCTCAGTCTGTTCAGAGCAGTGCCCCTTGGAAGAAGGAGGTTTCTGGGGATGCACTGTCCCCTTTATCAGTGCTTCTCATCACCTCTGTGGGGTGTGAGGGGCTCAGGGCAGTGGCCTGGGGCTTCCCTTGTGTTGGCCCTGCCACGAGGAGTGGGCAATAACTGTCTGATGGGTCTGACTGTGCCAGAGATGCTGCTGCCTCCTCTTCCTTAACTCTGGAAGCAGGAAAATCAAATCCTAATCTGCTGTGTCAATCTATGGATTGATTAGTCCTCTGGATTTGGAGCTTTTGTGTTTCCCTATCTCAGAGTTCTTCCATTAGCCCATGTGAGTGACAGATTTTATATAATTTCTCCATGGGGACCTGTGAGGAAAAGGCTTTGGATGTGATGGGATTTGGTGCTGCTGTACTCCAGGGTGCAGCTAGTTACTTCCTTTTGGAGCTCTGCTGACCACGGAGATGTTAAAAGGGTTCTGTTCCCTGCTGGTTGCCTTTATCAGATGTACACAGAGTGTGTGCAAGGAGGTTCTTCAGCACAGCTAAAGATTAAGACATAAGGAGGAATCCTAGTTTGAAGGGATGAGAGCAAAACCAAAACAAAAGGATGTTTTTTGCCCAAAGTCAGTGTGAGTCAGCAGGTGAGAATCAGCTCTGCCCTGGATCCCTGTCCTTCCTGTGCTGCTGACAGATGAGAGTGTTCTGCAGTGCTGTGATCCATCAGAATTCCTGGCAGGAATATACATTATTTAGTTGCTATTAAGCTGGTTGCAACAAAGCTGCTAAGAGCCCTTGGTATCTGCCATGTCCAAGTGAGACAAGTTGTCACTTTGACTTTTTGGATGCCATCTGAGCTGTCACTTGTGAGAAGTCACCCTTTCTGTCATTGCTTGACCTGCTTGGAAAAGCTCTGAGTCTTTGCAAACAGCAGCACTGCAAAGGGGCTGTAACGCATCCTTGGGAAAACAGCCGGGAGCCCTTCAGGGATGCTCACCAGGGAGCAGGCTCTGTGCAATATATTCCAATATCTCTAAGCAACAGCTTAATGTGCTGCCTTGTCGGCTTAAGTAGCAGAGCTCCTCTGGCCTAAAAGCCTCATCAGCAGAAGGGTATGGAGTGCAAATTGCTGCTGAATGAATTTGCTGCTTTGTTCACTCTGGTTTCTCCTCCCTCTTGTGTTATGACAGTGAAATGACTCATCTTCACCTTAATATAATGTTTTAGAGAAATGGTCTAATATTTTGTACAATGCTCATTGTAAAAAAAACCCCAAACCCCCAAACCAACAAAACAGATGAAATCTGTCTTCTGGCTCAACATTTTCCGGTGTAATTATACAGAGACAGCACTTTCCCCACTCTTTTGGACAACAGACATTGTGGAGTACAAGGTTTGCAAATTATTGTAAGGAAAAAAGGGAAAAGCAGGTTTGAGCTTAGTGAAACTTGATTCTGGCTTTGGACTGCAATAATTTATTACAGCTCTGTTTTACAATTAATACCAACCTGACCTACTTAAATAGGACATTGCAATTCTTGTGGCCATGTATGCGCTCATGAAAATTCAGTTCTAAGGGCATGAGCCTTGTTGGTTATGTCAGTGTGATGGGGAAAAATGTAAGCTGGATAAAGTGAATTGAGCAGGAAATGGTGTGCTATAAAACTCATAAAAATAATTAAAAATGCAAAAGATAAAAGGAAAAGGGAAGGGATTACAAGATGAGGTTTATGGCTGGGGCTCTCTGCTCATAGGTACCCCATGGTTGTGACCACAGTGGGGATGCTTGAGCAGGTGAGGGAGGGACTGGATTCAGTGTGGGCCCCAGAAACAGTCAAAAGAACAGGGACAGTGTAGCGGTTTGAGTCTGTAATTTGGCATAACTTTTATCTTGTGCAGAGGTTGCACTTGCCAGAACTACTTTCTTATCTTTTGCTGTGAGATAGGACCAGGAGAAAAAAAGCAAAACAGGCTTAAAACTTTAGAAGAACCAAGAAAACTTTTATTGACAAATTAAACTGATTTGTAGAAATCAGAATGAAACCTGTAAATCACTTCTCTTCCCCTTTAACACTCTTTTTCTTTTCTCACCAACACAACAATGTAGAGGACAAAACTCAAAAATATCTCACTCTTAAAACAATATTTCAATCTACTCAAGAGGAGGAGCTTCTCTAGCAAAACCATG
>VWZN01006311.1:82733-135156 GCA_013396955.1 Regulus satrapa
TCGATGTCTGCAGATCTCAATCTAGGTCTTAGAAAAAGTTAAATCTCTTGCAAACAAACAGAATTAACACACAGTAGAACATTGAAATCTAAGTTGAAGACCAGGCTAAAATAATGGAAGAACCCAGCATCTAGGCTGAGCTCAGAGTTTATCTTCAGTGTCAAGCTGCTGCCAGTATTTGCCCATATTACTGAGCTGCCTTGCAGTCTCTGCTTTATGAGAGCTAAGCTGGGAGGAATAGCTAGCATGTAGCTGCAGTACCTTCCCTCTGCTCAGTAATGTCTGATAGAAGTAACATTTTTAGTCTTTTTCTCAGGAATACAAAGAGAAACAGAACTCAGCTCGGCCAGGCCGGGCCCTCCCACCGCTCTGTGCAGGGGGTTAGGCCCTCCCGCCGCCTCGGAGCCTCGCTCCGCTCTGTGCTCGGAGCTTGGAGCCTCTCGCCGCTCCATACCCATGCAGAGCAGCTCGAAGCTTCTCAGCCATGCCGGGGCCCTGGGCCCTCTCGGCCATGCGGGCCTAGCTCGGGGTGTGCAAGGGAAAAAGACTGGGCCGGGCCGGGCTGGGCCGGGCTCAGTCCCCCCTGCCATGCGGCGGGGGCCGGCCCGGCCCGGGTGTGGTGGAGCTGTTACCTCGGTCTTCGCCGGTAGGAAAGAGAGCTTCTTTTCTGGGTTTTCGATTTTTAAAATGTGTATGTACAGAGGCGTGCACTTTTCTGATTGGTCAATTACTTCTGTGGGCTAGGTTCTAACTGAGACCAGCACAGACAGTCAGGAACACCTGGCTCTTCTCTCTTTAAAATCTCATTTGAGCCCCAAAGCAAAGCCCCCAAATTTAATTCCCTGGGGACTGAAGCTGTGAGGTCTTTGACTGAGGCTTTCACAGTGTGCTGGGTAAATAAGGTCCCCATCAGAATCATATTGACATAAATTATAGATAACCACAGTAAAAAGAAGTTTTGGATGCTTGTGGAGGAGAAGAAGAAAAAGAAAATACATAAAGGTACACTTCTGTATTTTCCACAAGGAATAATTTCTGAAATGCAGAACTCACCAGGTCATGCAGGGCCTCCTGCCACGGGGAAGGATTTCAGACAAGTGCTGACTGCGTGGGAGAAGGCATTTTGTGTTGGAGGGCTGAGTTACCACCGAAGTTTTTTACTTCTAATAATTGGTAATGTCAGTGTCATTTTTACAGTAAGGAGCACACTCAGGCTCTGAGATATCTCCATCTCCACCTGCTTCACAGCTCCACTTAAAAGCAGAGGAAAATTATTTCCTTGTAAATGACTTGTTTTCACTAAATTCTGCAAACTCTTACTGAGGCTCCTTGCCATGAAGTTGATTTTCTATGTATTGTCTTGCCCCCCCCACCTTTTTTTTTTTTTTTTATAAGAAGAATGACTTTCTTATTGGACATGTTAAGCAAATTTTTCCCCACCTGGGATTTCAGGAGGTACAGGAGCACATCCTGTACAAAAACACTCCCCAACTGCATCAATAACCTTTTTGTACTGCTCAGTGAGTCCAAGAAAACTGCAGAGTAGTTTTGTGTCTCTGCAGGTTACTTGGCAATCAGTTCTCCATCTCTGATAAATCCTAATTTACAGGAAGGATGTGACGAACTCCCTCCTCTGCAATCAGGAGTTGGCAGTGCCCATTCTTCTGTGAATTTATGTGTTCAGCAGATTAATATCATAGGAACAGAGGTGCTCTGCAGCATTCCTACTTGGTTTGCTCTTCATTTGGTGGGGCAGACAGCAGCCTTCTACAGCCCTAAAAGGAGCAGGGAATTTTCTGGACTGGGAAGAAAGGCATCCATGAGAGAGGCAGAATATAATGCTGTTACCCATGGCTGGTGTTCCCACCTCTGCTGTCAGGTTTCCCTTCCTTGCTGCCCAGGGGCACCTGAGTAGTGGATGCTTTGTAGTGATGTCCGTACTGGAATTGAAGAGTTTATAAACTTATTTTCTGCATGAAAACAAACCCTCTTTTTCTGGTTGTATAAGGGAGAAATTATTTCAGGCAAGAAAGAGGTGAGAGACCAGGGAATTTTTTTTTTTTGGTGTGGCTGCAGGGAGGGAGAGCAATTGTGGCATGGGAAATGCATTGTTAATGCAAAACCAACAAAAGCAATCCAAAACAGTGAGCGAGCATCAGTCGTTCTGCACCACAGTCAGTGAGGGGTGCATCCCTCCTACTCCTTCCCCTGCCACAGGTGCTTGTGTGGGGCTGATTGTCCCTGCCATTTACCTTTCCATTGCACAGCCATTCCTTCGAAAACAGTTGGCTTTTCAGACTCTCCTGAGCATCCAGGTGAGTCCAGGAGATGAGGGGTGGGCTGATAAGTGGGTTTGCACTGTCTTGGCTGTTTGGTGCTGCTGTTTCCTGCTGCTCCTGTTTGTGATGGAGCTATTTCCTCATCTCCGAAGCAATTCTGGGCACACTGCTTTTGTGGAAGGCTGAAGAGCCCAAGAGAAAAATGTGCTTGAAATTACCTGTTCTGGGGACATGCAATCACTGCGAATTTCCTGCTAGGAACTGCTCGTGAACAAAGACAGAGCCTGAGTTGGGGTTCTGCTCTTGTGGGGGTCCCTTACACGGGCACAAAGCTCTCTGTGCCTCTCCAAAGGGTTGTCACCCCACAGCAACATGTCATCTCAGGAATCTCCTGGCAGGGGATGGAGGGGGATTTGGCATCACAGCTGCGTGGCTGCAAAAAACATCGAGGCAAATTCTCCTTTTCTGGCCAGGAAAGGCAGGGAGTCTGCCTGCTGTATTTCAGGAGTAGGAAATCAATTGCTGGGGGATTTCTGCTGGGAGATTTGTGTTTTATGAAATTCATGCCGAGGGCAGAGGAGGACTGGGGAGCTGGAAACGATAGCTCTGTCTTCCTCCCCTCTGCTGCTTTAATTGTTTGTAATGATTTAATAAGCAGCACTGTTCTTCCCTGCAGCAAACACAAGCATGTGGCATTTTATTACCCTTACTAGAGCTTCTGTTTGGAATTTCTTTGCTGTATTTCTTTCTTTGCAGGCTTGGTCCAAAACTTGGAGAAGTTAGCGTGAAAACTGGACTTTGTGCTTGTCAACATTCTGAGTGTTGAGCCAGCACCAAATCCACACAAATATATGGGAAGGAAATAAAAAGACAAATGACATAATTTAAACAAGAAAATGCTCTTGGCTTTGGCATTTAATGTGCACAAATGCACACCAGGAGAGGAAGAGAAAATCAGGTACAAGCTCCAAGTACTTGCAGAAGGATGAATGGAAATAACTTCATGTTTAGGCTGGAAATTAGGGGAAAATTTTTACCCATCAGAAGGGTGTTGAAGTGGAGCAGCTGCCTAGTGACAACAGACAGATGGAGAAATGAAACCTCAAATTAAAAGCTTTAAATGTGGAATTTTTTGGATGTTGGGGTCCTTAGAAGCAGATCTTGTGAGTCCCATGGGCAATGCAGGCGGCTTCCCCAGGGAGCATCCCTGTCCCTGCTGCCCTGGTCCTGCAGAGAGTTTTGGGTTGTACCTGATGGCTCAGCAGAGCTTGGGGAAATGCCTCATCATTTTTGGATTGGAATGGCATTTGGGTCAAATTGAGTTTCTCCTCCGAGGGATGGAGTCTTGAGCTCTCACGGGTTTTGCTTGAACATTTCTTTAATCTGTTCCCCACCCCAAAAAACCCCAGCACATCCCCTGCTCCTCCTACTCTGTGTCTCCTCAGAGCTTTTCCCTTAAACAAAAATAAGGGGAAATTGGCTGGATTTTGTTGCCTCTTGGCAACAATATTGTCTCCTCTTGTGCAGCTCAGGGGGAAAGAAACTTCTTTCTCCCTTCAGTTTGCTGCAACAAAGTGTTTTGTTCCTCTTTATGAAGAACTGGAAGAAACACTTATTTTTAAGCAGAGAGAGCCAAATTCAATTCCCTTATCATTTTGAGAAAAATAACCAAGTTATTTATATTGAAAGTCCCTCCAAAATTTTGAAGAGATCTTTTGAGAAAATATTTCTCTTGGTGACTGATTATGAGTGGGTATGGGAAGAAACTCTTTGCCTTGAACCACTCAAAGCAGTAATTTCTTTCCAAGAGTAGATGTAATTACATTTTATGGGTGAAAAAAAATAAAATAAAAAGAAGAAGTAATAGTGGGCCAAAGGAGTTTCAAGCCGATCTCTATTTGCTGCCAATGGCTGAATTAAATGCACAGGGTTCCTATCAGCCCTGCCAGACAAAACGTTGCTTTTGGGTTATTGGGGGTTTTGTCAGAAATCTTTGTAGCATGAATAGTTCATGTACTTATCTCTGCTGGCTTCAGCCATTCCTGCTGTTCATCATATCTTGCTATTATAAGGCAGCTCTTTTCATTATGCTGTCTTTTAATTCAGATATCTGAGCCTTTTTCTACTTCAAGCTGTAGTTTTCAGTAGGACACACATTTTCTAATCTCTGAGTGTATTCCGTGGTGGCCACACAAGCGAAGGCAAGGAGCTGGCAGGTGATAATTTATGAAATTTTCTATAATGGGAAGAACTCAGTATTCAATTGCCATCTCCTTAGAAATCTCTGTTTTAATTCTTTTCCTGTCTCTTGTGCTCTTTGTGGCTGGTCTGGGTTTAGTGTTTGGAAATGCAATTATAGGGATACCAAATCTTTTGAGACAGAATAATCTTGTACACAAAACCAAATAAATTTAACTTTCCAATATTAGGGCAGTTTGACATCCAGGCTTGGGGACCTGGCAGTGGTTAGTGCCTGGCCAATCTCAGAACACAGGGCTCGTCTGATTTAGGTGAAATTTCATCCATTGGAGACAAAGTGAAATTGCCTCTTATTTGCTCAGCGCTGAAAATCCATCTGAAGCTGATTGCCAAGTCTTGCTGCTGAGTGATGGGATAAACCCCTGCAATGGCACCATGAAATGAGACACAGGGAGAGAAATATTACAAAATGGCATTTCCAGCCATTTGCAGGCCCTGATGTTCTGCTGTTGGCTTGATGCTGTCAAAGGGGCTGATTTTGATGGTTTCAGAGGCACTAACCTGGGCAATGAAATGCACCTGAGGCAGAAATTGCATCACTGGTCTCTGCAAGCACCTTCATCTCCCTTCACGCCCCTCAGCACTGAAATCCTGCAGGGACTGAGTGAATCTGAGGCTTTGGGAAGGCCCAATAGTGGCAGATTTTGGTGAGATTTGAGCCAGGAGATGGAAATAGCAGCAGAAGATGGTGTAATCTTAATTTTCTTAGAGTTTTAGGCATGTGTTGTGTGGCTGTGTTGTACCACAGGGCCAGGCTCTGCCTTTCCTTACTCTGGCTGGTGCTTCCAAACTGTCCTCTATGATTTTTATTTACAAATTACCTCTGACCAACTTCCACTTTGCTTTAAAAATTCAGAACCACATTGGCAGCTGAACAGATCCCAGAGCTGGGAAGAAGGATTTGGGATGCAATTTGCATCACAGAGTTATAACAGAGGGGAAAATGTCACATCCCTCCTGTGCCTGGAGCTCCTAATCTTGCTCCAAACATTGAAAACCTCTTCAGCTTTTCTCATTATACCTAAATTTGATTACTGCTTTGATTTCACACCTCTTTCATGCGGGCTTTTCCTCTCTCCTTGGCTGGAATTCAGGCATGGGAACAGAAATTTTGTTGAGCCTTAGGACAGTTCCCATCATTTATCCCTGTTCTTAATGCTTCTTTTAGGAGCAGCATTGGGAACCTGAGCATGAGGGAAACTGGGGGGACTTTAGTGAGAGGAAAAGTAAGGCACAGAGGTCAAAGTGCAAATGGAGAGTCTGGGTTACCACAGGCTGCAGTGTTGTGGGGATTTGGGCCATGCAAACAGATGTTTTTCTCTGTGAATGGCTGATTCCTTGTGTGTATCTCCTCCTGAAATTCCTGTGCACCAGGGCTGGTGCTGGAGCTGTAGCCCCACAAAATCCCCATGGAGCTGTGTGGGACCCAGTGGGAATAATTTATTTGCTGCTTTTGGTGAAAAGTTGTGACATGAACCTCAGTGTCAGGGAGGTGACACATTAATGCTGCTGCTGTCAAACAGTGCCCACACAGCATGTCTGGAGACAGCTCAAGATAAAGAAAAGCCAGGATTAAATCCCATGTGCTACTGAACTTCACCAGACACTGCTTGGAGTGGAGTCTGTGAAGTGGCTGGGGAGAGCTGGATAGAAGGGAGAGCTCTGAGAAGTGTGTGGTACATCAGTGATGTCCTAATAATGATCTTTGCACAGAGATGAAAAAGTATCAGTTTGCATGGCCTGAATGTCTGTGTCTGGAAATTCTGTGCATTGCACAAGCTGTGCTGAGCTCGTCTGGCTCTGAAATATCATCTCTGTACCTTATCCAGGAACAGCATCAGAGTTCTGAACAGATTAATAAAAATCAGTCATAACCCAGAAACAAACCTCGGCAATACACATTTGAGGCAGGTGAGGAGACTGAGAGCTTTCATTATTGTGCTTGGAGAATGAATTCAGCAATAAAAAATCCTCTCTCTTGGCATTAAAATACTTTAGTTTCAGCTCTGCCCCAGACTATCAATGTCAAGTATTTCTCTGTGTGGTTGGGGTAGGTTCTTCCCCCGTAGCTCTCTGCAGGTTGGTGCTAATTAAAGATGTTTTGGCAGATTCAGATGTTTCGGTGCCCAAGCAGGGAGTGCAGAACAGGGATTACAAGCATTGACATTTGCTGTGCTAGGAAGTCCAAGGGACAAATTTGTGCCAATTAACGTCACGCCTTTAACTAGGAGGATCAATTTGTGTGGTGCTTGCACCAGAGTCTGACAGAGGGAGTTTCCAAAGGAAATCTTGGTTCTTGTATGCCAGAGGTCCCTGTGCTGAGGCTCCCTCCAGGCTGGCTACAGCCCCTCAGGGTGCCCAGAAACTGGGGTTGCCCACAGCCCAGTGCACCCTCCTCAGCCCTGGGGCTACCCATGGAAGAGCCATGGATGAGGCTCTGCAGGACCATGCAGGCTCAGCCCTGCTCTGATGTGGGATCCCATGGGACAGACCCACTGGGGTTTGTTCCTACAGCTACCAAGAGAAATTGCGAGGAGAGGGTGACCTCTGTGCACAGGTACCCCCATCCCTGGGGCAGCTGTGCCTGCTCTGCCAGGCATCTCCACCCTCCTCACCCTGGGAACCCAGAGCAAGTGGCAACCACAACTTTGCACATGCTGCCTGTGCCCGAAGAAAATTATCTGCAAAGAGAACTGGGATGCGAAAAACAATGCTTTTTTATTTTTGAAAGAACATCAACAACATTGAACTTCAGAACATATTTCAACTTGTTAACAACAACATTTGTTAATAAGAGTATTTCTAACAACATTAAACTATAGAACGTATTTGCCTAAGAACAGCTAACCTAATATCTAAAAAGTATTATGAGTATTAAGAACTGCATTAAACACACTTATGGAAGACTAAAGTCCTAAAGCCTATATCCAAACGACGAAACTGAACTCTGAAACGTATGTATAAAAGGGTGGCATCTCTGTCTTGACTCTTCATCAGTCCTGGAAGAAAAGAAAAAAAACGGTCACTCCAGTTAGGCACAGAGGGCTGTTCCATGTGGCCCCAGGCCGGCACATGCTGGCACAGCAGGACTCTGCCACCAGAACTGAGCCTGGCAGGGTCATGACTCAGGTGATGGGATGGGGCTTGTGTGGCCCAAAGTAAGCACAGGACAGGATGGGGATGGCCACCAGAATGCAGTGCACGGGGTACTGTGTCCCTGAGTAAGGACCCCCCAGCCCACCCCTAGCCTGGCACAGGGGACCCAGTCTGCCTGTAGGGAGAACATGCCTGTCCTACTGCTCCTAAGAACATAAACTCCTCTTCATATTTTTCATCTATGTCCATGTACTCAATGTACTCTTCCATTTCCACCTTCATCTCTTCCTTCATGTCCACTTCCACATCCATCTTCATCTCTTTCTTCATGTCCACTTCCACATCCAGCTTCATCTCTTTCTTCATGTCCATTTCCATATCCAGCTTCATCTCTTTCTTCATGTCCATTTCCATATCCAGCTTCATCTTTTTCTTCATGTCCATTTCCACATACACCTTAGTCTTTTTCCCCATGTCCTCATCCACCTCCATCGGCTCCTCCGTGTCCTTCTCATCCACCTCCATCGGCTCCTCCGTGTCCTTCTCATCCACCTCCATTGGCTCTTCTTTGTCCTTCTCATCCACCTCCATTGGCTCCTCCGTGTCCTTCTCATCCACCTCCATTGGCTCCTCTTTGTCCTTCTCATCCACCTCCATTGGCTGCTCTTTGTCCTTCTTATCCACCTTCATCGGTTTCTCTCTGGTCTCTCTTCTTTCCACTTGCTTGTCCTTCTCTGTATAAATTTGAATATCCATCTCTTTCTTGGTAGAAATATTCAGAATGGGGTCCTTTTCTCGCACCATCTTCACAGACATCCAGCATGTCTGGGCAGCTGGGGGTGTCCACCATACCTTCTTCAGAAGGCCCCAAACCTCCTTCAGAGCAGATGCGAACATCTTGCAGGAGTGGATAGGTAAGGCTAGGCAATAGGGAGCTTTCGGCGCTATCAGGGAGCGGGTGACAAACAGGGCGACAGGAGCGATCGTGGAGCGGTGTGAACGGTAGGTTGGCACAAGGCCGAATGGTTGTGTTGTGGTGTTCACTGGATGTTGGATGTTCCAGCTGGAAAGTGGATGCTGACATCACAATTCACAGGATTCCATGGTCACCCAGAAGGGCAACAGCGGGCACCATAGAATGATGGAATCCCTAAACGGTTGGGCTTGGAACGGACCCTAAAGATCGTCTTGTTCCAACCTGAGCAGTCTTCCCCCAGACCATGTTGCTCAGAGCCCTGTTCCCACTTGGCTTTGAATGTTCCCACAGCCTGGGCCAGTGGCTCACAGTGTAAAAGAGCAGCTTCCTTAGATCCCACTTAACCTCCTGCAGTTGAAAGCCATCCCCCTGTCTCCTCTCTCCACAGCCCTTGTTGAACACTGTCCCCATCTTTCCCTATGGGACCCTTTGAGTCCTGCATGATTGCAGTGAAGCCCCCCCAGCACCTCCCCTTTCCAGGCTGAGCATCCCCACATGCACAGCAGTTAGATCACCCGGGTCAAGGCTGAAGGGTAGCAAATAGCATTACAAACTGAGAGATGGAAGATTTAGACCTAGGTTTGTCTCTAAATATACAAAATTAATAACAGTGGAGGGGAAGATGGTGGGACACTGGCTCTATTCTAACTGGAAAATATATATATATTTTTTTCTTTCTTCCTTTCTCTCATGCTGACCCAGGTTTTGCTATTTGAAAGGATGTTTGGCACAATATTCATTGTCTTCTCCATTTGTGAAACACTGAGCAGAGTCTGGGCAAGCTGATGATGCAGAGCAAAACCTGCAAATATACTGGTGATCCTGAGCCTGGGGGATGCAGCTAAACCAAATCAAAAACAATTTCTGGAAAGTTGAGCCTGGTTTACATTTTTTTGAGTTTGGCTGTGTCAACTTCACCAGTCATCTATAAAAAAACAAACAAAAAACTCAAACCAAAAGAGACAAAAACCCGAGCAAACAGACCCACACAAACCAATCAAACAAATCAATAAAAGACCCCAAATAAAACCAAAGGGAATGAGGAGTTAGTATTAGTTGTGAGGATATCACAGCAGGCAAATGTCTGCTTCCCACAGGATCATCATAAAAAGCCACATATAACAGCTGCTCCAAAATATAACCAACAGGAGAAATATAAAAACGTGATACATGGCAACTTTGGGGGCAGCTCCACATTAAGGTGAAGGATGAGCACACAGCGGTACAGATTCAACATTCCCCACCCTCCAGGCTGCTGTTTGCTCCTGATGAAAAGCCCTTGCAGGACTGTGGCCCCTCTCAATGCAATGTAAATCATTCCCACAGCTCTCGGTTGAGCCACTGGCATTTCCAGAGTGAGATTCAGGCACAATCCTACTGCCTGCTGAGCATCTGTGGAAGATCCTGAGCATCTTCATGCCTAGAACCACAAAATAGCTCAGGCTCTCCCTGAACTGGGTTTTCAGGGAAGGTTTCCATACCTCTGCAAGATTTGTTTCATCCCTCAACCCATTTGACTTTATGTACAATGATGCATTTGGGTTCCTTCTTTACTCCTGTGTGCCTGTGAGTAACCATCCGTGTGAATGGAAGATATTGTGTACAGGAAAATGTATTCCTGGATTGCCATTTTGCTTCCCTGTCACACAGTTGAACCTGGTCCTTATCTAAGAAGGACTTACAAGAAATGGGTAGGAATTTTAGCTCTGAGAGGAGCAGAAAGCACATTTTCTACACCACATTCCCAGCAGATGCAGTTTCCCTGGCGCAGAAAGCACATTTTCTACACCACATTCCCAGCAGATGCAGTTTCCCTGGCAAAACAGTCATTTCCATTCATCTTCCTAGCAAGAATGTGAAGAGATCACAGGTTCAGCTGGCCTTTGGCTTTGTGTACCTCATTTCACATGTCCAATTTCAAGGACCATTAAAAGAAGCTCATGTTTGCCATGCTACCCAGAAGTGCTGTAGGTATTTCCAGGAGAAAACCAAAAAATGCTGGTCCTGTGGTGTGGTAGAAATCCCACCACATTTGTGACTCTGTGAACAAAGACAGCCAGTGCTTTTTGGGGCTGTAACAGCTGAGAGTGTGGAAGAGCAGTTTTTATGTTATTTTTAGAGTCCTGAAAACATTGTTCCCAAAACAATCTTTCTCTCCTGTCTTCTGTCATAAACTGTGGAACAGAGAAAATGGAAAGGAACAGAAGTTTGTTTAAATTGGCTTTTTTTTTTTCTTTTTTTAAGTGTTAAAATACTGTCAGCTTGATGCATGATACTTTAGAAATTGGATTAATAGCACCTATTTCATCCCACCAGAGAGGTGGGATTTAAGACTTTCAACAACAGAAACACTGGATGTGCAAAAGCTCAGTTTTCTACCCCTCACACCCTGGTATCATGCTGTATATTTTAAGCAGCCTCAGCCAGATATATTAAAACACTGCTCCAAACAACAACAGAATGAAAATGTTCCACCAAATGGGGAAAAATAAGGAAAGTGGGTGGCAGCCCTTTCTGAAGAGCTTGTGTCGATTTTGCAAAGTCAAATGCAAACAAGGTTTGCCGTATTTCTTTCCTAGAAAAATGTAGATATTTAATATCTGAGGCTGCTAAGTTTGGTATGATTTTCAGTCTGGGAGGAACAAAACAGAGAAACTGTGATTGTCTCCCTGTTGGAAGTGTTCAAGGCCAGGCTGGATGGGGTTGGGGCAGCCTGGTCTAGGGGAAGCAGTCCTGGGTGTGGTGAGAGATGGAACAAGAGGAGCTTTAAAATCCCTTCCAACCCAACACATCCTGTGAGTCCATGGAAAGAAACTTTAGGTTTTCCTGAGATGCTGCCTTTGCAAGGAGAGGTCACAAATATCCCACGTAGTTTGAAATTTCCTGAGCAGAACCCAGCTGCGCTTTCTCAAAGGTAGCAAGGGATTTTCACTTGCATTTTATGGGGGATTTTCACAGGGCAGCACAAGAGCAGCTGAATGTGTTTGACAGGCAAAGAGGGTAAGTGTGGTAGCAGCTTAATTAAATTGAGCCTTTCCTTCTGTGATCTTGTATAACCTGAAGCACTGTGTGGCTCTTGAACCCGGCAGCTGGTCAAGTTAAATCATTGTAATAAGTGATAAATTCACCTGTTCCACTCTCTTTAGCATGGGTGTGAGGAGTGTTAAGTACATCAGTGAGCGCTTGCCAAG
Source organism: Regulus satrapa (assembly GCA_013396955.1). NCBI lineage: Eukaryota > Metazoa > Chordata > Aves > Passeriformes > Regulidae > Regulus > Regulus satrapa. The sequence goes on from VWZN01006311.1 coordinate 94,535, forward strand.
ATGGGAGCTTGTTCTTTGCCAGGGAGGAGGGAGAAAATATTGCTTGGAGTAAATAAAGCAACTCTGCTTGCCCAGGAAGAGAAAAAGAAGCACTTGAAGATGTGAGTGCTGTATGGAATAATTTGCACAGGGATATATCTTGTTTGCTATGCAGGAATGTTCCAAATAAACCATGCTTCTCCTGACCGTTATTTTTCTGGATGGTACCTGAGACCCTCAATTAAAGAAACAAAACAAAACAACAAAGCACCTTGTGGGCACGGAATGAAAGGTGGGGCAGCATTTTTTCCTTTCTTCAGGTGGCCTCCTTCTTTTGTTCCCCTCAGAGATCTCACTTCATTTCTGTGTTGTTTTCTGATTTTGATCTTCTTTCCTGATCTCCTGGGCTTGTTTTGGCTCTGGGTGTCATGGACACTAATAATTGTGGGGGTTTTCCCCTCCATCCTCTGTTTCTTCAAGTGGTTTACTTTCATTTACCCGTTGGAATGATTTTTCGATGCTGTCATCCCAGCAGGAGTCAGAGAATATGTGTGACCTGCCTGTCTTTGAGTTCATGCCATGGGAAGCTGGTCAGAGGAGCATCACTGCTCTGTCCTTAATTTTCCTGCACAACTGAAGATGATTTAAAAAGCGAGGCACAGCCAAGACCTTTCCTTCTCTGCTCATCAAGCAATCACCGCCTCATCACACCTCAGCTTCAAACACCTCATTTGCATCTGGCTGACCTTGACTCCCCTCCGTGGATGGGAAGATGAAGAGGTGGAAGTGTAAAAGATTGGGATTTTATGGGTGAGTTGAGAAATGGTGGCTGGTGCAGGCTGGTTTTGTGGAAACATCGTGTGCTGTGCCATGGAGGGTGAGAGTAAATGGGTTAAACAGGAGATAAAAAGGGGGAGGCACCTGGTTAGCTATTGTTGAAGAAAATGTGGAGAAAAAAATACATGTAAGAAATACATCAGAGATGGTCATTAACTGCACTGCAGGTTCAGGGCTCTTTTAATAATTGGCCATGTAGTGAATACTAGAAATTATTTAAAAAGCTCTTAACTGACTGAAGGCTTTTAGGGAATGGTTGGGGAAAACAAAGGAATACTGTTTCTGGCAGAATCTTTATTCTAATTTAAGCATGATCCTCTTTCTGAGATAACAGCTGCTTTGAATAAACTAAAATATCTTCTCCATTAGCTCTGGCAGGAGCTGGATAAAGCTCTCATTCAGGTAAACTTTAATCCAACATATGTCTGTAGAATAATAAAATGAATCTGAGCCATCAACCTGTTGTTTGAGTAAGGGTGGTGCTTAGGGCAAGAAGAAAGAGTAATTAGGGGTGGACAAACTATGAATTATAGTGGGGAAATTATAATTTATGCTGGTTTAGGAGGAATATTTAACTCAGCTAAGATAAAAGTATACCTTCACTGCAGGCTAAGCTTTAAAACTGAATTCTACTGGAGCCTATTTAGTAGTCCTGGGCTCCAGACAGACTTTTAGATACAAGTTTACTTCTGATTTGAGAAAGCTCAGGGCTTGAGCAGCATTTTATGGCTATGGTCTTCACCCTTGGGCTGTAAATGCTCCTGTAAAATTAATGCCAAAGTTATAGCTTCCACAAATTTCTAAGAGTTCCAATGGAGAAAGGTCCACCTGGACCCTGGAGACAGTTTCTCAGAGCAGAATGTTTCAAGTGCTATTAAATTGCATTCAAACTCCCTTTTATTGGGGTGTAAATTTCACACCCTGATCTATCAGTCTGACGTGCTCTTCTTCGAGGAGAGACAAACTTTACAAGCCACTTTAAAAGTAATTTCACTGAGAGGTTTGCAGCTCTGAGAACGTTAATAAACTGAAATGGCTTTTCACCCTGCAGTAGCCACTAAGTAATTATGATTGTCTGTAGGCAGACTAATGAAACCAGCTGTTAACAACCTAATGAGAATTTAAACCAGCCCTCTGCTCTGCAGACACATCCCTTCTCTGTCCCTGATTATCCTGCACCCAGTGCTTCCCAGAGAAGCTCAGTGTTGCTTGATATTCAGGTAAAAGCTGCCTCATTTTGTAGAAGTGGTGATGCCTCTCTCTGATGTGGTGCTTCACGTGGGCTGCTGCCCTGCTGGGGTCACTCCACAGAGCCCAATTTCTGCAGGAGCTGGGGAGCACGGAGAGGTTTGATAGCACAGCATGGGAAAACTGGAATGGAGGGATTCTGCCTTGGTGTGTCCCCCAGTGGCAGAGAGCATTAGCTATTGATAAATCTTCAGTTCAAAGAGAAGATGTTGCTGTTTTGCCTCTAATGCTAGGTGGCTTTCAATACAGTTTTCCCTGGCAGTTAAGATATTGTTTTTGTGTTGCTTTCAATCGTCTGTCATTCCAGACGACCTTTAAAGGTCCCTTCCAGCTAAAACTACTCTATAATTCTTTGGATACATGATAAATAGCAACATGTATTTTACCCTCATTATTCAAAATATTACATCACGTCTGGCCTTTTGGGGTTCTTTTTTTCTCCAGGTCCTCGTGATTGCGCTCACTCCTATCTGGTCTTATTTTATTTTTTTCCTGTGGCTTATCAGTGTACACTTTCAGTTTTGCAAACCATGTTTTGAGCAACTTTTCAGTGACTCACTGCAGCAGACATCAGGTCAATCCAAAGAAGAGCATTAGGGAGTATCCAGCTGAATTTCCTCTCCTTCCCTCTGTGTCCATGCTGCTGTTTTGAGCACTCTGGCTTTCTGAGCTCCCTCACATCTTGATCCTTTTTTGGATAACTAGAGGCATATCAAGATTAAATCCTGTCTCAGCTCTGAGGTCTGGCTTTTGAAGAGCCCCAGTCATCCTTTCCTACTCATCTTTTCCTACTCATCTCATCCCAGTCTTGATGGAAGTATTAGGCCTTCATGGATGGTGGTTCAATTTTGTGCATTCTGGCACTGCTTTTCAATGAAGGATTTTGAAAGGTTTCCTGGTGTGGGAATGACAATCCTCAATCCTAACGCTTGATGGGGGTTACAGTTGTCTGAGTTGTGAAACCTCCTGAAAATCATTGCTCTTTTTTCCTTGACTTTTCCTTGACTGTTTTCATCAACAGATTATGAGGTTTTGGGATGTACTTTCAAAGGGAATTTCAATGAACCTCCTGTCTGGCTTTTCAAAGGGGAACTGTGTTTTGTTTTTTTCACCAGCACCTGCTTACAATCCAATTAGCTAACTGCCTTTAATTAACCATAATATATTCCAGAAGAGCGGAATAACAACAGAACAAAATCAAGTGGTGACAACTCTGTGACTGAACCTGGACTTCCCCCTTTCCCAGGTGCAGGATTCTGGGCAGTCCTGTAACCCTTCACTGTCCACATTGAGCTCTGCCATGCCGGGACTTCTGGGGAGGGAAAAGCATCCAACCCCTCAGCTCCAGGTTCACACTTGTACGGTCACCTGCAAATCCAGAGGCCAGTGGCTGTTTCTGCCTGTGGTTCTTGTGCCTGGGATTTGCTGTCTGGAGCTTTGATTTGGAACGTTTGGGGCTGGCTGCTCAGGGAGGGATCTCTCTGGCCTGAGGGTCTCTGGGCTCTCTCCTCTGCATGAGGGGCTTGAATCTGTTCTTTCCTCACCCCCTTAGCTGCAGGTTTCTTGGTGGAGGCTTTTGCAGACAGGAGAGAGTGGCAGCAATGTTGGAATTAAAGAGTTATGTCCAGGGTGTGGCTTTAGGTAGTTGATTCATCTCTTAGCTGCTGAGCCTTAAAATTCTTTCAACTCCACAGGTTAAACCGAGACAACACTGAGATTCTGGGCTTTTCCTGTGTTAGCAGAACAAACCATTGCATTTCTAAATTGTGCACATCAGACCTGAGACTTCACCTCACTCATTACAAACATGAGGGGATGGTTGCTCATACTCCTATTTGTCACTGGAAGTGAGGCATTCAAAAAATCAGGTGTCTCATGGGATTCTGGTTGTGAGCTTTCCTCAAAAAAGTGGTTAGATGAGTGTGTAGGACTCATTTCTTCAGAAGGGCAGAAGAAACCATGGAAGGCTCCCCCAAAAGGGCCTCCTTACCCAGCAGTCTGACACAGATTTGCTTCTGAAGAGCTTTGTAATTTGTCCTTATTATGTTCTATGTGTGATTTAATGAAAGGCTCTTTCTCTACTGTAATTGAGCTCTTAATCTCATCTGAAAAGCAGAGCACAATCCCTTCAGAGATGGTGTTTGAGTAACAGCCTGTTTGTGTTTCCTCTGCTGTGGTGTTGCTCACAGAGCTGCTCACTCTTGATTTAAGAGCAGAAAATAAACAGATTTCTCTGAGTCAAAAATATATCAGTGATGCCACGCACTGTAGGTTTGAATAGAAAACTCTTCCACTGCCTAACTGAGCAAGTAATATCTTCCCTGGTTCTGCAAAGTTTTCCTTAGTGAGCACCCAAGGCCTCATGCAGGTGATGCTCAGCAAATGGCACATGGACATGGCAGCTCTCAGCAAAATTATTTGCTCTGGGCAGGTAAAAGTTGGCAGGAGATAAGAGTGGAAAGTCAAAACAACAGGATGCTGAAAAATTTGTAAGAGGAATAATTACTTCAGTGAAAATCCCTCCATCTTAAATCTTCAAAAAGCATTTTTACAGAAATCCACAAAAATGTCCTGATTTTGACCAGTCTGATCTTCCTAAATACCATTTTACAAATAAGGTTTAGCAGAGGATTTTTCTTTGTGACCTTGGTACACATTTTTTTACTGTGCTGTAGTTTGGAGGGAGGCCCCAAGCTCCAGCTGCAGCCTGGGGAGACCCTCTTGGCCTAAACACTCCCCACACCTGCTGTGGGACTGACCCAGAACCAGAATCTTAGGAAATTCTGTAGAATGCTTCCCACTAGGAAACACTTGAAGCTTGATGGTGATCCACAGTTCCCAGTTCAGACCACAGGCAATACCAGTAGTGACCAGTTTGCTGCCTGCTCTGTGCAGGACTGATGGCTGTGGGGTAACCAGGCTGATGGCTTTTTAGGGCACACAGAATCTTCCATCTCTACTTCTTTGTCCACACTAGAGAGTGGATTTTACTAGAGAAATACCTGGAGAAGTGGAAAGGATGGAGAGGAAATAATTCCTGCCAGTGGATGCTGTGCTTGTTGCAAACACATGAGGTATATCTTGTATGGGTCCTTGCTGTCAATCCTCAGAATTCCAGGGTGAGATCAGCTCAGCCCTGTCATTTACCAGGGCAGGGAGGACCAGACTCTGCACCACACTTCCACAGCTGGGGATGAGTGGGTTGAATCACATTTGGAGATTTGGGTCATGTTTTGTCTTGCCATGCACAGCAGATTTCCTAATTTAAAGTGGTGCAGTCTTCCCAGATTCTGCTTTTCCCTCTGCCTCCTTCCATGTGAGAAGACCAACCCGTTTTGATCCTGTTCCTTTTACCCATCCCTGTAAAGGTCTCCATCAATGGAGTAATTGGTGCTATTGGATCAGCCTTTGATGTGATTGGCAGTGGATTTTTGTAGTCAACATGCTAATTTAAAGTGCCACAAATAAAAGATCAATTCCTTCTTTCCCAGAGAAGAAATTAAGGGAAAATCTTTTCATGTTATGGACTGAGTGTACAAAGCTAAAGAGGCAGAAGATGGAAATGAGATTGTCTCCTGAGAGGAGTAAATCCGTCAATTTAGCAAATTAGACAGAATACGTTTTCACCTTTGAAGTAGTCAGGTACCAAAATGATGCCACTTTGAGTCGGCAGGGCTGAGATGGGAATTGCTCCCATGGGTTTTGACAGATCTATTCACACAAGAGCGCATTTGCTGGTGCCAGCCCCTGGAAGCAGGGCCTGGAGAGAGAGCTGGCCAAGGACAATTTCTCTGCCTGATTTTACAGCATGTTTTGCAGAGCTTTCCGTTCTCTCTGCATCCCTGTGGATGGTGTCCTGGACGTGACCATCCTGCCTCACTCTGCCTGCTTGGTGGCACCGAGGTGGCTTTGTGTGAGGTGCCTGGGCCTGCAAGGGCCCTGTGCCCCCAGCCACAGCTGGGATGGGTTAGAGGGAATCCAATGAGTTATTCAGCAGCATCAAAGGCCCGTGAGCAATAATTAGTGCTGTGGCCATGAGAGGTGGAATTGGAGGACTGTGTTTTTTGGCAGAGGATCAGGGGCTGCTGCAGAAACTCCCATCTGGAGTGTAGCAGCCCAAGGCAGGGAAAGGGATGAGGTCCCACCTGACTTCTTGTCCAAAATCACCCCAAAACACATTCCCTCCTAATGCAAATAACATCCTTTTGGTGCCTTCTGCCAGAAACAGGACAAAAATTGGGAGAGGGAGCACCAGCCCTGAAATTCAGAGGAAAAAGAGCTGCGTTCCACAGAGGTGTTGTGCAGGGGGCTGGAGGCAGCGTGTGCCAACCGGCAAGTCCCTGCTGCAACTGCTAACGTGCTCCTGATTTTATTTAATTGATTAGCAGCAGGGGGAGAATCTGGAATCACAGTTGTGCTGCTCGAGTAACAGGAAACAAGACGTTCTCTCAGCGCTGGAGCTGCTCTCAGGTGCTCGTGGCTGTGCTCACCAAGGTAACGGGCAATGACTCGGAGCAGGAGCAGCTGGTGGAACCCTGCCAGTTCAAAACCCAAATTTGCTTCTCCCAAGCACAGACCTCATGTTCCTGCAGCATCTTTCCATCCAGGAAGGGTGTGGAAAAGGGTAGCAAAGCCCCAGGGATGTGATGAGATAAATTTTCCGCATCGGCCCTTTCTTGCTGTGTTATTTCTTCCTGTTGTGAAATGATGTGCTGGGATCCTTTTTGTTACAAGTGAAATGTTAAGGATTTTTCTGCTTTTCAGCCCTGATTTTGTGACACAAAAACCTGTGCTTTATTGAAAAAATGTGGTCAGTCCTGCCACTTTCTCAGGAGCTGCTCTGATACCTGAAGTTAAGCAGATTGATATTTCCCAGGTACCTTCAGCTGTAATTGCAATGTAAAATGTTCCTTCCTTCTCAGTCTCATGGGAATGATCTATTATTTGATTTCTGGTACCTCCTTAGTTTGGCTAATTCCTGCTAGTCCCTTTCATGTCCCCTTGAATACTAAAAAGAGACTAACACTAAATGAGAGAATCAGAAAAAGGTTTGGGGATATTTAAAAGCCATCATGTATTGCTGCCCTCCCTCATTTAAGATTTCCTCCTCTTCCCCCGCCCCCCCCTTTTTTTTTTTTTGCCTACTTTGCTGCTTCCATCTCACTGCCAAGCTCACAAAGGAACCCCAATAAATCAGCCAGCCAAGCAGATAAGGAAACAGATGTTGTAGAGCACAAAGGTTTAATAAATACAGAGAACTTGAAGTAAAAGGGTTTGTAAATAGTAGGAAGCTGCTAATGTGAAAAGAAGGGGGATTTGGAATGAGATTACAAAGGGGAAAACATTTTCAGAAGAGAAATAAGGTACCTTGGTCTCTAAAAAAAAATATATATATATAATTAATTCACAGCAATTACAGAAAAGAAATACGAACTTGCACCAGGTAAATGGGAAGCCCATATGGCCAGTGGACTCTGTGCAGAGCCCATTGCAAATCTGTGCCCAGTGCATTTAGGCTCTGATTTTCTCATTGTTTTCTGGTCTCTGTTCCATGAGGAATAACAGGGAAGAGCTCCCAGACAGGGGAAGCAGTTCACAAACTGTGGTAGGTAGGACTTGCAGGGTCCAGCTGTCTGCTGACCCTCATGGTGGCTTTGCTCCCCACGTCTTCGTAATTGAGCTTCTTTCCGGCCCTTTAGAAAAGAGACATTATTGAATTAAAATGCAGTTAACTCCAGCCTCAGCAGCCCGGATCGTGTTTCACTGTTCCCTGGGATGAGGGCAGGGGAGGGGGGGGGACTCATGCTCGTTTCATTACAAATGCAAAATGCAGCCGGGTGGTCGCTCTCGGGGCAATCAGTGCTCCACGTTTGTCCTCATGGATGCAAAACCATCCCCCACATCCATCCCAATGCCTCCATCAGCCCCTCCTGCCACCCCAGGTGGGGCTGCATATTAGGGACGGGGTGTCTCTGTGCCCACCCTTTGCCCTGGCAGTGCTGAGCCCTCCTGGTGATGCCCTCCCCTTCTCCTGGCAGTGTGGAAGGGATGCAGAGCTGCTCTCAGTGAGCCACAAGGCTTGAGGGTTCCTCTGTCATTTCACTGTGTTGATAAAAATTAACGAACCATGTAGCTGTTGTCTCTCAATTATTGAACTCTGGCTGATTTCTGGAAATGATGAAAGATGTACAGCTGCTGGAGCCAGTCCAGAGGAGGACATGAAGATACTCCAAGGCTGGAGCAGCTCTGCTCTGGGAACAAGCTGAGAGAGCTGGGACTGTTTGGCTTGGAGAAGAGAAAGCTCCAGGGAGACCTTTGAGCTCCTTCCCATGCCTAAAGGTGCTTGAGGAGAGCTGGAGAGGGACTTTGGACAAGGGTCTGGAGTGATAGAACAAGAGGGAATGGGTTCAACCTGACAGAAGGCAGGTTTAGATGGATATTGGGAAGAAATTCTTCTCTGTGAGGGTGGTGAAGCCCTGGCACAGGTTGCTCAGAGAAGTTCTGGCTGCCCCATCTCTGGAGGTGTTCCAGGCCAGTTGGACGGGGCTTGGAGCAACCTGGGATAGTGGAAGGCGGGGGGGATGGAATGAGATAGTCATAAAATTCCTTTCTAACCCAAACCATTCTAGGATTCTATGACTGGGCTGCTGAACCTGGCCAAAAGAAGAGCTACATTGCTGAGGTTAAGTGAAAAAGGGGATTTAAACCACTTTAAATCCTTTCAAACATCAATTAAGATTGTTCTGATAAGGACCAGGGCAGCACTCAAACAGCTGCTGGATGCTGTTCCCCGGGTGTATCTCTGGGTAAGATCACAAAGGAGCCTTTGTTGTTCTTCAGTTGTGGCTGAAATCTAAATCTCCTCCTGTGCAGCTCAGAGGGTGACTTGTGCTGGTGCCAGGGGCTGCTGTGTGCAACTTGTTCTCAAAAAACTGGGAGATGCAGAGGAGAGGTCCCTGAATACGGCAACTCTACCTACACCTGGAACTGAGGCTTCTGCCCAGGGATTTCATATTCACCGCTGGGAGGGAAATCTAATCAGGGCTTGCTAATTTTCATGAAGTGAAACACCTGGGATTCAATTCAGGCTCTCATTTTCCTGGAATGATTCAACACAAACACTGCATATTTATACATGGGCACTTGCCTTTTCTGTTGTTTGATAAGACTACAATTTGTCTTCCTCTTGTGGTCCCTGCAATCCTTCCTCTCCTGTGGTTTGCAGTTGAATTACCAACCTCTACCCCAGGAATATTCATCTGTTATGTTTTGGATATTGTTGTTCTTCAAAGAAAAGCAAACAATGCTAGTTTAAGCCAGCCCTCTTCCCAGGCAGATTTCATTGGAACAAAGTTCTGTCTCAAACCAGAATCCAATCTCATCTCCATTGTTCTGTAGCTCTATTATTTTTCTCCTTGTCATTGCTTTTCTATTTCTTATTACTATGCAGCTCTCAGTCTTAAGCAACATCATTTTGAACTACACACAAGTCACATACTGCTGCTTTTCTATTAATACCTGCTTGTTACTTAATCCCAACCAGCTCTCTATTAAACATCTGCCTTTACCTGGCAGGTGTATTTTTTAGCTCTAAATGTTGCAAAGCAGGGATGCAGAATTTTTCTTACTCTTTGAACCTGATCAAAGTCCTTTTCTAATGCATCACTGAACATCTGAATTCTCCCTTTCTCCCAACAACCTCCAGTGCTGTTTTTTACCAAGATAAACCAGACAGTGCTGTTTGGAATCACCCCTTAGCTGTTTTTCCATCTCATCCGGTGGCTGGGGTAGGATGGATGGTTGGGTTGTGCTGACAACCCACTGCATGTTCCCCTGCTGGCGTCCAGCCTGGATCATGGGAGGCTGGATGCCACACCCATCCTTTTCCATGCCATGTGATCATCCATGCAGTAGAGATTAAAAGGCCAGCATTAGGGAACCCCAGGTGCTAAAGCAGTGATATTTTTTTGGGAGAAACACAGGGCTGTGCATGGTCAGCTTGCTGTCTGCACTGCTGTGAGCACCAGGCCTGACCTGCTGAGTCCAGTGCCACAACCAGTCCTCACCCTGCCTGGGGCACTTCGAGGAACTTGGCAAAGCTCCCTAAGTTCATGGAGTCCAACCATTTCCCCAGCACTGCCAAGCTCACCAGGAAACCATATCCCAAGCTGCCACATTCACACTTCTTTTAAATTCCTCAGGAGGTGGTGACTCCAGTGCCCTGGGCAGCCTGCGCCAGTGCTGGACAAGCCTTTTGGTGAAGAAATGTTCTTAATATCCAATCTGAGCCTCCCCTGGTGCAACTTGAGGCTGTTTCCTCTTGTCCTGTTGGTTGGAAGAACAACAGGTTTGTTGCTGGGGGAAGACACTGTGCACCCACACACAGAGGGACAGATGGACACAGGGCATGGGAATTCCCTTTGACTCCTCAGGCAGACACTCATGTGGGTGGTCCTTTTTTTGTTCAGCAGGTAAAAACTGAAGCAGTGAGATGTACCTTGAGAGAGAAATCTGGAGGTGGGGGGAGAAAGATGCTTTGAAAGGGGATAAAACTTGCTGCCAGGCTTTCCTCTGTGAGCAAGTCCAATTTCTTTTTTTTTTTTTTTTTTTTTTTTTTTTGGTGCTGTGTTATTCCTCCGTGGGCAGGAGGCTGCAGGCATTTCAATTTTCTTGAAGTCCTTGTTTCAAAAAGGGCCCAAAATATGTTCTCAGAGGCAGTAAACAGCAAGTGCACAATGCAGCTTCTCTAAGCCTCTCTTCTCCTGTCTCAGGGAGAAAGGAATTCTCCAAGCCCTGGAGCCTGACTCACTCACTGTGTGAGCATGAATTAACCAGGAATGTTCGAGAATTATTCCTGAATAATTCATGAACCTGAATTAATCATGCATTTTCATGAATTATTCATGAATAACTCATGGAAATGCAAGGTTTATTCATGCTCCAAAAAACCCAAGGCTTTTTCCTCTTCTCTTCTGCTCTCTCTCCCTGTAAGAAACAGACCTGAAACAAGCAAAGGAAAAAAATAATATATGTATATGGGAAAATAACAGGAATAATAATGCTGAAACAAAACAACCAGGAAAAAAGAAAGCAAAAGCTCTTTTTTTTTTTCTTTGCAGTGGGGACAGCAGGTGGGAGCTTTCCAAGCCAGACAAAGGAGACCTGACAAGGAACTGTGGTGAAGGGACAAGCCCAAGGCAAGGAAGTGTCCGGTCACCTCCTCTCCTGGAACAGGCAGCAGAGACCTGGAGAGACAGGAGACATCTTGCAAGACTCAACACCTGGAGCAGTGCTAACCAGGCAAGGAGCAGCTCTGTTGCTATCAGGATTGTGATCTCTTTCTTTTTTTCTCTCTCTGTTTGTGTGTTTGTGTAGTTTTGTTGCATTCATAGGGGTAAATTAATAACTGGTTTGGGAAGGAAGATCAGTGTGTTTTCTTTAAATGTTAAAGGAAAACCCCTCCAGAGAGCTGTTTGAGCTGGGGCTGTTTGCTGTTCGGAATCTGGAGCTCTGTTTCTGAGAGGGAGAGGGCTCAGCTCTGCATTTATCCCAGTTTCTGCTCTGTAGCCTTCCCTGTGTTTGGGAGAGGGTTGGGGGCAGCTGCTTGCTGCAGGGAAGGGAATGTGGGGAGACAGGCGTGCAGAAAATTTGTATGTGGTTCTTCCTGATAAAAATCAGTGCCAGGGTGCGTATCAGTCAGGAAAAAAGGGTTGGAGAAAACCAGGTATGAGACTGTGCCAGCAGGGCAGACTGGCAGGTCTGGGGAGAGTTACAGTTCCTGCAAGGAGCTTTGTGGCAGCTGATGGTGGTGGAGGTGGGGAAGGGGAAAGTTCTTCAGGGTGAACCTGAACCTTCCAAGTGACAGGAATCAAATCCAGGCAGGACTTACATAGCGTGTGGAGAAAAAAAAAAAAAGATGCTGGAATAAATTGGGTCCTGGGTGCCTTTCCTGCCAGCTTGTCTCTGCTCCAACTCTCCTCTGCCTGCCCCAGCTCCCTCCCATCTTCCTTGGACACTGTGGCCATTCTCCATCCAGTGCCCAGCACATGGGCTCAGCCCTGTCCCCAGAACCCTTCTGCCAAATCCTGCTGCTAAGCAGATCAGGCAGGACTGTGGTGATGCTCTGCCAGGGCCCTTAGGAGCTGGAAAGAAACCCCTCCTGAGCTCAGCAGCCCTCGGGTCCTCAGCTGCTCCTCTGGCATGGGAGGTTTTGGAAATCACTACCAGCATGGCTCTCTGGTTTCTGCAGTGATTGAAAACCGAAGCTCCAGGGGCAGAATGAGAGATCTCAGTGGGCAGAGAGGCGGCCAGGACTTAGGATCCAGCCCCTTGCAGCTTTGTTGCTTGACTGCCTTAGACATATCTATCACTGCTCTGTGCCTCAGTTTCCCCATGGGTGAAGTGAAGGGAATTTTCTGTTCTCCTTATCAAAGCATTTTGTTTTTGTTTACTGGGGGAAATAATTGCGCAGGCAAAGGAATGATTGTTTCCTGGAATACCCCCAGGTCTTTTTGACTCTCTTCTCTGCACTGCCTTGATATCATGCAAACACAGCCCCGCTCTGGAGCAAACTGCTGTAGATCCACTGAAATCATTTGAGCTGTGATGGTTCACAGGGGCAGAGGAACCAGCCTGTGTGTGCTCAGTGGCTTGTTCAGTGTCTGCTCCAAGTGTCAGCTGTGAGACCGTGCCCTCCCTGATCCCAGGTGAGACCTGGCATGGCTGTCACTGCAAAGGACACTTGCATGCACTGAAGGCATGTGGGGCTGTGCTCAGTCAGGCAGACCTGAGACAGCCTCCCAGCAAAGGGCTTTAGGATGAGGCCAGCCCAGAAGGGTAGGAGTGGGAACAGAGCAATAACTGGCAGAGAAAATGCAGGGCCAGGTATCTTATGTCCACACATCGTGCTGGCCCAGGTGAAGCACTGCTTGTGAGCACTCCCAGCCACGGGAGAGCCCCAACTCCTGCGGTGACATTCCCACACTGCTCCCTCTGCTCCAGGTGGGCAGCCCTGATGTCAGCCAAGCTCTACGTGCTCATCAGCTGGCCTGACGGCAGCCGGGTCATCAACATCGAGAACATCAAGGAGCCCCGCAAGCCTTTCCACCTCTACACGGTGGGGGAGCAGGTCCTGGCCCGCTGCCCCGGCTTCAGTGGGCTGTACTGGGGCGTGGTGGAAGGCATAAGCGGTGAGTGACACCCCCCTGGCCTGGGTTTGCCATTTGGGGCTGCTCAGGAGCAACCTGCCAAGAAGGGGTTTAGTGCTGAAGGATCTTCCCTTCCTACAGAGCATAAAGATATTTTGGAGAAGAAGCTGCTGGAAGATCGACAGCTCCTGGAGAAGTTAAGTGAGTAAGGACTTATTGGACATTGCACCTTTCTACTTCAATGGGGCTTTTTGGGTGGGAGGATGCTGAGCATGCTGTAGCCCCATCATAAATTTCACATCACTGCAATCAGTGCACAAATTCTTGAGTGGGAGTGGAAGATATGCAGCCTTGCTGCCCCACTGCACATCCTGAGTATCTCCCTTCCTTTCAGAAGAAGAACCAGCTGTCCACAGCATGATGCCACCCCCACCAAAAAAATCCAGGAAAACCTTTCCCAAATGGACCCCAGGGAATGCATCCAGGAAGTACCCCAGTGACAGGACCTATCCTGCAAAGCCACTGCTGAGGGTGGCTGAGGCCAGCCTGCCCCATGATGCCGGCAGCTCCTCCGCCCTCAAGGACAGGCGTGTCCTGGGAAGCTCGGCAGGAAGCCCCTGCTCGCTGGCAGCTCCCCCCCAGCCAGCCAGCGCCTTCACACCTCCATCCACCTTCATCACCATGGCCATGCCAGGGCCAGGGACTTCCCAGGGCCAAGAGGACAGGGCTGGTCCAGCTGCAAGAGGTAACCTTGGGTTCTGGCTCTGCTGCCTGCTCCTGAATGACAGGGTGGGATGGGGACTTGCAGAGCAGCCAGAAAACCTCTGCGGTGCTCTGGGGCTGCATGGGCTCGTCTCAGGGCTGTGGAGGTTAGAGATGCTGTGTTCTCATCCTTTCCACCTGGGAGATCTCCTCCAGGAGGGCTGTCTAAAGGGAGATGCCTGTATGTAGTGTATGGTCTCTGCTCTGTCAGGCACCAGCTCTGTCCCCTGGGCTAGCAGTTCTCTCCTCCAGGCCAAAAGACAATCTGAATGAATGCCTACCTGAATAACTGAAATTCCCCAAAGCCCTGTGTCTCCATTAGTCAAACCTTCTCAGATTTGCCTATTTTCCACCCACTACTACACCCATTAAATGCACTTATGAAAATATGCTAGTGTCTTATTTACCTGCTGACTAACAGCAGCATCCAGAAACACGTCGGCTTGTCTTGCCCCAACCATATCTTTTGCACTGGGAGCTGAAGCTCTTGAGATGCCACCTTTTTCTAGTAACAAATCCCCACTGATCAGTCCTGGAGAGCCTGTGTGGATCACTGTTTATGCAAATGGAATAGCGTGTTGCCATGCAATCTAGCAGGGGTGCTTGCATAATCTGTTCTGGAGACAGAAGCATCCAGGACCTTTTCAACAGCTGATTCTTCGGCTTGTCTTCCTCCCCTACTGCAGATTATGTTGCCCTTCCAATGAAGAGGAAGTCAGATGGCATCTTGTCCCCATGCCAGCAGCAGATTTGTCTGACCAGGTAACACCTGTAAGCACAGTAAGGACCCTGGATGTTTCACACCACACATACTGATTTCTGTCCAGTCTGTCTCCATTCTCTGGCAGTGCTTGCTTTGAGTAGATGCTCACAGAGGTTAAACCCAAAGCACAGAATATAACAGGAGTTTGTGTGGGCACGTACAGCAGAGAAATGAGCCTGTGCTCTGAAGTCCTGATTCCATGGAGGGTCAGTGGGAGGTTCCCCCAACCTGTATGCCAGGGGGATGCACAGGAGTTTGTCCACATGAAGGGCCCCTCATCTTCCATCTCAATCTATTCTACTCTTGTTGCAAATGAAGCCAGAATTGACTTTGCTTTGAATTCCAGATAATTCTCCTCAGGAACGAATATGAATATGAGCACAAAGCTGTGTTGTGTGTTTCACTCGCTTGTTTCTTCCAGCCGTGAAGAGCGGAAGATTGATGCTTTGCAAGAGATGGATGGCTTTGAGAGGGTTCACAAAAATTTTGGTCCTGGTGAAGTGGAAAGGTAATTAGAAAAAGAAGGCACTTGCTCGTAACTGTGTTTTCCTCATCACTACAAGGGTGAGCAGTGAGATCACAGATGAGTGACAAAGTGGGGCAATTTTAAACCCCAAAGTTGCTGAGTTGCTTTACAATCAAGCCAGGTGTTTCTGATTGTGGGGCTTGGATTTAGAAAGGCAAGAAGGCTCTAAAAATAGTGCAGAAATGAAAAAGCTCTTGCCTATAGCAATAAACACATGGTTGTGTGTTCCTTGTCTTATTGCTCATTACTTTGATGACAAGTATCCAGCGGTAAAGTGATGCTAGGGACAGTTTTCTTGCAAAGAAATGGGTGCCAAAGAAATTCAAGTTATGGTTCTTGTATTGTAATTTCCCACAAGTCTGTTGTTTAATACCACAAATATGTGTGTCCTGGGACATGCAAAACAGTTTTTTCTTTCCTTACAACTGAGAAGAAAATTGAGCATCAAAGTCTCCATGTATGCATGCCAAGAGGGAGTTGAGGGCTAAACTGAACATTCCTGGGCATTGAAAAGACCATATAATTTTTCTCTCATAACTCCTCACACAGGAATAGCTGGAAGGGCTGACACTCTGTCAGAGAAGTTGTCCTGCCCTGCTTGCAGTAGGCATCTAATCCCTGCTTGGGTGGAGGAGCGGCATCCGCAGTGAGGACATGGTGTCTTTGTGCCTTTACACAAACAACTTTGATTTTTCAGGACAGAGAAGATGGAGCAGCTGGAGAGGATGGTGCTGGACCTCCAACAAGATGTTCTCTCTCTGAAGAAGAAGGTGCAGAGGCTGGAATCCCTGTCCTTCCAAGAGGAGCCCCACCGACAGCCGTGTGAGGTGGTGGAGCTCTTCAACGGCTACACCAAGGAGCAGCTGAAAGAGACCATCAGGTTCGACCAGAAAATCAGCACAGCCTGCAAGACTCTGCTCTACAAACTCTTCACCTCTGACTACATCCAGAGCCACTCCATCACGGGGCGCAGGGGCAACACTTTCCGGGAGGCGAAGCCCATGATGGACGAACGCTGCATCAAAATCATCAGGGTGCTGCTGAAGCAGAAGTTTGGGGATCACCTCAGTGACACTGTGATCACGGAGAAAATCCAGAACGTGCAGAAAGCCCTGAGGCAGAAGTTTAAGGCGGAATGTCTCTGAGGCGTGGGGGATTTGGCGTCTCCTCCTGCCATTCCTGTGTGTGTGTCTCTGAGCAGCCTTCCCAGGAAAGATGAGCTGAGCAGCTGCTGCTCAGTGGATTTCCCCCAGGGAGCCAACCCAAATGAACCATGTGCTAAACACAGCTCAGACACTGCCAAACCTCTGCCTGAGCTAACCAAGCAGGAACTTGGCCAAACTACGGCTCCTTCCCATCCAGTCTGTGTGCAAACCGCACTGTGGGTGCATGGAATCACCTCTGTGACTCTGATGGTTTGCTCTAAGGCTTCAGGGCTCCATTTGAGTCCAAGAATGGGTCAGGAAGGTAACCCTGTTCCACACTGTAGAAATGTTGGCTTTGGGATAGGGGATCCTGCTGCAGACAGACCGTGTCACCCAGTGTGGCTTCTCTCTGTCTGCCTCTGCTTGTCTCGTTCTGCCCGTGGGACAATATTTACTCTTTCCTCACAGTGAGTGTTTTACTTCCAGCAGTAACAGAAAGGCAGACTCATTAAAGTGACACCTTAAAACATTCAGAAAAAGGTAACTTGATTTTTTTCCCCGTCTATTTTAACGTAGCCAAATGGAAGGGTTGTCTTTCCTAACCAAAGCCTGCTGAAGAAGAGAAGGGGAGGTTGCATTAATTTTCCTTTCAATATCAGATTATTGGGAGTAATACATACAGGAGAAATACATTTTTATGACACAAGAGTGAGGGATGGAGGACAAAATATGGCCCACCTTTGCTTCAAAGATATACATATAATACATTTAATATTATTTAAACACAGTACTTTTCTCCTAGATAAGAAATGCCATGTACAGCCAGACACTTTGCCAAGGGGCTGTAGAGAAGGTCTAGAAAGACACATCTTTTTCTAAATAATTCAGAGCTGGAGTGCGGGTGGGTTAAAATTATTCTAAGTGTTAAAAGAATGAGATGCTGACACCAGTCCAGCACTTAACAGAAGTGCTGCAAAGCACCAAACATTCCCTTTTAGATAGGCTTCTCAGACAACAATTTGGTTTTCTTAGCCTAATTTTTTAATTATTCAGGAGAAGAAATGCCAGTGGGTTTGCATTAATCAAAACATGTGGTTTAATTTATGTGTTTTGTTGTGTTTTCAAGTATTTAATTTCTTCACAGTTACATGGGAAAAATAATGCAAAATAAATGTACTGGAGAAACAGGGAGCTGTTTTGGAAGGGGAAAAAAAAGGTGTTATTTTCAGAATTTTCTTCCACTTTCTGCCTTTTTTTTTTTCTTTTTTTTTTGAGCTAATCCATTAAAGTAGGGTTAATGCTGTGATGCATTTTAGTTTTGGAGGGAGAGAGGCTTGCCAGTGTTTCTGGCACTATTTTCATCAGATATCTCTAGCAGTCACATTAAATTGCGGTAGGTAATAACTGAAGATATTGCTTCTGTTCTTCCACTGCAAATGCTTTTCCTGACTATTATGCAAACACATTGGTGATGATTCCTCCTTCGTAGGGACCTTGACCTCAGCAGCAGCTGGAGCAGGTCTGCTGTGGTCACTTAGAGCTGAGCGCAGCCAGTCCTGGAAAATACCCTAGAACTGAACAGAACTGCCCCAAATCCCCCTCAGTGCAGAAACACATCTTGAAATACAACAGCCTTGTATTTCAAACATGGGACCTTCCCACCACAGGCCTTAGGCTGGAATCATGGCTCAGGGAAATGCCCCAGGCGATGTTTTAAATGTTGATTTATCAGATTGAGGAGGCACAACCAGGCTTATCCTGCAGACCCTTAAAGCTCACCTCCTGCCATGGGCAGGGACATCTTCCACTGTCCCAGGTTGCTCCAAGCCCTTTCCAACCTTGCCTTGAACACTTCCAGGGATGGGGCAGCCACAGCTTCTCTGGGCACCCTATGCCAATGTCTCTCTTAGCCTTTCCTCCCCATGTTCATCACATCCCTTACCAAGCTGCAGCCTGGAGAGCAGGCTCATGAATGTTATTTATTAAAACAAGAGCTGCTGCTGTCCTCCCCCGCTGAGCCCCCTCTGACGAGCTGCAGATCATTACTGTGAGCGAAGGGAGAAAAAAGAGCTGGGGAATGGACTTGCTGCGGGGTGCCACGGCTCCCGAAATCGCCGGCTCTAATCAGCTCCCCTAGAGGCAGATGAGCTGGGTGACCTTTCTGCTTGAAAAGCCCTTTGGTGGCTCCCTCAGAGGTAACTTCCCAGCCTAACACGCTTCCCGGTATTCAGGAGTGCTCCTGGTAAGTGGATGCTCCGCGGCTCTGTGCGCGGCACAGCCACAGCACTAATGAGCCGGCACTCAAATGGGCCCTTCTCAGCTATAAAAGTTGTCCTCAGATACTCTCAAAGGCTTTGATATGGCAGAGAGGGTTGAAGAAAGGCAACGCAGGCGGTTTTTCGTCAAACGTCATTTTTTAAAGTATTTGTGAGCCGGAGGCAGCGTTTGGAGGCTAATTGGGAGCACCGGCAGCCGCCGGCGATCAAACGTCAACACGAGGACGCTGATGCTCTCACCTCCCTGAACTCTCCAGCTCCGGCTAATCAGCCTCGAGAGGGAGGATCACACAGCACTGGCATGTGGCATTCCCTAGGGGATGCAGGGGTCAAGGCAGATAGAGGAGGAGGAGGAAGGTTTGTGCCAGAACCACTTCACTCAGGGATGTTCAAAGCCTGTGTCTGTCTCTAAGCAGTGAAGGGCAGCTCCACTGAATGGAACTGACTTCCCACTTTAAATGAATTACCAGGAAAAAGTGGACAGCACTTGCTGTTGGGATTTACTCTACTGAATCTGCAGCATCTTGCTAAAAAGGATGCTCCTGCTCAGCTTCTGGGTAAGGTGGGTGCAGGAGGGTGTGGACAGTGAAAAGGAGGGTCAAAACTCAGGGGAGGTCTCCAAGGAGCTTTTGCCTTTGGTTCAAAAGCAAGAGAAGTGGTGCTTGTGAACCTTTGCAAATGCAGGACAGGAATGGAACCCCTAGTCCTCTCTCCCTCCAGGAGGAGCTGGAGCAGCAGGGCTGACCTCAGTGTGCAGGGACTCCAGTGAGCTGTGGGGCCCCAGCAGCCCAAAACACTGCAATGGGGCCCTGCCGCACCCCCCATCACCTGGTTACACCTCGGCTGTTTCCTTAGGAACCAGCTGAAAGCTGCATGTTACTCACTGGCAGCAATACACAGGATTTCAGGGAAACGTGGGAAACTTTCCAGCCTGCTCTGTATCAACCTTTGCACTTCCAGCTGGGCCAACCTGAGGTTTCTGAAATTTCATAAAAATCATACAATTGTTTGAGTTGGAAGGGACCACTCAAGGTCTTCTGGTTTCAACCTCCTGAAATGAGCAGGGACATCATCAATAAGATCATGTTGTTTAAAGCCCCATCCAACATGACTGTGTCTGTTTCCAGGGATGGTGGATCAACAGCTTCTCTGGACAACCTGTGCCAGTGTTTTTTAAAAAGAATATTCCAGTTGTAGAGGTACTGCTTGCAGCATGATTTCTTGTGGAAGGAAAAAAACCCCAGCCCAAACAAGAGGGAGATTCTTTTGTGTTTAACCCCATTTATTTAAAATTAATTTCCTTGACCTGCCGGGGGGGTTCAATGTTCAGTACAGGCAGATTTTAATTTTCCCATTAAAAATGGGAAAATGGTCTGTAGGAAACACTCACTGCTGAGTCTCTCAAAGCCTTCACTGTGTGTATCCCCCAGAAACCAAAACACATTCCCTTAATGACATACAGACCGTGAGTATCAGATAAAGGGATGATGTTAAAATGGAGCTGAATCCCTCCCTGGGTTTTAATTGAGGCTTACAAAGCCTGGCTGCCTTACGTGATCCCCAGACTGCCATGGCTGAGTCTGCCTGCTGTTCAGTCTGGTAGGATGCACTTGGAAAAATCTTCTGCACAGGAGGAATGGTGGAGATGTCTTTGGTTTGATATCCTCTGTCAGGCAGCTGGAGCAATGGGGACATCTCAGCTGGGGGGTGAAAGAAACACCTGAAAGGCAAGCCTTGGCTGGTATGAGCTTGGAGCTGTGTGCCGTTTCCTGCTCTGTGTCACAGGAAGAGTTGTTTTGTTCTGGTAAACCTTTGTCTTGTTTGGTTTCAAAAAGCCAGTGAAAATAAAACAACCCACATAGAGTGTGGTCCCAGAGCTATCTGTGTGTGTTGTTTTTACACTTCTGGACTATTATTTTATGAAAGTACATTTTTATATATAAATGAAAATAAAAACTTTTTTTTTTTTTTAGTGCATTCCCATGCCTGGTAGGTGTGCAAATACATCAGATTTTATACTTTTATACTTTAAGCAGTCTTTTATGTCTGTATCTCTGTCATATATTCATTACACTTCACTTTAACTGGTATTTCTCTGTCTGCAGTACATGATTACATTATTCCAACTCATATCTCTCCATCTCCCCCACCTTTTCAGAGCTGAATGGAACTGGGGAGATCATTATTAAAACACAGAAAGCACAGAAATAAAATTAACCAGTGCACCAGTTCTCTGTGTGCTGAATACACTGAGGAAATAAAAGGGCCTTCCACTTCTAATAAAATCTGGATGTGAATTGCCTCATAAAAGCTCGGATGAATTATATTCAGAGGGTGAAAAGAGAGAGGAGAGAGAGTTTGGAGCCCTCCACCAGCAGGATGCTCTCTGTACCTTGGTGTGCCCAGCGGTAATGCCAGGAAAGCTTTGGGATCAGGTGAGAAGTTCTGCTCAGAGGATGAGCTTCAGGCCCTTGACAGGGCCACAGGTGGTCGAAATTCCTCCCAGTGAAATATTAGTCCTGCTGAAGTTGCTGGAGCTCTTCCCACTGCCCCCTGAGGGCTCAACCCTGTTTGGTTCTTGCCCAAGTGGCTGGATGGTGGAGGAAGGATCCTGCAGAGATGTGGTGACTTCTCTGCCCTGTTCTTGCCCCACTCTGATCTCCCAGGGTCCTGGGAAGGTTTTAGGATATGGGCATGGCTTCTCAGCTCCATGTGTGTGCTGGAAGAGGAAGGTGCTGAGGGACATGCCCCAGTGTCCTCTTGTCATGTCAGCACATTCCTGCTATCCCAGGACATTGCTCTTCTCGGGAGATGCAGTCTGGTGACCTGCTTACCTTGAAGGAGATTTTTGATTGTCTGGGCTTTTCTTTTGGCACACGGATTCAGCTGAGGCCAAGGGGACTGTGCCTAACTCAGTAATGGAGAGATTAATAGCCCAGAAAGCCAGGTGCTCATTGATTGTTTCTCTTAAGTATAAGCAGAGCAGCCCAGAGTGTCAGGCATCTGAGGGGAGAGGAGACTGCAGAACTGATGTACTCCTGCTAATTAATAATCATTAAACTCCAAAGGAGTTTATTATTATTGCCATTAATTCTGGCTGTACTGTGCCCAGAGACAAGAAAGGTGGAGAAAGATAAGTTCATGACCTACATATTACAGGCTAGATTTTATCCTGGTTATATGAGAAAATCGATCATTTCTTAAATGAGAGGACTGATAAAATCACTGACTTTGGAGGAGCAACATCATTGCTTTCATGTATTCAACAAGCTCACTGGGACGGTGCTGGAGAGAAATCCCTCTTCTGGACATCCTAAGGTAAGGAGTTAGTTTGCCCTCAGTTTCCCAGAGGCAGGAGTGAAGCAGGAAACATCAGCAGCATTCAAACCTTCACTTATGTTAGGATTTCTCCTTCATGCTAACCTGAGTCTACCTGAGGTTTTACTTACCCCGAATTCAGAATTAATTGCCAAAAGTCAAGGGAAGTCATAGGAAGATCCCTCCAACCATAACAGGGATGGACCCAAGACAGGGGTTCAATGTTGTTCCTTAAGGTGTTTTGGATCAAGAGTAAAACACTGTCATGATGTGAGAACCCTGCTGTTCTTCCCACTCCCCAAAGGACTCCAGCACATCCCTTTGTACGACTGAGCAAGAGGACTGCTTCCTCTTCTGGAAACTAAAAAGTGAAAGACACAAACCACCCACAAAAAACATCTGTTGCCATTTGTGCAGACAGAAAGGGAGGCGCAAACTGCTCTCTGTCTTTTGGGTCTTTGATCAGTGTATTTCCCAACTCCCTAGAGCTGAACCAGGAAGAAGTTGGGTTTGCTTTCTGCAGAATTGCTGCCTTCCCATGTGGAGATGTTTCTGTATTTCTTGGCTCAGAATGGAAGGAGGAAATATGAATGTATTCATGACCCTTCCCACGAGATCTTCATGGGGAAAAATGGAATCAGTCACTTTAATGGGTTGTCCTGGTAGAGGAATTTTACACCTCACTGTAGTCTTGTCATTAATTCAATAATTTCTATTTATATAATACCCAGTGCTGGTTTAGTCAATGCTCTGAGGAGTGGGCTAGGAATGTTTATTTGTGGGAGGGCAAGTAATTCCTGAGAAAGCTAGGAGCAGACCTACTTTCTGGTGAATAATTTGAAAGTTGGAACTGTCATCCCCATATTTTTCCTGTAATTGCTGCAGACTCTGACCCACTTTTTTGTGCTTGCACAGCTTGGAGGGCTGCGTTTACCAGGTCACTCAAGAGCCACCAATGCAAACCAGTGAAATGTGGGCATTTCCAAAGAACTGAGAAAGGGTAGGGACCTACCCACACTGTTCCTTAGGAAAAATAACCCACTGACCCTGCCTGCCCTGGCAAAATTGTGTCATAAATCTGGACTAATCTTTGATGACAAATGGTCTGGAAAGTGGGAAAGGAGAAAGCTCATGTTCTCTTGTGAGAAGAAAGATGAGTTAATTCTTGATTAGGAAAGACAGAAAGTGGAGACACTTCCAGCTGCATGGACATTGTCTTGACATTGCCTGTTAAATGCCTAATGATGACGGTTAGTATGAATTAGCTACAGAATATGTTTTATTGTGTTTTGTGGTCCCCAAGGCAGATATGCCAGAGGTTTTTAAAGAGAATAAAAATAGAGAAGGGGAGGCCTCCATACAGTTCATTTTCAATTTGTGATATATGGTTTTCAATGGTATTGAACAGTGAAAAAGCCACACGTTGCTCCTGTACAGCACACGTAAAGCCTCAGCATGTTCTGTCTTTATAAATAAAAGCATGGCAAAGTGGATGGATGCCAAAATGACAGGCAGAAATGTACCTGTCATCAGAGCTTGTTTTTTGTCATTTTCCAGGCTGAAAACTGGGATAATGTAAGCTGCTGAACTGGCAGCTCTTCCCATCCCTCTCCCAGGATGCCAATGTAGGGTCCAATTTTTATTGCTTAATTCAGTGTGAGTTTTTCCTCAATAACTTTAACCATCAGAAATTCGGATACAAGAAAAAAAAAGTCATCAGAGCTCAGCAGGATCCAATTTTCTATCCCTGAATTTCAATTTGACAACAGTCCATAGAAAAAAATGCAAATATGACTTTTGCTGCAGACAGGAAGGAGAGAGGGTGCTGAGAGCTCTCGTGTTGTTTGATCACTTTAAAGCCTTTCCTGCAGAAACTTAAATGGTGAAATTCTGCTTGAAACGTGCTGGGTACATTTGCAGGCAGAGAGATGAGTAAATCTTCTTCAGCTTGGCGCAGCCTCCCCCAGACCTTTATGTTTATCCACTTAAATACAAAGGATTTTTTGTATGGCTCATCTGTGGATTCACCCCAAGTGCTTCTGGTTCCATTTCAGGGAAGGAAGGACCAAAGAGGTTCCATCTCTTTCCCCCAGCCCAGCTTTTTCTGTCCTGTGATGTTAATGAATGATAATGCTTCATGAGGGTTTTTCACAGACTATTGCTGCTCAAAATCGCTTTGGTGCACTGGGACTCTTATTTTCTGGATATATCAAGAGTTTTCTGCAAAGCAGAGGAATAAAGACAAATGCAGTGTTGTGGCTACAAATCCCATAATGTCTTGAACTTTATTTATCTCAGAATCAAGTTTTAAAGAGTGGGTCCCTCACCAGGCACACTGGGGATGCAGAGCACTGCTTTGTGTCTTCCTCCATAACTCACACTTCCAAAAGACAACAATTTCCCTTCAAACTGAGGAAGGGAAAAATTAAGGAGTTACTGGGAACTGGACAGAGATTTTATTTTTTTTTCTTCCTGGTTAAGTCTATGAAATATAAGGCTGATGAGCTTATTACCTGGGGTGGAATTAGTTGAGAAGGGAGGCTGGGGCAGCTCTGTGGCTCCATCCCTGCAACCTCCTCACTGCCACCGTGAGTGTGTTGGGCTCTCAGTAGGGGAGGAGTCGCTGGGATTTGGGTAACCAAAATTTCCTTGGGAGTGGTGGTAGCTGAGGCATTAATGCAGTCAGGAGAAGTGGGAAGGACTCTCTGATGTAACAATTATTTTTCTGAGCCCGTGACAGAGCCAGCCCCTCTCCCCAAGGCTCTAGTAAAGCCTTGCAAGCAGTGTTATGAGTCCCATTATAGCAGGGAGCTGCTGGATGGAGCCTGGGCAGGGAGATGAGAGGAGATAATTTCTGAAGCCCTCTTGACTCCCAGTACAAAACCAGCAAGTCCTCCATGCATCCCCTCATTGATCTTTAAGATCCCTTCCCACATTCCATGGTTGGACCTCCAGCACCTGCTTGTTCATATGGATACTGGGATTTACTTCCCACAAACTTTGTCTTCTTTCTCTTCAAGCCCCCAGTTTTTCTAGTCCTATGGGGGACTGGAAATAGGAGTGGCTGCAAAAGTGATACTCCACAGGCAGATCCAAACCCATCTGGGCAAGCGGTGCCCAGCCAAAGCAGTGAGAAACCTGACAGTGGCGCAGAGTGCTGCATATTTTCCTTCTCATTTTGGCACTGAGAAAATGCTTGTGGCCTCTCCTCTCCCAAGAGGGGCTGGGCTCAGGTGTTTGACAGCGCTGTGAACACGACTCAAGAGCCATCGAGTCTGGGAGCGAGGTGTAATATCTTCACTGTCCACGTCCATCTGGAAAGGTGCTTTGAGGCAGCTGTATCCCCAGCTTGCAGAGGCACTCACAAGGGATTTCTGGGCTCACACTGCATTCACTTCTGAAGGGATAGCAGCCCTGGCTTCTAGAGAGCCTCTAAGGCAACAGGAGCGGCTGAGTGATGTTTTTGTAGACTGAAGGTGCAGCTCTGGCAGCAGGAAATCTGGAACATCAACAAGCAGAATAAACAAGATGGTTGAGCTCTTAGAACCAGCCTGAGGCTTGGCACTGAAATTGGTTATGAGAGGCTGTAATTGAAAGGAAGTCTGATATTTCTACATCTCAGAAGGTTTGGAAGGTGTGGGTGATGGTGTGCAGGTGTGGGTAGGTGCATCTCCATCCCAGTGAACCACTTAAACTCTCTTGTAATTGTTCCCAGATTATCCTGGTTACCATTACATTAGGAATTAGCACTTGCTGTCTTCAAAACCTAGAGCAAGATTATTAATGATTTGTTACATCTGCTTTTCTTTCCTGTGCCCATTTTGTCTGTGTGGGGAAGGATGAGTGTGCGTCTCACACACATTTGGGG
Source organism: Regulus satrapa (assembly GCA_013396955.1). NCBI lineage: Eukaryota > Metazoa > Chordata > Aves > Passeriformes > Regulidae > Regulus > Regulus satrapa. Next base: position 120,404 of record VWZN01006311.1, read on the forward strand.
TTTTGATCACAATTTTTTCTTATCTCGTGCAAGGACCTCTTACAGCCTTCAGGTGACCAGATTTTACAGCCCACACTTGCAGAAGTGGGGCTCTCTCTCCCCACCATCATCACCTACTAGATTTAAAGCCTGGCCTGGGTAAGAACCACCAGAGGTTCAGTTCAGCTGCTGAGTATTAAAATATTGCCACCCAGGTTTAGGGGTTTCTTCAGGAAAAGGGCAGCACAACAATGACGCTCTGCCTTCCATCTACCCAGCACAGAATGAATTATGCTTGACTGTCAATTTCTATTTCTCAGAAACAATTTTACTTCTTTCTTCTCTGGACATAAATGCATCTGTTCTCCATTCTTATTCAGAAAAGAAATGAAACAAATACTTCACTTATTCTCACTGCTCAACTGTGATAAAACTATGGCTTAGAAAACTCTATATATTAATAGTGTGAATCACTTAAGTGAGATATAAATTTCCATGATGTTTTTAGTGTAGGCAACTTATCAGGAGCTGCCTTCTAATCTGTTGTAGCAATCTGGAGCATTAAAGCCAGGTTATTTCATAAAGGGATGTATTCCTTTCACTCGGGAGGTTAATATCACCCATGATTATATTTGACATTTGGGCCTGGCATATTATTTTTCATGCTGTGTCTGAGCCTAACTACCCACTCCTCTCAGGGTTTGAAGTGGGTACATTTCAGATCTCTGCATACATCCATGAGTGCCATCCTAACAGCCTCGTCACTGGAAATAAGAAGAGACAATTTAATGAACAAAACAGGGAGAGTGAATTCAGTAAATGAAATTTCTCTGGAGCAAGCAAAGGGTAAATGTTGTTGTTGTGCATCCTGCTGGGGAAACTGCAGAAGGGGAGAGGGTGCTGTGCTCCTTGGAGGAGCACCTCCAGAGAATCCTCACTGGAAATATCCCTGAACAAACACTGCTGAGGTGCAGCTGATGTGCAGCCAGGCCTGGCAGCTTCTTGCAGAGTTTCCTTTCAGAATAATACCCACAGCATGGCTTAGGGGTCTCCTGTCTCTGAGAAACAGGGATGCATTTGGAGGGATGGGTCCAGAGGCTGATGTCTCAGACTGAGAACACTTCATGCCCTGTGAAGCCAACAGACTCTGGCTGGCTGTCGGTGCAGGGCTGCCTGAGTGTGAGCCTGAAAGGACCCTTCAGAGCTGAAGATGCTAAAACTAATCTTGAATTTCAGTGCTGGCTTGGTGAAGAGGGCACTTCTCAGGGTAAATGCCTTTTGTTTAATGGTCTGGAGAGCCCATGGCTCATCCTTGTCTCCACGGGGACTGATCTGCACACTTGAGCTGTCCACTCTCACTTGGAGCCCCACTGGCTGCTGTTTGTCTCGGCTAAGAACAGGGGCTTGAAGGTGGAGCTCTGGATGCTGTTCTTGGACATGAATAACTTGAGGAACTCACTGCCACCAGCAATACCTATAGCTGAACAAGTCCTTCAGGAAACCAGGGCCTTTCTACTTAAAGTGTAGTCCTGGGTGCTGTGCCTGCCATTGGCCAGCTCTTTGCAGGGTGTTGAAGCCAGCAGGGCCTTGACATGGCCTTTGGGGATTCGGTTTTGTTAAATCGCTGTCCTATTTTCGGCTTTGTTTGTTCAGCCTTAGAACCTTGTTTATGTCCCAGTGAGCCCTGGAAACAGAGCAGTGGACTGAGAAGGAAGAAAGGGATCTGAGGAGATGGCAGTGAGGAGAAGGAAAGAGTAAGTGGAATTAAATTGCCACCAACTTCTGAGGCCCAACAGTCAGGGGATTTCATGGAGGATTCAGACAACTGGGCTTGAAAAACTCCCTTCCCAAAATTTCCTGTCATCAAACGTCATTTCCACAGTCCAATCCTTTGATTTACTTTCAAAGGTAGCTGGTAATGCTCCCATAAATTCTTCTGCCTTTGTCTTTGTTCTGATCCTGACACTGAGGCTGCAGTGGAGGAAAGACTCCAAACTGAAAGCAGCAGCTCTACCCTTTGTTTCCTGCAGTGCAGGGAATTTGAGACAAAAGGGTCTCTGTAGGACTACAAGAGCAGACCTAAGCTGGCAAAGAAAGAAAGAATAACCACATTCCAGGCTCTCTGAGCACTGCCTGGGTGAAGACACCAGTGTAGGGGATCAGAGCCTATTTCCCTTTGCTTCCTAACACAGCCCAGTGCTACCTGGGGATGTTTGCTCTCAGGGGCTCTCCTGAAATGGAAGCTCCACTTGACAAATCTAAGTACAGCCTGGCAAAATGTCACCGAAATGAAGCTGTTTGGATTAATCACAAGACACCCTGAACTTAACAGAGCCAGGATTTTATCCTGAAATCCCTCGACTGCTCTTACATATTAAGGCAGTCCCAGTCATGGAAAATGGGGATGTGAGAGGATATCAGGATGTCACAGAAATCTGGTCCTCCACCCACCTTTATCTGATCTATCATTTCCATTCCTGTTTACACAAATCTCACGGACTTGGAGACTCAGTTTTTGTCCCCACACAATTGTCTCCAGTGCCCTTATCCCTGGGGCAGCCTTCCCAAAGCCTGGCTCCTACCTAGTATGGGTTATGGAAGTTCCAGAGGTGGCTTCAGGGTGCTAATAACCGTGCCTGTCTCTTAAGAAGTGGTCAAATAGAATATTTTTGTTTTACCAGACACACCTTTGGGCAAGCTGATGGCTTTATAGGTGTCAACCCCCAATTTTTAAACCCACCTGTTTTCACCTGTGGCACAGCACTGCTTAAACAGAGCTGCTCATGGAGGAGCCCAGGATGGTTCAGGGGAAGGTCCCTTGGGAAATGCACCTCTGGACCCCCTGTCCTCTCCCCCCTTGTTCCCAAACCCACGTGCTCTGCAATCAGACCTGATTCCCATCAGAACTCCTGTACTTATGTTCTGGGGTTTTTTTACAACTGCAATTTTGTTTAACATTGCCCCTGAAGAGCTCTGTAGTGTTTTGCAGAGCTCCAAGTACAAGAGCTCCTTGAATCTTCCCCCTAAGTATTCCTGCTGCTGTCAGGAAAGAATATTAGAAGAGTGTGGTCCTGCCTTCCCCTCTCTCATTTGGAGTCTGTGATTCATGTTTTACAGCATCCTGCTTCCATTACCCAACCCTTCCTTCCAGGGATTTGTTCTGTAGCATCTCACACAGCAGCAGGACTAATGAGTTTTTATATCTCATGGGTTTGCATCTCATATCTGTTGTCTTTGATTTCAGTAACCATGATCCTGTACCCTGCCCCTTGGCCATCCTGCCCAGACAAGGCAGGGCAGAGGGAGGGATGTTTCCAGCTGCATGGATGCAGATTGGCTCACCAGCATGTCCTGACCAGCCAGCAGCACACTGCCACCAGAAAACACAATTTTTTGGTAGTTTCATTTACTTTACTTGGGCCATACTTTTCACACATGTTTCCTTTCAGACCCCTCATGCTTTACTCCCACCCACCCTTCCCCTCATAACGAAGTGATTTTAAGCATTGGTAATGAACTGAATATGAGAAACAGCCAGATCAAGCAGCACAGTTGCAGAAACCTCTTCTCTTTTAGAAACCAGGATAAAAATCCAGCTGCAAGGACTTTGAAAATGCAGGGAGAGGATTCTACAAACCATTCTAACCAGGGAATGCTTGTGAATGCCATTTGATAAGAGCTTGTCAGCATAGTTGGGTGGAACAGCTGAACTTGTCAATGAAAATGCCTTTTCTATCACCATTCAACTATTTTGCAAGGCAGGATTGTCTCAAAATTATTTTTGTTAAGAAGAAAAGATTTTTCTACTATCACATCTAATTGTGGTGTTAGGGAGCAAAATACCATTTTGAATGGACTTTTGGAAGGGAACTGGTTATTTATAGCCATAGTTCATAAAAATCGGTCAGAGCAATTGTTTGAATTGAAAAGAAGCTCATTAATTTTTTTCTCTCCCTTTCTTCTGCCAGGGCAAACAGCTGCTCTTGGGCTGTGCCCAGCGTGGAGCTCTCTGCAGTGCCATTTCACCAGTGTCAGGCTACAGCAAAAAGGTGGCAAAAACATCATCTGGATGATGATTATTTGATTTCAAACATTTTTGGTTAGAGGAGGAGACTCTCGAGGTGAGGGTGAATTAGGAACATCCATTGCTGTTGGCTTCCCTGGGTTTGCACTCTTGAGCTCAGGGCTGGGGTTTCCATCTGAGGTGTCCATCACAGGAGAGCTCCTGGTGGCCCTGGAAAACCCTGCCGTGCTCCATCATTCCAGCTGGGAGGATGAGCTGTGCTCCCCCTGGATTGCTGTCAGAGCTCACCCTCCTCTTCCTCCCCGGACATCCTGCCCCTCTCCAGCTGCTCTGCTCTCAAGCAGGTCTCTGGTGAGCTGTGCCTTTGCTGAGCTCCCAAGAAGCTGAGGTCTGCCTGTCCAAGCTTTCCAAGGAGATAAATGCTGGCACAGGCCCTGCATTGCTAATTAGCACACAGTAAATGAGGCGGCACCCCCTGCCACGGGCCCTGGTGATGCACTGACACTGGCTGGTTTTGCGTGCTGAAAAATGGGAACAGAACAGGGATAACAGGGGTGGATTTTACTGCACATCTCTCCTCCTGAAACCTGACTGGCATGGAGGGGGAGCAGGACATCACCACCTCACCTTTGTAAGGTGCATCCCAAGCTCATTCCCAGGCCAAGACACTGTAGGATATTATCCCATGGATGTGTAAGAGGAACAGGCACCTTCAGACAGTGCTGTGGACTCAGCTCACCCCAAGATGGCCCCAAACCCACCCCAGAATCCTGAGAGCTTTCCCCTCTATCAGATTGGATCTACAGCTGAGCTCCTGGGGCTGGAAGGTGTTTGGTATCGTGTCCACAACTCATCTTGCTGCACAAGGGAAGCCAAAAATCTGATTAAAATACGAGGAGGGGAGGATGGTCCTGACAGTTCAATTAATGCAGGGATGATTGGGACACAAAAATCCAGCAGGAAATGTTATATACGTTTGAAAAATGATACTTGCTAGGTAGGAAAACAAGTAAGGATGGTGCTTTATTTGAGAATTAGTATGAGCCCATTTCACTGCCTGGGGAGAGCCAAGGGAAGTATGTGACTCTCTGCTTAGATCTTCATGCTAGCTTCTACTTTCAGCTGTTCAAATCCAGCACCACTTTGAACTTTTTTGAACAAATAAGAGTGAAAACAACACTAAGCCCTTCACTGTGAAGCACAGAAACATCATTCTTCTTTGTAAGTCATCATAAATTACAGCTGCAAAAGCAAACACTGCTCCACCTGTGTGTCCAGTAAATCAAACTAAGCTCCTGTAAAATACAATGCTCTCCCTACGGACACAAAGTCCTTGCTGAAAAGCACAAGGATAACATGAACTGACCAAAGAAGTGAAGCACTTTAATCTCTGTTTTGAGATCCCCTAAATTGCATCCCTGCCGCTGCTCAGAGCCACCTGCTTCCTCTTCCCACTAACACTATTCCCAGGCTATTTAGCTCCAGCCTCCAATTTTGCTCTTCATTATTTGCTGGCTACTCAGAGCTGCTCCACTTGGGAAAATTGCTGTTTCCCCGTGCCAGCCTGGCTGTGATGTGCTTTTCTCCAGCTGCTTGGCTGCTGTGTGGGCATGACTGCATCCAGGTGCAAACAGCTGGGAAACCTGTCCTGCAAAAATGCACGTGCTTCCCTCTGGGTTGTTCCCTCCCTCTCTCCTGGCAGTTTGGCTCTTCTGGAAAAGTTCTGTCTTAGGGCTGTGTTGAGGAAGGGGGGTTTAGTGTCCCTGTGGGTGCAGTGGGTGTTCCCTGCAGTGAGAGCTGGGGTTGGGTGGGGTAAAACCAGCAAAGCCCAGGCTGGGCTCTCCTTATGGGAGGAAAGGTGAGAGCAAACCACTGCTCAGGCTTTGTCTTTTCAAATCTGTCAGTGCTGAAAACCTGCTGGTGTCTGGGAAGCAGGTGAGGAGGATGGTGCTTCCCAAGGGAGCCTCATTGTCCTAGTTCAGGAAACTCAATTATCAGAAGTGCCAGGTTTGCTTTATATGAGGAAACTTTTCCTGTATCAGACAAATTCAGGCAGGAGAACCCATGGAGGCATCACACCCAGCGAGAAGGACAGAGGGCATTTTGTGACTCTTGCAGTGTCCTTAACCCCACCAAGTCCCAGGAAGGAGTAGGAGCAGACAAAACTTTATCTGTGTGCAGCAAGAAGGTGTTATTAGAGCAAGCTGGAGATGGGACCTCCTGGCACATCAATATTTGGCTGGGGGAGATGTGGGGGCAGCATCGATTGTGTTGTGGCTTTGATGTATTGTCACTTCAAAGCACCAAACTCCCCAAATACTTCAGGATCTGCTCAGATGTTGGCAGGTGATGATAAATCCGTGCAGAGATGGGAAAACCCAGTCTTTGGGGGGAGCTTTGAAGCTGAAGCTGAGAACATTGCTAATGTTATGTGATATTTCAAAACCTGTCAAGTAGGAGCTCTGCTCTTAAATTAGGTTAAGAAACGTGTGGGCTAATTTTGTGAGACTCTCCAGCATTTACTGTGGACTATGGAGTCTCTTTTAATCTTTAAATGGCTGCACTTTCCTTTTAGTTTTCTGAAAGATAAAAAGCCTGGAAGAAACCTGACAAAAGTGTTTCTCCATACATTCAGTTTGGAGACCAAATTCCTGCAGTCAGTGAGTTATACAGAGCCCTTTGCTAACAAACATGGGCAGATGGGTCAAATGGGTTCCCAGCTTGGGAGCTGCAGCACTCCTGGCACAGGGAAGGAAGCAGCAGCAGGAGACAGCTGCAGGGGGACCACAGCCCACCCACAGCTCCTCCTCACATCACCTCCTGCTCTGTTTCTCGTGCTTATCCATCTTCATCTTTCCAGCTCAGTGTGTTCCCAGCCTCACAGGAGCAGCAGAGGCCTGAGAGGGCAGCCTGGAGCTCCTCGACCACTGCATTTCAGCAGAGCTTCCCCCTCACTTAATGCCATCCTAGAAGTGTTTGCGTTGGAAGGGACACAAAGATAATTTAGTTCCAACTTTGTCTGCGGCTCGCCCGCCTTCCAGCCGTGTCCAGCTTCGCCAGGATAAATTAATATAAAATTATATAAAATATAAATATATATATTTTATATATATATATTATATAAAATTATAATATAAAATACGTTTCTCACTGTGAATCCCACCTGTTAGCGCTGCTTTGTTTAATCCCCTCTGCCCTCCAGCCAGGTGCAGCAGCCGCCTAATTTCAGTCTCTTGAGTCGGCAGTGATTTTTTGACAGGGAAATGTTTGTTGCCAGTTAGCCGGTGCGGGTGCCCTCCAGCTCCCTCCGCGGTGTCACTGCAAACACACGGACAGCTTTGGGCTTGCAGGGACAGACTTCTAGCAGCGTGTGCGTCACCGCAGCCAGCAGCTCTGCTCATTAAAACAAAGTGAAGGACTGGCTGCTAATGGAGAGCCAAGTGGCTTTTTTTAAATCCTCCTTTTCCTTTCTGTGTACAGGAAAAAAAAAATAGAGTGAGCTTCTTGAACGTCCTGGTTGTAAACTAATGTCTTACTCGCTCAAAAACCTGTCAAAATCAAGAGGAAAGAATTATAGTTTTGATGTTCAATTGCATGGTTTCTTTGCCTCTTTGAGGTAAAGCATTGTTTTAAATTACTTCATCCATCAAAGTTTATTTAGCAGAGATTAAAATTTGAAATGAGTTTAAGAAAAGATAAAGAGCCATTTGGCTTTTTTTAATTCCTGTTGTCTTTGTGGGAGTCGGTGTGAATAAAATAGAAAAATACACTTGGGTATGAGTGGTGCTGGAGTGCAGAAAACTGGAATTTGAGCCTAAAAATCAACACATACTTATTTAGGCACAGTATATTTCTTTTTTTCAGGAATTCTTTATTTCAGATACTTAAGGAACCCAAGACATTACCAAAATGACAAAAAAGAATAAATATCTTGCTTTACAGCAGCTCTCGAGCTGTGGAGGCAGATATTGCTCCTCTTGAAGGCAATTTGCAGTGTGGGAACTTCGGTCCGTGCATTAGGTTGTAAACCTGGTGTCGTGGGTACCTGCTGTACGTTCAGACATCTGAAGGTGACAGCAGGGGTCACTGAGCGGGAGTGAAGGAAAAAGCTCCTTTGGGATTGCGTTTTGCCATAATTGTCAAATTCCTTCCCGGTTAGAAGAGAGCCTTTCTCACAGCAGCGAGTCCTGTGCTTTTCCCAGCGTTCCAAAAGGAGTTCATGAGCCTTCCGTAAGGGAAACCGTGTGAATCAAATCACTGAAACAAAATGTTTGCAGCTGAGCCTCCGTGGCAAAGCTTGTTTGCAGACTGCGAGGGCACCGACATTCCACCGACATTCCTGAGGCTCAGCCTTGCTGCTCGCCCTGCTTGGAGGGCTGGAATGGGGTCCTGGCAGAGAGCATCTTCAATCCGACTCCCAGGTTTTGGGGATCTGCCACACGCTGGTCGATGCTGGTGCCTGAAGTGACATTTCCCTGCTGCTGAGGAGGAATTGGAGTGAGGGTGGCCTTGGTCTCTGCTCTGCTGCATCACATTTCCCATGGAAGCACCCTCCAGGAGGTTTCCTTACAGCCTCATCTTGATCAAAGATAGGGCTACTGCTTCTATTTCTGTTTAAATTTCCCACTAAGGACACATTTCAGCAACGGTTTTGCTTCCCAGACCACCTGGGGTGGGATCCCTGGGTCCTGGTCCTTCCTGTGTCTGTGCAGCAAAGGTGTAACATCTCCATGTGTCCAGATGTTAAAGCAAAGGATTTATGGCAATGCAGCGTAAATAAAGCATGTGTGGGCGTAGTGGTCTTTATGTGAGTGTTTTAATGAGGATATGCAGAGTGAAGATCTGCAGGGATAATATGACTATATTGTATATTTATGCTGAAGAGAAAATCCCAGCAAGGATTTCTCTCCACGTCAAACCAAAAGCCCCTCCAGAGGGGTAAAGGAGAGGAGATTTATTCCCAAAATTTGCTGTGTTCTGCCACAGGGCAGCTCAGCAGCAGGAGGAGACTCAGCTTCCTTTTCCTCAGCCTGCCATGAGCAAAGGAAGCTCCACTATTGGAGCTGGGGGAAGAAACAAACTCTGCTCAGGTACAAGTAGTAAATTAATTAATTCATTCACTCTCCTCTCCCTGCCCCTCTTCAGCTGCCTACCCAGTCAGCCTGGAAAGGAACAGAGCTGCTTCTGTGTTGAGGTGATGGTAAAAGTTGTTATTTTGCCCAGATTTTGGCCAAGATTCCTTTAAATGAATACAAGTGAGGCTCTAGAGACAGAATGGTGTGTTTTGGGGTTTTTTTTACTGCTTCTTGTACCTTGAAGTGCTGCCTTTAAGCCATCAGGAAGGTCCCTAAAAGCCTCTCTGGGAGAACAGGGAAAGCAAAGCCTCTTCTCTGAGCAGTGGTGGGGAGTTGTTGTGCAATCAGGTGAAGTTTTAAAGGATTAGTTGATGGTAAAAGTCAATATTCTGTGCAGTTTTCTGCCAGGGATGTTTCTAGAGGCTGTAGCTACACATTATTACAAAGCCCTGTGTTGCTTCCTGAGTTGGCAGCTTTAGCTCTCTTGTGGTCCTGTGTCCTACAACACAAAAAAGAAAATTAAATGGGGACTGGTCATCCTTGGGGTGAAATGTGAGAGTCCCTGAACACAGAGAGCTCAAGAAGAAGGGAAAGTTAATTAATCCATCAGGCTGAAGTCCCCAGGGTCAAATATTCTTTTCCACCCGAATGTGTTGACAGTTGGAGCCCATGAGCAGCCCGAGGATGACAACCAACAGGAAACTTGGGACCAAAATGAGGGAAGGAAACCTCAGTCGTGTTTTCTTGGTAAAACTTGTGGCAGATGCGACATGGGAGTCAAGAGAAATAAAAAAAGCAAATATGGGGTGCCAGGGGAGGGAATGGAGAAACGAACATTTTTCTAATCCCTGAATTTGACAGCCAGTTTATATGAAATAAACTCTGAAGGCTCCTGCCTTCCCCAAGGTATTTTCTTCCTTAATAGATCTATAGATACACTAATTAGTCAATGGAGAAGCACAGGAGTTAATCCCTAATCATGTAAATGTGTTGTTTCAATTAATTAATGCACGTGGCACTTGTGCTCTAGTGATTGGCACCCTAAGGAAAGACAGAGGAAAATAATCATATTTAACAGTCTACCTCCATTAGTTCTTCCAAATACTAATGGTGTCAAAGCTTCCCATGGTCTTTCTCTATAATTCAATGTTGTTCTGCAGTGGTGTGTTATAAATTAGCTGGAATCATAGGCTGGAAGTGATAGTTTTGGAAAAAAAGAGCCAAACAAAAATTTTTTGGAGGGAGGTTTTTTTTGTTTTTTTTTTTTTTTTTGATGACTCCATAAAGCAGTGCAGAGAAAGGGAGAAATGAAATACTGTTGTGCTGATGGGGCTTTTACAGTCTATAGGATTATAGGGGGATTGCTGGAGCAAGCAGAAAGACCTGGAAGAAGAAAACAAGTCACCAGAGAAAATGTTTTCAGCTGTGAACTGCTCTTCCCTTAATTAAGCACCTTACTACTGACCTCCTAAAAGAGCTGCCCAGACCATTTCTGCTGCTTTTTTGGCCAGATGTTAGCATTTCAGCTCCGACAGTCATGATGAAGGTTAATAAAAAGGACATGTTTATATAAACCTGAGGGGGGTGTAATGTCCTTTTTGTGCTGTTTCTGAGAACTGGAAGCACCAGAATCAGAATTAAAAGCTGCTTTGTTAAGGAAAAGACATAAAAGCAACATATGAAACAAGGGATGGATGAGCCCTTCTGAGCAGACAGCAGAGAATGGAGCTCACAGGAAAGTTCTGGCTCCTTGGCAAGATAAAAATACCCACAAATGGGTTGACAGAGGCATCTGTGGAGCCAGTAATTACCTCCTGGTCTGGGCAAAGGCTGCTTTTATGAAAAGGCAGAGCACTGTTTGGTTTGTCTGGGCTCTCTCTGGAGAGGTGTGATGTTTGCAGAGGTTGTTCTGTTTTATTTTCACTGACCAGCAGCAAACATGCCCTTATTGCAGCCCATCTTTTGGGGTTTGGAGCCCCAGCGTGGGGGGTGATGCTCAGGATGGAGCACGTGCAGGTTGCAGAGGTGCAGGAGCAAAATCCTTGTGGGGCCGGGGGGCCCTGCAGAGTTTGTGGTCTGCAAAGCCCTTCATGCTTGTCCTGGCAGCAACAGCCTCCTCAGGCACGAGACAGCCCCAGACTGATGGCTCTTCTCCATCAGTCATCAGCAAAAATACAATTATTGCAAATAACTGAGGAAGTAATTAAAGGCAGGGCAGGAGTCAGTTGAATGGCAGGGGCCACCGTGTGCCAGGGCTGTAAAAATGGGGATTGTTGTGTCCGTTCTCTCAGGATGTAGCTAGTGGGCAGATCTGAGAGGAGCCCCGGGGCACTGGCAGCCCAGGGAAGCTGAGCTTCATGGCTCTGGGAGTACATTTGGTTTTGGCTGTTTGCACCTGACTGCACAGCTCAAGGTCTGATCCATCCTACTGGAAATATCATTTTTTGGAAAACTCCTTGGAAATGCCCCACACGGGCTGGGGACAAATGCACTTGGACTTCTTTGGACCCGTGGGCCAAATCTATTATAAATTTGACTTTTTGAAAACTTTTTTCTTTCCCTTTCCTCGAAGGCTTCCTCCTTCTCCTAGAAAGCAGGCAAAGAGAGCCCTTCACAAACCAGTCAGGGCTTCCCAGCTTTTCTCAGGCTGATGAAGAGGAAGGGTTTGCAGTAACAAACCTGAGCTCTGCCCGGGCTCTGCAGCATCCCAGCACAAACCCCAGCCCACAGTGGCTGAGCCCCTGCAGTCTGTGTGATGCTCAGTGCAATTAGAAACTGTTTTTTTCTCAATTTATTGGGGGGTAGGGGAATATCTGAGTTTTCTGTGGCACTTTTTCCCACCTGTTGCTACAGTAACAAACAGTAACCTGTTTTGTCAGGCTGCCGATTTTGGTATTTGAGTGACAGCAGGTTTAATTTTGCTTTAGCAAATTATCCCTTTTCTTTGAGAGTGATTTCCTCGGGTGAAAAATTCTTCCTGAAGCTTCCCCTCACTTCAGAGAGCATTCTTTCTAAAGACCACATCTCTCTGATTTCCACTCGGAGCACAAAACCTTCCATTTGTCCGTTTGCTGGACCGGCTGTGATTCACTTCTCTCCTCCGCAGACCAATCTCCAAGCTCACATCCTGGAGGTATTTAAACCCAGAGTCAGCTCCAAGCTGAGCTGTGATAAGGGTAATAATCCAGCCCTAGAGAATGTAAGTGGACTGCAGGGAGGAACATCACGAGCCTGCTCTGAAGTCCAAGGGCGTCACTGAAAAGCACAAGAAGGAGCTGCTTCGCCCAAACCAAACCAAATTTGCCTCTGCCCAGCCTGGAACCATGGTGACAGCAGGGCAGAAAGTTCTCGTCATTTTATCGCTCTTCCTCAACAGATCAAGAACTACAAGAAGATAAAGCTGATTTTTTTTTTTTTTCTTGCTGGTTCTTTCTCCTTTAATTTTTTCCCTCTCTTTTTCAAATATAATTGTTCTGAAGCTCAGAAACTTAGTGCTAGTCTCCTGCTGAAATGCATTTATGACCACTTTATTGCCAGTTGTTTAACTGAGCTGGAGTGGGGTGGTTACAGAGAAGACAGGAAGAAATTTCGCATTTCTCAACATCTTGGGAAGAAATCTGAAAACGTGAAATTCCAATTATCCCCTCCCCATTCACTTCTGAAGCCCTGTTATAATTTATAAAAGCAACATTTCCCTGCCCAAGAGGGCATTTTCTTTCCCAGTTTACAATTCCCTCGAGTGGGTTAAGAACTTCCTAATAACTCCCAGCACAATTGTCTTAGAAAACCCAGCACACACACACACACAAAAAGAAAAAAAAAAAGAAAAAAAAAAAAGAAATTGGAGTTTTTTCTGTTCTGTTCTGTTCACCTGTGTCCAAACCCCCGAGACCCATTGCTCCTGTGTTCCGAGCAGATTTACAGCGGCTGCATTCCCATCTGGGGGGAGCTGGGGAAGGCTCAGGCCCAGCAGCATCGCTCCCCCCGGGTGGAGCATCCCGATGAGCGATGGAGCTCTGCCACCTTGTGGGGCTGTCGCTGTGTCGCCTCCTCTGCCTGGCAGGTTTCATACCCAAAGATCCCTTTTCTTGCTTTAGACCTTACAGGGAGCCCCAAAAATGAATTTGTGAGGCATCGGGAAAAGTGGCTGGAAATCCTTGGTGTCTCGAAGGTCGAACCTGATGCTAAAGTTACAGTGCAACAGCTTGGGGGAAATGTGGCATTTGCATTGACTCCAGTGCCCTTCCCTGGTGACTTTTTGGTGCTCCCAGTGCTCCCTGAGCAGGATCTCGACGGGTGTGAAAGGAGCAGGGTGAGGTCTGCAGGTCAGGAGCAGAGGGTGTGTGGTACCTTGGGGTGTTTGCTGTTTTTGGGAGGTGGCTGCTGCCAGCTGAACCCCCCACTGCTGCGGTGCTGGGCCATCGAGGGGGCACTGGGTGCTGGCCTGGAGCTCGCGTACAAAATATCACCACATCAAGAGAGTCACCTGGAGCTCCCCGTGTCCACCTCAGTCACAGGGGGAGTTTTGAAGTCCTCAAATTAATTGAATCATCAACCTGGAACCCAATTCCAGGTTTGGGCTGGAATTGGTTTGGGCTCATCTTGTTCCGCCCCCTGCCCTGGGCAGGGACACTTCCCACTGTCCCAGGTTGCTCCAAGCCCTGTCCAGCCTGGCCTTGAACACTTCCAGGGATCCAGGGGCAGCCACAGCTTCTCTGGGCACCCCGTGCCAGGGCCTTGCCACCCTCACAGGGAAGAATTCCTTCCTAACATCAAATTAAATCTCTCAGTTTGAAGCTACTGCTGCTTGTCCTGTCACTGCAGTTCCAGCAAACCCTCAGAAATCCCTCGGGCTTTGAAGATTCCTTCATCCCACAGGTAGGATGCTGTTGATGATATATTGTGGAGCTTTATGAATCTGATCCATTGGACAGAAAAACAAATATTCTAAAGCAGTTATTCTGAGGTAAAACTTTATTTTAGGAACATCCTATCTGTCCCAGAAGTAGCAGGGATACTCTCCTATCTCTTCAAGTTTATACCTGGGAGACTTTTCAGCCACAAATAGTCAAGAGTTGCTGTTCTGGATGTTCAGAACTGTTCAAAACAAATAAAAATAACCCTCCAAAGCACAGAACAGATTTCTGACCTCTGCTGCCTTAGGCCTGTGGGACTTTGCGGGAGAATAAACTCCCACAGATTTGATTTGCTTTAAAAGAATATAGGTGCTAGGTTTGGAAGTAAAACTGCTCTGTTTTTGTTTAAGTGGTTGCTATTGTTTGCTCTGCTCTTTTGGGGAGGAATGACTCACCACCTGAAATCGGTATGTGCTCAGAAAAGGTTTCAATTTAACTAAAAAGTCAACATAATTCATCTCCAAGCAACTACAGACAATTTGTGATGTCAGGTTTCATTTGTGGAAATAGAGAATATAAATATATATAACTTCCCTCCCCCAACCAGAAGGAGTTGTAATTCTTCAAGGAAATAAAGCAAACAAGGAAGCTTGAGCTAACAGCACCAAACTGAAGGATAATCTGCAGGATTATCCTTTAGGTATTGATCTCAAGGAAAAGAGGAGAAGCTGCAGAATCCTCTCAGGGCAAAATAATTGTGTCTGAAAGCTTGTTTGCCAACTGATCTGTATCCACAGCAAAGGAATTATTTTGGCCCTT
>VWZN01006311.1:142257-169217 GCA_013396955.1 Regulus satrapa
GCCCAAGCTGGACACAGCACTCCAGAGCAAGCCATGGACTCCTTTATATCGTGCACCAGTTCCTCCAGCCTGGGATCCAGGAAGATCCAAAGTGTGGCTGGAGCCAAAGGTGATTTCTGGCTCGGGTGACAGCACAGAGAGAGGTTTTATTCTGCAGGATGCTCAGCACCTCAACAGCAGAGGAGGAAGCTCATCTTCCAAGGAAGCTGCTTGTGCTGAAACCTCTTTGGGCCAGGAGAGCAGCAGTGGGCAGGAGATCCTCCAGAAGGCGAGAGCCTGTTTTCAGTGCAGAAAAGGAGGGAAACTCATCAGTGCAATGTGAAGTGAAACAGAAAATGCCTAAATTTGTTGGCAAAATGGCAGGAAGAGGGAAGGAAATGCTCTTTCTATGTCAATGTGTTGCTGGAAGGATGGTGAAAAGTTTTCTCCTTGTTCCTTTTTCTTTAGCTCAGGTTATTACAAAGCAATCCATGATGTTACTAAGAAAAAAAAAATCATTAAGTTTCACTTTGAAAATGTCAAAACAAAATGTTTTGGCATTTCTGAAGTGAAACATTTCATTAAAAATGCTGCATCTGAGTGTTTTGACATTTTTAAAATCCGCTCTCCTCCTCCTCCTCCCATTTTCTCAGCTTAAATTTGTTAATATTTTTAGTCCTTCTAAAACTTAATTTCCCAGCAAACACAGTAGTACTGAAAAAATAAATTGCAGCTTTGTGTATACTGAAAGCTGTGAGCAATGGGCAACCTGGGCAGCTGAGCTGAGGTTGCCACTATCTTACAACCTCAGCTGTCATTTCTCTGGTGCAAATGGATTGTGTAATCACAGGATTGTGCCGTGAGAGCCTTTGGATTCCTTGACAGTCAGACTGGTAGGAATACCTGACGTGTTAAAGGAGCCTTGGTGGTGGGGGGTGAAGCTGGGTGATGATGCTGATGTCCCTTTCTCCTCCTCCTTCTCCCTTGTGAAACCACGGTTCAAGCAGTGGCTGCCTCGGAACACCAAAATGACTGCTGAGAATTGTCCTGGAGCTTCATCCAGGGGAGTGTGTGAAGGTGGAGGGGGCAGACAGCCCTGCAATACGACAGGATGGGCTGTTTCTGAGTGTTTCCCACCTGGCAGCAGCCACCACCACCCTTCCAAACCCCCTGGCACACCCTGGGCATGCATGGGGCCCCCTCCAGCCGGAGCCAACTGCTGCTGCTCCGAGCTGTTCAAAAATGGGCCGAGTCAAACGCCATCAAACGCTGCCTTTCAAGTGATGCTTTTTGTGCAGGGGAGGGAAGAGCCGGCGGGACGTGTCACTTGTGGCAGAGTGTGATAGTCACCTACAAAGGCTTGAGGTGTTTGTCAAAGGGGCTGGGGAAGCCTCTGAAGCCAAGAGATGCTTTCAAGAGGAGAGCGTGCCGCGTACCCCGTCACTCGGAGATGAAAGGATCCAGGCTCCCGCGCTGCATTGCTTGTTGCTGCAGCCCCAGCAATTGCACACCCTTTCCCTGCCAGAGCCTCAGCGCTGCCTGAGCTAAGAGGGGAAAATGGAAGGAAATGTGGAGGTTTTGTATTTGGTTGCACAGCCCCTGGCTGGGGTGTTGATGGGCACAGCCGATCCGGGTGCAGGGCAGCGCTGCTGGCTGGGCTGGTGTCGCTGCTTCAGGGGAAATGGAGCTGGTTCACCCCGGATCCTCTTGTCACAGCACCTGGCAGGAGCCTGCTGGCAGCCAAAGCAGAGTCCCACTGCCAGCCCCCGCGCAGGAGAGGGGCTCACACCAAGTTCTGGGTGGCAGAGATGGAATATGGCACATTTGCTGCTCAAACACGGAGCACCTGGTCTAGTGGGAAGTGTCCCTGCTCCTGGAGGGGGCTTGGATTGAGATCATCTTTAAGGCCCCTTCCAAACCAAACCATTCCAGGATTTTCTTTGGCGACTAGTTGCCTTCTCAGGGCTGCAATGCCTTTGTCCTGCATCACTCTGCACTCGACCTCTGCATAAATGACCTTCAAAGGTCCCTTCCAACCTAAACCACACTTTACTGTGCTCATCCATGCCCGCCTGTCTCCTTGGAGCCCTCCACTCCTCTTTCCCAAACAAACATTAAGAAAATAAGGCGGAAGGGAGGTGGTGGTTCAGGAACATAAAGTCCCACAAAGAAAATTATCTCCCTTTCACTTGAGTTTTTTGAAAGCTGCTGGGTTGCAAAGGCGGTTCTGTTGATTGCAGTTTTAGTTCTTGATTATGCAGTAATGGAAGCATCAGAAATCATCAAGCTTCCTTCCTCAATTTGAGTTTGCCCTTCATCCCGTGGTTTCAGACTAAGGATAAAATGGTCATTTGGAAGAGGAAGGAAGGGAAAAAAAAAAACCCAACACAGTATTGTTTATCTCCCTTAAAGTCACAGTTCTTCATTTGCCATTCCTGTTTTACAGCTTGGCCATTTGACAGATCAATTAGCAACTGCCTCATACATGAGCAATAAAACCTTT
The DNA here is from genome assembly GCA_013396955.1 of Regulus satrapa. Taxonomy (NCBI): domain Eukaryota; kingdom Metazoa; phylum Chordata; class Aves; order Passeriformes; family Regulidae; genus Regulus; species Regulus satrapa. The sequence goes on from VWZN01006311.1 coordinate 144,740, forward strand.
CAGAGGGAAACTTTTCCCCAGGCTGAAAATTATTTTTCTGTCCTTCTTAAAAAAGAGGGAAGGTCAGGGGCTTCCTCAAACCAGGAATTCCCAGGGAAGAAGTTCACAGAGGGTTTCAGAGGAGCTGTCACACCCTGCTCAGCAGGCTCTGGGCTGAGGGTTTGCATCAGTGAGTGAGAAATGAGAACAGAGAGTGGAAAGAGGAGGAAAGTGCCTGCAATGGGAGGGTTTAGTGATGGAGATGAACCTGCCCATCCTCTCCCTTTCAGTGTGTTGGCTCTCGAATGGTTTGGATCACCTGGGTAGGGACTAAGCAGTTAAATCACTGGGTTAGGTTTGCTCTTTTTGGTGTAAAAGTACAGCTTCTATTTTAAGGTTTATGTATGTGCACATCTATTTACCCACAGGATGTATAGACGTTTGTGTAGGTAAGGACAATCCAAAGTTCACGAAATGGCCAAAATTAATGCAGAGCCCAATTTTAGTGCATTGCAGCTAAACAAAACCCTGGATTTTGGGGTACTGGAGCTGCTGAGAGTGACTCTGCCACCTTGGCACCTGCTTTTGGGGGAGAAGGTGAAGCTCTGGCCACCCTACCATTCCTGGGGGTGGCTGCTCCTGCTCTCATGGTGCCCCGGGCAGCTGATGGGTCTGCACCTCTCACAGGGGCTGAGCACTTTTCTCTCTCTTGTATTCTTTTTTTTTTAAACTCCAATCTGTTTGCACTTCTCCCCCCTCCCCATCACCATCCCTTAGGCCTTCTGGGGAAAGAAAGAAACAGCCTCTCTGTTTTTAATCAACCTAATTAGTGTATCTTTAATACAATTAGAGGGAAATTTTACCGCTCCCCCCCTCCCCCTGTATCAATTAAAGCCCCACAGTTGCAGGGTAAATTTTTAATCCATTTAGGACCATCTCCCCCAGCCCCACGTCCCCCTCCTCCTCCCGCCTGGCAGAGTGTTGCTTCCTCCTCCGTTTTCTTTGGGAGTCTGTTCAAACAGCACATTGTGAAGAGTAAATAAATTACTCTCTGCCCCCTTGCCCTCTCCTCCACGGCAGCCGGCCCCGTTCCAGGCAGCTGCCCTGATTGTAGGGCAGGCGCAGGGGGGAAGGGGCTCGCACAAAGCCAGGGCTGCACGCTCCGGGTCAGGGGGGGTCGTGCTGTTCATGCAGCTTTTTTCTATTCTTCATCCCCTCTTCTGCATCTTGATTTTTTTTTTTTTCTCCCCCAGATCTGGGGGGTGGTTGAGGATTAGTGTCTGTTTTTTGTGGCACGTTTCCACCCTCCCAGTGGGTTTTTCTCCCCTCGGGGGTCTCAGTGGGGTGGTAGGTCATGGTGCTAGGGAGTTGTGAGGTCCCACTGCCATTCCTGTGTGGAAAGAGCCTTGAGCTTAGCTAAGTTTAGAGTGAGCAGCCCCAAATCAGCACGTGCAGACCACCTGGCTCAGCCCCGTCCTGCCCTGCACCCAGCGAGCCTGGGCAGCCCGAGGTAGCTGCAGGTGGGGCAGCACCTAAATAACGAGAGCATTTTCTGGAGTTTAGGACTTTTATCGTGCAATAAACACAGATGGCTGCTGGATCTGCAAATTGAAAACTTCCCAGTGCAGCATCCTGCAGTTGGAATCACAGAATTTCCCATCTCTGCTCCTCTGAAGCTCCTCAAGATGGTCCCTGCCTGGGACGCTGTACTCCAGTTTCTGCAGAACTTGAGGACTCAACCCAGAGAGCTGCTTTTGTGCATTTTAAATTCTTGTATGTTCATTTTCAGGCTCCTGAGAGAGACTGAGGGCTCTGGGCTGGGTACCTGGAGCATGGCACCTGAGGGGATGGAAGCTGTGAGGGAACCAAGAAGGAGAAGGCAGGATCCCACTTTCTCCATCCTCTTTTCACATGTGGGTGTAAGAGCTCATTCACAAACGTGTAAAGGAAGCTCTGGGTGCTGTGGGGATGGGGGCTGACCCTCCACAGTTCCTGGCTGGTGTCCCAGCACGGCGTGGTGGCCTGGGAACCCAACCACAGCCAGCAGCTGAGCTGTCCTCCAGAAAGTCCTGCCAGTGGCTCGTTATCACAATACAAACACAATTAGCAGCTTTGCTGCTGCCTTTTTGAGGTAGATGGGCGAGCCTTCCCCTCTCTGAATTTCTCCCCAGCTGGCCCACAACTACAAGGTCCTGCCTTTATGGATCACCGAGTCCCTGCGCTTTCTTAATGAACCTGCGTTTAATGCTTGACTTCTCCGTGTCACGTTTAATTACAGCAGCTGTAACTTCCTCGTTGGTTGGCTTGAAATAATATCTAAGTGCTTCTGAGCTTTAGAGCCTTGTTATTCTTCTATAATTAGAGTTCTACGGCTGGTGAGAGCCATCTCTGTGAAATAGGCAGCCATTTGCCAGGCATGCTTAGTGCCAGGCTTCAGGTTTCCCAAAGATGGGAAAGAGATGCTGGTAATGAAACCTGGCAGGTTTGGGGGGAAGGAGAGGTGTGCCCGGGGTGCAAGAGGTGGCAGCAATGGTCTGTGGCTGGCTGGCACTGGAGCATCTTGCTGAGCATTTCAAAACTCAAATGTCATCAAGGAACAGACACAAAACTGTTCCTCAGGGAACAGGAGCATGGGGCTTCTTTTGCTTAAGGCTCTTTTTGTCTCCTTTCATCTTTGAATATGCTGCTTTTCCCCTGGGAAGGGCTGGGGTTGGGGGAAATTTGGGGTCCTCGTTGTCTCTTCATGTCCCCTCTGCTTCAGTGTGTGACTGGTGACCCTCCTGGGAGCGGGGATGAGCACCAGCCTGTGTGAACGATCTTCGAGACCTGAGCTGACACGATGGGTGAAACAACAGCCAACTCGCAGAACAAGTGGCCTTTTAGGACCTGCCAGCTCGGCAGAGAAGGGGGCTTTGAGCGGGTAGAGAGCACCCCATTTACAGCACATCTGCACTCCCGCAGAGGGGCCCGAGTGTTCCCTCCTCTCAATCTCCCCTTCTGTGTTTGCTGCCTTTTAAAGGAAGGGTTTTATTCCAGCAAAACGGGAGGGATTGATGCCTTTTTCTTAACTTTCTCTTCGGGTACCTGTGTTGTTGAGGCAGCTGCAGCGAAAGGCCGAGCATGCAGGCAGCCCAGCTGGAGCCCACAGTGGGGGACAGCCCCAGTGACCCCCCAGCTCTGTCCCTGCTCTGTCGGGGGGGTCTGGAGCTGCATGGGGGACACAGAGACCTCTTGGCCCAGGAGTGGCTCCCGTCCTGGTGGGTATGGTGTGTGCCCAAGCACTGCAGAGCCAGTGCAACCCCCTGCAACAAGGTGAGAAGAGCCCGTATTCCCAAATAATGTTTATGTTTAGATTAAACACTTTTTAAATTCCCAACAATTGGAGGGTCTCATTGCCCTAGATGAGGCAGGAAAAGCCACAGCCTGTGATGGATTTCGAGCCACCTCCAGGGTACTCATGCGTGGTACACATAGGGTTGAGCACCAGAACCCACAGTATGGGACAGAAATATGGGAATAGACTGAGCTACAGAGCCAGGGAAGCACTGGGCTCGTGGGGGCTGGGGCAGCTGCAAACAGAACACCCCATGGGCCACAGCAACTCCTCACCGTGGCTTAGGAAGGATCTATCCCCTCCCTGTCCATTTGGAAAGCTGTTCCTTCACAGAAAAAGACAGACTGCTGATCCATCCTTAAATTTGGATTAGTTAAAAAAGACCCAGACAATCCACCCTGATACACCAATTTACTCTGTAAACTCTTCCCTGAAGCATCTGCATTTGGAGGCAGGATCCCAAATCCATCAGTGCTCAGGATGAGGCCACGGCATAGGACTTAGCTCTCCTGGCCACGGAGAGCCTCATCTCCTCCCAAGATCCTCATGAAGCACCGAGTATTAAGAGGGCTTTTTCCAGCGAGAAGGGGATGGTGAGGAGTGACAGTCTCTGAATTGCAATTTGAAACGTTTACAGCCCAGTCAATCCTAATTCATTATTAGCTGTAATTGTTTCAAAGAAAGTGTCCACTGTTATGTAAAATGCAGTCCCAGATGCTGCTAATGGTCCAGGCTCTCTGATTGCTGTAATTTGCAAAGCTTTCGCCTTTTTTTTTTTTTTTTCCTCCCCTCCCTCTGTAGTTATGATGTGCCTTTTATGAGCCAGCGAGGAAGAAAGAGAAAAGCAGCCATTAGAGGAAAATAATAATGTTGTACCTGAAAGGCCATTAGTGAATCTCATATAGAAGTATGCATCTGGTGCGTGCCCGATGCTCCCACACGCCCGGACACTGCCGGGGGACTCTGGAGCCTGGCATGGGGACTGGGGACCCTTCTGCTCACAGGGACAAAGGCTGCAACCCGGGCGTGCAGCCCAAAGCGGCGCTGCCCTCACCCAGGTATCAGGACATGCCAACACCAGCATGCCTCAAAATTAATTGTCACGATTTGTTTTCATGGTTAGAGATGGATGTGTGGATGAGAAATCAGCTGGGGTGGAGCAGATTTTGTGAGGGTGGTGGTTTCTGGTGAGGGGGGGGTTCTGCCTCTTTTTGACGTGAAGGAAACACCCATTTCCCACTTCCAATGTCTGATTCTCCTCTGAGCAAAGGCAGAGCCACGGGGATGTCTCTCACCAGGACACCCAAGCTGTGAGCTGGGAGGCATTTCAAAGCTCTTAAGACTTGCTGTCTTTCGCCTGTACCTCTGCTTTCAGCTCAGGTGTTTGTTTTAGCCTGTCTGTGTCGATCCTGTCACCAGGAGCTTCTTAAGTCCATAATATCAACCTAATTTAAGGAAGGCTTTACTTGATGAGACAGGTTTCAGCTCCTGCTGCGTGTGGAGGAAGGAAATAAAGGTTGATTTGGTGTTTCCATCACACCCTAGCCGAGGCTGAGCTCCCATGGGATGAGGCATGATCCTTGGGCTGAGTTTGTCAGTGCAGCCTGCCTGGATGAAGTGCAGTAGATCTACAGCTGGGATCAGACGAGGAGGCACTTTTAGCTCTTTTTGGGGCTATTTTTTTCTTTCTTTTTTTTGGGGGGGATACCATAGCATAGGACAACATAGGATAGCAGAGAATAGCATAGCATAGAACATTTCAGTTGAAATGGACCTGCAAGTCCAGCTGCCTGAACAACACCCAAATTCACAGTGGGCGAGGCTTGGGGGTGTGAAAGCTGAGTTTAAGTTCAGCGCCCACCCCATACCCAGCTGATGCTGTGTCTGTAGATTATCCGGGAGAGAAACAGCCCGTAAACTGTGCCGGGATTTCCCTCGTTGCGAGGCCAGGCAGGGGGAGCAGCAAGACAGAGGAGCAAAGGGCAGGAGGAGCGAGCCGGGGCGGCGGGGAGGGAGCGCTGCCCTCTCACCCCCGCTCTCCCACGGCTCCTCCGGGGCTCTCCGCCGTGCGACCCGGTCTTGACACTTCCCACCAGACAGCCGTGCCCTCCCCCTCGCCGGGAGCCCCGGCACAGGCTTTGTCGGGGGAAGATTGAGGGGGCTGCCGGAGCGGGCCCGTCCCTCCGAGCAGGGTGGTCCGGCCCGCCGGGGTCACTGCCGGGGCCATCGTCTGCTCCGGAGCCTCGGGACGGGCCTTGGGCACGGGGAAAGGCACAGGGCACCATTCCAGCGCTTCCCGGAGATCCATCTGCCCCTGTGCTGCGGATACAGGGGATGGCTCTTGTTCGCAGGGTTAGCGCGGGGCCGTGGGTCTGGCTCCGGCAATTAGCGGCACGCACGGGCTTGGAAACGTCAATTAGGCTTTTTGAGTCATTGTTTACTCATTAACACAAGGCCTCTAATTACCCTGACCTGATGCTATGGGGCTGCTGAAGTTGGCTAATCAAACATGTAGAGCCTTCAAAAGGAAATTAGGACTCGGCATTGAGCGCGAATACCCTTTCCACGGCTAAGCCCGTGTCGTGCGGGGATTTATAACCTCGCTCCCCATCCCTGCGGAGGGCGAGCAGGAGGGAGCGGGTGGCCTTGGGCTCCCCGGGTGTCTCGGCCGCTGCCGGAGCAGCCGGCAGGGCTGGGATTGCTTTCCTGCCTCCGCTTTCCTGGGAAGCGTCGCTGCAGGTCAGGGCGCGGCTGGGCTCTCCCGAAGGGAGCGGGAAGGATGCGGTGGCAGCAGACAGGCAGCAGCGACATTCCCCGCCCGGAGATGTGCCTGGAGAGCTCAGCCTTGCAGCCCGCTGAAAAGCTGATTTTTGGGGTGAGCTAAAACACCCTGAACTCCCCAAAATCGGAGCTAGAAAATGGATACCACGATCGTGAGCACAGTGGTCACGTAGGAACCGAGGCGAGTCTTTCATGTTGGATTCCCCCACACCCCCGACCCCCCCATCTCAATTAACTCTCTTTATTACTTCATCGTGGCAATAGTTTGTGCATTTAACGAATGGGAGGAACACTTGCAAATGCCTTTTTGTCTGAAAGCAAAGCTGCTTGGTGTTACTGAACTTCAAGGGATCATTCCCCGTTTCCGCTCCTCTCCCTTTCTCTGCTGAGGCAGAATGTAGCGTAACTTAAAAGTCAGTGATTCAGACTGCAATTATAACCTAAAAGCACAAATAAAAGATAAGCTGGCATCCTACTGTTCCCCATTTGCATCTGTGTCGCATGGGATGAAGGGAAAAATAAAATCTGCTTTTCTAAAGTGTTGAGCCAGAGAATCTCGTCCAGCAGAAAGAAGAAAATAAACAGATCCCCCGAGGCACCGGCTGTTTGAGTTGCAAATGACAACTGGGGTGGAAGATGCACCAGAGAGGCACGAGGGGTTTGCACACAGGTTGGTCACCTTGGCCACAGATGGAGCCAAACTATAAACCTGACACTGGTAAAAAGCCACTTTTTTTTTTTTNATTTTTTTTTTTTTTTTTTTTTCCCCCTCAAATCCCATAAGCACCACACACCTTAATTGGGTGCTTCCCGTTGCTTTCCCCAATATTTGCTGCAATTTCCAGTAGGAAGGAAGAGAGGTGGTGGCTGTCCAGGTTTGCTCATCCCAGTCACCCCACACGGCTCCTTAGGGTGGGCAGCTCAAACCTTGGTCTCTGTTTTGGGGAGCAGTGGCTCATTTTAGCATCAGCAGAGATTTCTAGTGCTCCTGTCTTGGTCAATTGAAAAATCACCTCCCAGAGTGCTTCAGGTTTCTCTGTTTGTAGAGATGGCTGGGAACCCAGCAGGGCCCTATAAACACTTCTTGCTGAAAATAAACAGGTTTTTCAGACAATAGACGCTGTTGGGTTCCCCCCTCCAGAATGTGATGGGTTTCTAACAGGGAAAAAAAAAAAAAAAAGTCCAAAGAGAAGGCAGAAGGAGGAGGGGTTTGGCTGAGACACTGAAGAAATCCAAAGGTATTATATCTGGGGGGGCTGTGCTTTGTGTCTTTGGGACTGGAGGGAACTGAAGCTCTGCCACCAAATCTCAACTGCAAGACAATGTCTTCCAGCCTGGGAGCAGACTGTTTCCCAGCCAGGCACTGGACTGGGCACGAGGAACCACATCAATTTAAAAATACTCTGGTTTGGTCTTCTAGCAGGGCATTGTCCTTCTTTACCTTCTGCTTCCCCGAAGACCTAGCCTGATCCTTTATAAAGGCAGCTTGATTTTTCCCTGTCCCTATCCAGGACCCTTCACCACTTCACGACAGACCCCGGGGGTGGAACGGGCAGCACGTGGGCGCTCAGCCGAAATCTGTGCCGTGCTTTAGCTGGAGTGTCTGGCCGGAGGGGCTCGGGCCGGCCCGCCCGGCCCCGGGAAGCGGAGCAGCTGTGCCGGGGATGCTGGAACAAAGTGCCTCTCCCGGTGCCTGTGATTTGCATACAGATGCGTAGGAAATCCTGTCAGTCCCAGGCTGAGGGGGAAGGGGACCTTGGGTGCGGGAAGAGAGGTGAGGCTTGTGTGCCCCCCAAACCTCCCTCTTCTTTGGGCAGACTGGGGGCCCATCAGCCAGGCTGGCCCAGCCTCCGGTCCAGCAAGTTTGGGGTGTAGGATTTTCCCCCCATCCTGTCCTGTCTGTTTATCCTTTCTCCCTTTCCTGCCACCTCTCTTGTTCCTCCTCTTCCCCTCTTCATCAGCCTGTTCTCCTGTATGCCCCTGCTGTCTTATGCTGAAAATCTGGGGTAATACCTCAAAGAGGAGTTTAGATCCTGCTCACCCACTGTCTGACTGCTCTGGGTGACCTGTGCTGTCTCAGCCAGAGCAAACCCCCGCCAGACTGTGCAAATGGTGTCCCACCACCCTGGCTCCTTGGGTGCCACCCTATGCCACAGGTGTTCATTCACCACCAGCAGTGGATTTTGCAAGTTAAGGAGAGTTGGACAAACCCTCCATCAACTTCAGCCTGTGATCCCTTCACCTCTACTCAGCAGAGAGACTCCAACTGGAGACTGCCATGGTCCATCAACTCACTTTACCTTAAAGAAAAGTTATCCATCAAATCTGTTTGAATAGCAAATAAATGCAGGGAAGCTGTGAGTGGCCATGAAGAGTCCTTGGGCAGAAGGGAAGGATGAATTTGTCAAACCCACTGTTTGTACAGCTGAATCTCTGAGTGTTTTGCAGCATCCAGAAGGCCGAGGCTGACTATGAATGAAACCCTGAATTAATTCCCTGCTTTTTGTGTTCTCTTCCCCAGATGCCGATGGCTCCGCGTTGCCTTTGCGGCTGGACTCCAAATCCTACCTGACATGGCACTGGTGACAGAGAGACACGTAGCACTGTGCAGCAGCACACATTGGCTTCCCAAGCTTTCCAAAAGGGCTCGGAGAGGTAAAAAAAAAAAATGGAGATACCATCATCACATCTCAATGAGGAGCTCAGAAAACCTTTCTTCTCCCGACGTGCAACTAAAGAGAACAAAACCTCAACACCGTGGAGGTGCTGGGAATGAGGCCGCTCCCTCACCGTCCTTGTCACTCCCACTAACAAATTCTGTCCCTGGCACCCCAAACGCATGACCTCGGCAAACGGCAAATTGAGTCTGTTCGTCACGTGGCTCCTTGAGAGGTGCTTGCCTGGTGAATGGCCTTGGCATACATTAAGTGAATAAACCGCCCCATTGTTCCGCTCCTTCAGCCGCTCTGCTCAGTTGACCCATTCAATAACTGTTTGTTTGCACAGATTTCCCCATACAAGTGCAACAAGCTGAACCCTGGATCTGAGCAGATGTGTTTGGAGTAGGCTCCCTCTCTTCGCTTCCTTCCCATCAAGGTGTATTGTTGCGTCTTTTGAGAGCTCGAGCTCTCCCCAGCGTGACTCATGCAGGCAAAATTTCTGTGATGTTCTCAGGCACCCTCAAGGATTTCCAGGCATGATTCCCCTTTTCTGTGGCCATATGTTGAGGCTCAAACTAACCCAGAACTTCCTAAGAGTTTTCTTCGTCTCTTGTCACAGCATATCTCTATGGGAGAAAACAGGGAATGCACTGGGGAATGGGAAAGGTGTGCTACTCTATTACTGAATGTCATCAGAGGTGTCAGCACCTCCTCTGCAAGGCTGTCAGGCCAGAGCCTGAATAGGTGTGTAGGTGCCCTGAATTCCTCTGGGAATGTTACCTCACAGGTATCCTTTGCCTTGACCTCACAGCACGGTGAGGTCACCCCAGCCCTTCCCAGCAGCCTGGAGCTCTTCTGGACTTGGAGGTAGGAAAGGCCCAACCTGTACATTTGCAGTGCTGGGAGTGCTGTGGGTTGAACTTCTTATTGCCCAGGAGAGAAATGGTGTTCAACCAATTTGGTTAAACCCTTGTGCTAAGGCCAACGCTTCTGGGTGCCCTTGTTTCAGGAAGAAACACTGCTTCCCATTTTTCAGATGTGGGATCAAGAGGAGTTTCACAATGATAGAACTTGGCCTGAAAACCATAGTTTGACCCCTAAATTGTCTGATATACAGAACCCACTGCTCATAGCTTGTGGCTCCTACCCAGAAGTAGCAAAGCGCTGTGTAAATGTCATGAGTTCAGGCTGATCAAGCACAACCTCGCCTTGATGCAGGGACACAACAGCTGCAAGATTCATGAGAATCAGTTTTCAGCAGTAAAAGTGAAGGGGTGTACTATTGTCTTTTAAAAACGTGGGTGACTTGGTTTGCAGTAAGGGTACAGTCTTTAAAACAAAGAAAAGCTCTGGAGTGTAGGATGTTGCTGCCTGAAACCAAAGTCAGCTTGAGGTTAGCTAAAAATACAGTAGGCACGTTCTGTGGGACTGTGGGTGCCAAGACTCTCTAAGCTGTTAAAAGTTCTGGAGATTTTAAGCCCTTTTTTTTTTTCCCATTGATGCATCACATGAATCACAAATACCCTCAAACGAGCCATTTGTGCGTCTCCCTCCAGACGGAGCTGACAGGGGGATAAACCAAACGCATGCAAATATTATCTCAGGGCAGGCTGAGATTGGATGGGGTGAAAGAGAAAAGTTAAACATGGAAGCATATTTATTTCTGCATAATTTTGTCAGCTTTCTGCCGGCAGTGAGAGACTAAACTTCGGAGGAGCCTGACCCCGGGATTATCCGAGGGAAGACATGTGCTCGCTGTTTCGGAGTCACCATCTGTGAGGGAGATTTCGGGGAGCGAAGACGCGTGGCAGGGAGACGGCTGCATCTGCCCAGCCGGGAGAGGAACGGCCGGGACCCTCAATTCCTGAGCATCCTCCCAGCCCTGCCCCGCGCGTTTATCACCGCAACGAGTTTCTGCTTGACAGGAGGGCTCTTCAGCTTTTCTATTTCTTCCCCACCAACCCTCCAGCCCAGCTCCGGGGGACTTTCCCCCCCTCCCTCAATCAGCCCCGGCGGGTCCATTTGCTTTTGTCTCCCATTAATTGCTTGCTACTTTTCATTGCCTGCTCCTCCCCCTTTTAAAGATAAATTTTAAAGCCCGAGCGGGGTGGAGAATGGTTGAGCCCGCTGTTATTTTTGACATTCGCCCCAGTGACAGCTGGACCTTGCAAGGCTGGGGCCGTTCGCACACAAAGCCTATTAGCTATGCCCACTCACTTAATGAGCCCTGAAGTCTGGAAGGAAAATTTCCTCCCCTAAGTGTGGCAGAGCCCTTTGTCATTGTAAACAGGCGCTGCTTGCCGAGCCCTGCCTTGCCTTTCTCCTTCCTGCCACCGTGGCTTTTCTATTTACTCAGGAAACAAAAGCGGAGCCGTGTCAGCGCGCAGGGAAGAAAATGTACCCAGAGACTGGGGTTGGCACGGGCCCGCCTCTGCCACCCACCGCCCGAGGTGCCACCGAGGGGACACCCGGCACGGCGGACAGGGATGCTGCGAGCGCTCCCCGTGGGGACCGGCTCAGAGCAGCAGCGGGGAAACCCTTCCCCTTCACAGCGGAGTGGTTTGCGTCCCTAGAAAATCCCTCCGTTAGGCTCCAAGTTGGTTTGGAGGGGTGTTTTTTTTGTCCGTGAATTTCTGTCGTCGTTTTCTGGATTCTCAAGCAAGGGGCTTCTGTCACACCGGGTCTGCAAGTTATTCACGAAGGAATCTTTCCTTCTGCCTCTTTGGAACTTGCAGCCTGCCCAGGTTTGCTGCTTTCTAAGCCCAAGCATGTCCCATCTTATGCCCATTTCCAGTGCAAGTCACTACCCAGCAGAATAAAACCATAAGTGCCTATAAAGCACGCTAGAAACGGGAACACTTTGATGTAACTGGCTGTGTTTATTGAGACTAATGGCAATTGTAAGGAAAGTGGGAAAAACCCCACCCAGCTGCTTGCCCTGAGCAGGGCCATGTCACACACACCCTTTCCTTGGGCTGAGGGGCAGCAGGCACTCGACACAGACCCTCTCAGCAAAGGCAGGCCAAGTTACTGGGCTGAAAGGTCTGGAATATAGGTCTTGATTTGATTAAGAAGGGGAAATCTCTAGGTCTCATGATTTGCAACATAATCTTCAATATCTGCCAGGTATAAAAACGGGCTGGAATATCTGGTCTTCATCCAGGCTGGGAAAGAGCTGTCCCTGCTTTGTAGTGCCACTAAGGGAGCGTAAAGAACATTTAAATATCCTGCTCTGAGTGTGTGTGAGGGCAGGCTGAGGCTGCTGGAAACATCACAGCCTGCACAGCCACGATTCGTTTTTGAGGTTCAAATGTGCTTGAGAGCTGGACCTCGAGGATGTCCTCATGCCATTGCTTTCCTGAGCTGTCCCTGATGAGAACTTCCAAGAGGCTTCAGAAAAGCAGCTCCCAGCCTGTGACATCTCTGTATTCACTAGCACCCCTTCCCCCACTTCTTTTTTGTTCCTTCTTCTCCAGGGATTTGCTTGCTAGTTTTTAAATATTTGCATATTTCAGTGCTTTCTTTCTGTTGGTAACCAAGACTGTTTGGTAAAAGCTGAGACATTTCTGAATGTAAGTCAGGCAAAAAATTACCTTTTTTGTGTGCTTTGCAATTATCACAGCAAAATGATTCCTTTCTTCCTCCCGCAGTCAGTAATTTATTTTTTAACAGAAAATCTAAAATGTTACTTCAAGAATGCTGGGTTAATGCTGTTCTTGTTTTGCCTGTGAAGTTAAGCTGGCTTCGTGACTGAAGTGTTTTGTCTTCAATTTATAAAATTGCTTGTGGGTATGTCCCACTTTGGGAAGACACAAGAAGCATTCACAAGCAAGAAAATCTCAGGTTCCAAATTGGTTGTTTGGCAATGAAGGGAAAAGACCAATCTTCATCCCGTGTTTTAAACTTGCCTTTGCCAGCGTTTCTAAAGTGGCTTTTCTCTGTTTACCGCAAAAATCCTCAGGCGTAAAACTGACTGTCAGGATATTCACAGGGATCTTTGATCACCTCTTGCAGCTTCCCCTGCTTGTCCCTGCTGTTCCCTGCCAGCCCACGCGGATGAGGATTCCTGCACTCTGCTTGTGGCAGTCTCTGCTGAGTTTCATCAAGATATGATGGAGAGAGAACTGGAATAAATAACGTTCTCAGGTCCTTCCCTTCCCAAAACCCACAGTTGTCCTTTTGGTCCATTTGAAGTTCTGTTGGAAGAGAAAAAGGGATTTTCTTCTCTTTTTCTTTATGTCCACTGCTGGGACTGCTGCAGCTTTTGGGAGGCTCTTTAGTGACCACCCTGGCTCCTGCCAGCTTGAGCCAAGACCACCCCTTGCAGCGGCTTGGTCTGTTTGGGGTGGCGAGGTCCTGAGAAATTATGGTTTGGCAATCCAGGCATCCCAGTTTAATGAGTGTCCAGTTTCAGGAAATGTGTGTAAATGCTGATTGCAGGATAGGAATATGAAGGCCAGGGCTAAAAATGTAGGTTTTCTGACTGCTTGTACAAACATTCCAGGTGCTCTTCCTGACAGCTTCTGCATGTCCAAGACATGTGAAACCCTCTCAGTCACAGCTCTCCATAAACACGTGGAAATCTTCCCTAATGGCAGAAGGGAATCCTTTTGCTGCACAGTTGCCTTGTTATAGAATCATAGAATAGTTTGGGACTTTAGGATCACCTGGTACCTGTCACCTTGCCTCAGGTGGTGACTGGGGAGCATGGAGCCTGTTATGGCTCATGTCTTCTTGTTCTGCATAATTTGGGGGCTGGATTTTGACATGGAGAGTCAGTAGAAGCCCCTCTTTCCTCTGGGGTCATTTAATCCCTGTGCAAGGGGATTAAGACATGGCAAAGGAGCTGCAGAAGTCAGGAAGAAGGCTGTGCTACAAACCAAAGTGAGGGCCAGGAGCCTTTCTCTGCCACTGTGGCCCCTCCATCTCAATATCCTTCTAATATCTGCTAATCCGCTTTTCATTTGTAGGCTCCGTTTTAATTCACCGGTGTCCGTACCTCCGACATTAAGTTGGCAAGCTCGTGTCTGTGTAAAAGCTGTAAGTCAGGACTGGGCAAACGGCTCCAGGAGTGCCGTGAGCTTGGCGTGTGTCGAGGGGATTTGCATTTTGAAGACAGAGCTAATCCCTTTTCTATGGTCTGCACTCGTAGGCAGCTGCCCCAGGAGCGTTTTTTGCCCGTCCGCTCCTCCACGCTCGCTGTCGGAGGGGATTTCAGAACAAAGAGGGCCGTGGGTCAGGGCTGGGAGCACGGACCTGGCATGCAGGGACCTGGCTGCAGTCTCTGCTCACACACAGCCACTCAAGGTGACCCTGGATAAATCCTGCAGGCTGTGCCTACTGGGCACCAGGGCAGGCTTACGCATGCGGACACCCGGTCCATCCATGAGCCTGGCCCCCAGCCCAGCCCCGGCTCTGGTGGCCAACCCAGGCCAGGAGACCTGCTGGGGGACACTGCTGGACAGGAATAAATACATAAACACCTTAGCAGCACTTCCAACTAGCCTGTTACATCTTGAATTGCCTCTGCTCAATATTGCTGGTAGTGTTTTGAGAGCTCCATGGAAATCTGGGCAGGTTTCTGCTCCTCTGATCTGCAGCGCCTTCTGAAGAGCTGATACCAAGTGGGTTGTATTTCATATTATCTCAGCTAAATGATGCACAGAAGCTGCAGAAGCTGCTCTAGCCAGCAGCTGATGGGGGAATGTCCAGGGTCCCTGGATGAGACACCATGTTCAAAGTCAGCTGCAGGATGCAGATCCAGCACTCCCAGAAACAGAGTCTTAAAGCTAAATATTCAGCTGGCTTTGCCAAGACAACACAATTCTTGTGAACATCCCTTTTGCTGCTATTTCATTTAGAGAATTAACCTCGAGATCTGCCCTGAAAGTAGGATTGGATGCCACGAAATTTGACTGGGTTTGGATTTTATGCTTCGTTCACAGAGGCCAGAAGGATCTTCCCACACTATGGGTGATTATTTGCCCCAGCCATGTGCAATGACACTTTTACACAGTTGTGATGAGGGGTTTGGAAGCTGATGAGGATTTTTGGAACCATTTCCAGCCCCCTCTGTGTGACTCTGAAGTTACCTGCCAAGCTGTTCTTAGATTCAAAGAGGGCAAGCTTCCTGCTTATCTTTAGTGGAAGAAGGAAGAGCTACAACATCAATTTCTGTTCCATGAATTCTTCCCTTTCCAACCTATGTTATCCAACTCTGGGAGGGAAAATCCTTCCCTTAGAAAACCTCCTAGCAGCCTCACAGCTCCACACCGAGCCCATCACTAGGTCAGGGAACTATTTGCAGATGTTTGGTCTCTTCCCCCATTGAAGGGGGAAGATTTGCACCAAACCAGACAGTCCTCACATCTGGGGTGAGTTCTGGGGAAAAAAAGTCCAGTGCTGGCAACCTTTGATGTGATTATTTAATATCACAAGGTTGGTGGATGCTGCCAGAGCAAGGGAACCACCCAGCACAGCTCAGGCAGGTGGCTTTTGCTGGCCATGCAGGATTGCAGGGGAAGAAAACAGAGATGAGTTGCATTTGAAATAAAGCTCATGTGAACATTTGCATAATAACATGTAAAAAAATGTACCATGAAACTAAATATAGTGCACTGCTATTTTTCTAACCTCTGGTTAATCAAAGTTAACAGCATTATAATGTAACAGACGTTGTCTCACTGCATATCAAATTTCCATTCTTCCAAACCATTGGCATAGCTCGACATAAAGAGTGCAGTGGAAAACAAAATCCCAGTGATTCTACACTTCAAATTGTGACTAGATTTTCTTTTACACTGATTAAAAAAGTTGTAATTTCTTAAGTCTCACCATGTGATCTGAAGTAAACTAGGGGGAAAGGATTGTGTGGAAGGGCTACTGGAAGGAAACACCTGTTTCCAGCACTCTGGAAATAGCCAGGTTTGTCTGTCATGGCTGGAACAGACAGATAAATATTTACTTGAATCAAACCCACAGTTTTCTGTAGAAAGAAAGAATGTTTTCAGGTAAAGCCTTTCAGCTTGCTCTATTTAATCTGCAGTGTTTTGAGTCTCTCAGAGGAGCGTTATCACTTTGAGCATTAGCCAAGGCTGTTCTTACAGGAAAGGCAGAGAAGAAAGCACCAATCCTTTATTTGATTTTTTTTTTTTTTTAAGAAACCTGTCCTCTAAATCTCATATCTTTCCATTTTCTCCTTCAATTTCTTTCACAAAGTGTGATCTCTGTCCTACCAAGTGCTTGCTGTGGCTCCAGGATGCATTGTGGATGTCTCTGTCTCTCTTGGTTTTAAAAGCAGAAGTTGTGTTGTAAATCAAAGGTGGAGCTGTAACCCCATGGCCTGGCCTGGACAATCCCAACCTCTCATTGCCATTCCTACAAGAGCTAAGAGCAGCACTGGAGCTCTGATGGGCTCTGTGGTGCTAGATCCAGCACAGACCCCTCTGGAAAGTGTGCTGAGCGAACCTCTCCCGTTTTTGAGTCGATGGTTGGGTGCCCTCAGCCGGGTTTGACGCCACGAGGTTCCTGGAAAACCCCTCTGCAAGCCCCTGTGGGCTGGACTCCTCCACGGCTGCTGTTAATAGGTTAATGAGCCCCTCATCTGGCGGAGTTAGAGTGCCTGGCTTTCCAAGATAAAACTATCCAGCCACATTAGGAGGATGGGCCTCTTTATGACCGAACGCCATTCATCCTGAGTACACAAGAGCTCGCAAATTTAATAAGCAGAATCCATTTCAGCCCCGTGGCCTACCATGGCAACAGGAGAGAGGGGCTCCAGCCTCCGCTGCTCAGGCATCATTATCTCCAGGGCCATCTGCTCCAGAGAAGCACAATCCCAAACTCATTTAAATAGAGCCAGCCTGAAATATGTGACGATTTTTCCCAGTCTCCCCCTCTCTCCCTGACGGCTTCCCCCCCTCCCCACACACTGCTACACCTCCGCACACAAGCGGGAGGAGATGTAATATTCAAAGGGTGAGGAGAGGGTACGGGAGATAAGATTATAGCGATAATGAACTGAGGGAAGGAGAACGGGGGAGGGAGGAACTTTCTGCCTTTGGCTGCTGTTCCCTGACAAAGCAAGAAGTTGCAATAATTTATAAATGTATTTTTTCAAACTGTCTTATTGGAAGAAATATTTCCTAAACAATGATTCATCATCCTCCCCAGAACTCTGCCTCTCTGGAACAATTAAGCAGTGAAGAAAACTAGCTCAGTTAATTCATCTCTTTCTGTGTTTTCTGACTGATGGTTCACTGGCTTTGTCATAAGTGGATAAAATAAATTACTTAAATCTATTCACCCCTCGTAACTGGTGACACTTCAGAAAGCAAATGGGAGGGGTTAGGGGGAAAAGGATTCAGTCCTTTCCCTGTGGCAAGGATTTGAACCCATGCACGTGGTACCCCACGCTAAGGGCTCCCAAGCCAAACTTTGGAACAGGGACGTGTAACAACTCGCTGAGATAAGTGGCCTCAGGGGACAGGGGCTTTGGCAGAGGGAGATGAACAAGAGCAGGCAAAGTTTCACCATGTCTCTGTTTCTGGACCAAGTTTCCTTTCATGGATCTTGTTTGTTTCAGACACTGGCATAGAGGCTGCAGGAGCTGTGAGGACCCAAAGCAGGAGCAATGGGAGGTGCTGGCAGGTGGTTCAACAAATTGTTGCCCAAACCATATATAAAGTTTGAGGAACACTTCAGGCTGTAGCAGGGAAGGTATGACCAAGAGCAGGCAATGAAAAGCCCTGAGGTGACATTGTTGGCACAGGCTGGAAAGGGACTTTCTGCCAGGCAGTACCCCAAGGATGTGCATGATAGGAGAAATGCAGCAGCCAGAGGGGAAAAAAAAACTACTGCAGGAATTCCTGAAAGATGCCACTTCTCATTTGTTTGCTGTCAGGGCCTTCTGACCTCTGCTCGCTGGGTCACAGGAGTAAATCTGTCACAGGCTGAAAGACGCGTCTCCTCCGCCGAGGTGGAGGCACTGTCTGCTGCACCCCTGTCCCTCCCCAGAGTCTGCCATGTGTCTGCAAACACCTGCCCTGCTCTCGTGTTTCCAGGTCTGCAGGATGAGTACAGCAGGCAGCACGAGCTCACATGCTCGGACGTGCTCGGGTGGTGGACGGGATGGAACGGGATGGAAGCTGCACCCCCTGTAACTTCAGACCAGGCAAGCAGTGGGATATATGACATTTCCAGCACACATCTATGCCTGTGCAGTGTTAAGGTCTCTCTCAGCTGAAGCTCTGACCTCACAGATCTCCCAGCTCCGCTCTGTGGCTCGTGAAGCTCGTGTGGATTACACAGAGTGAAGCCGCAGCACATCAGCAGGACCCAAGCATAGAAATGCACCTAGCGCAGGGGGGGAAATGAAATCATATATATTCATTACATTTATTTAGTGATGTGAAGCCTCCCAGAGCCGGTAACACCCCGTATCTGCCGTCATCATTCACCCAGAGCGTGGCAGATGGCCAGGAAGCCAGCACAGCACCGCCGGGGCGGGACGTGATGGATGCCTGCAAGGACAGGGGAAGGAGGCAGAGTGGGAGGATGTCACCTGGACATCGGAAGCTTTCCCCCATCAGTTGAGTCATGGGGTATTTCAGTGTGGGGAGCGGGGCTTGCTCAGGTGAGGAAATTGTGGTGCACACAGGTGCAGGATGCCCAGAAGGATCAAGGAGCCCGGTGTCCCCTGCTGGAGGCTGAAATGCTTCGGTCACATCACTTAGCACGGATATAACCTTTAAGTGTTCACTAACTCAAGGTGTCAAGTCATTGATTAGGAATGCAGACTCAGCAAACTCTGGGTGATAGATGGCCTGTGACATATTAACTTGCACAGAAAACCTCTATTGCTTGGAAATCTTTTTAGGTTGATAAATTGGAGGATCTACCACAAAATCCATAATAATGTGTTTTTCTCTGTAGTGCAGTTAGAAATGATAAGGTACCAAATGTTATCAGAGATGAAAAAGCTTCAAAGTATTTGCAGAGGTATTTTAATTTATTAAATCTGCAGAATAGTTAAAAAATTAATAAAAAATGGTTTTGCTGTGAATTTCTCAGCTTTTTCTTTTCCTGGACTGGATAATGCCCCATAAAGACCTGAACCTAATTAGGCCTTTGAGTTCTCATCCTAGACAAAAAATTTGGAAAACAAAACAAAACAAAACAAACCCTTATGAAGACACAACTTCAGCTCCTGTTTAGCTCTTATTTAGAAGAAACAATTTTTCCTTTAAAGGAATTTGGAACCTTTATGTCTGGCCATGTAAATCCTTGTCAGAAATGTTCCAGGAATTGATGTTCACTGCAACACACAGTGTCTACTCCAGATAAAAGGAAATGCAGACATTTTCACAGAGAGACTGGTGCTGCCAAAACTCCAGCTGATGCTCCGTAAGAGCTCGGCCTGGAGTCACCAGCCAGCCTAGACCTTTGCCTTAAGTGCATGCATTCAATTATTTAACAAGGAAAGCGGGCTGCTGTAACTAATAAAATATCTGATTTAGCCCCTTAATCCCACACTAACATCTTTAAGCCACTGCCAATACAGGTAAGACCTCTGGGAGAGGAAAGCTAAATATTGCTCCCTACCTCGTGGCTTGCTTTCAAACCTACATTTCATTCCATCTCTGTTGTTCAGAATTAATGTTGCAGGGAGAGTGGCAGAGAGCTTTTCTAGGAAAGCATGGCAAACACCCAGCTCCAGCAGGATCCAGCCTTCCACCGTGCAGATCTGGAACACGGGAGATTCATCCTGGATGGCAAAGCCTGGGCTGGTTTCTTTTTTTTCTTTTTTTTTTTCTTTTTTTTTGGATGCCTAGCTTTTTGAATGATGAGAAAACCAACTCATGGGTCAAAGCTCTCAGAGCCAATCTTTCTGCCTTATTTTTCAGGTTTTAAGAGATGAAGCCCAGCAGGTGGGAAGGAAGAGATGGAACAGGGCAGCTTTCCATTCTTCCGTGAGTAAATTCTTGGTTGCAATCTCTCCAGCTCCTGGAGCGGGGCCTGACGTAAGGAGACAGCAGAGCCCAAACCTTCCCTGCAGAGCAGTGAGCAGTGGGCTTGGCTGGGCTGACACCAGGAATGGATTTGGCTCTCCCGAGGCTCAGCTGGAGGTGGGGTGGCTTTCAATGGGCTTAGGCTCTGTCCCAGCATGTCACCCCTCACTGATTGATCACTTTTACTGCAGACTCTGTCAAGAGCTGGGAAATTATCATTAAAGATGCCCCCCAGAAAGCCTCTGAGCCATTTTCTATCAGATTTACACTGTGTTGGGAGGAGTGAGGCTGTGAGTTTCTCCCTTCACGCCCTGTCCTCATGCAGCCCGTGGATCTGGCTGGGGCTAGAGGGATGACACAGAGGGAAAACTGTGCTGTGAACCAGGTCTGGAGAAGCTTGGGAGATCAGCAGATACCAGTGTTCTGCTTTCAGTCTGATACAGGTCAGCTCTCAAACTTGATCACATTAGCAAGGGTAAAAAAAAAAAAAAAAGCAGAAAGTTTGATATTTTCTGATTAAAAAAACACTAACATTTGGGTTTCTTGTAGTGAAGAAGTATTGGGTTAAACACCCAGGAAAATTTGGGGCAGGCTATAGCTATAAATGTACCGAGCATCGTTCCCGGTGTCTGTTTCACACACAGCCTCGGTTTCTTGCGTATTTTCTATTTTTGTTTTCTTTAATGGGTTTCAGCCGTGATATTTTTAAGAGCGCTGTTCTGTGCGTAGCAGCTGCCATTGCCACGCTCCCAGCCCGGTTGCCATGGCTGATACACGGGGATTGTGCCAGAATTTTGTTGGTCAACAAGTCACTGTCAGCGCTGTTGGGCAGCGTGTTTCCATAGCTATCCCCGGAGAGGGGCATCCTCAGGTGATAGGATGCTCCATCTCCTTTTTAAAGGACTCAGCCTAAATGCACTGCAGGTCTGTAGTGTTTAATGGGACTATTTAGCACCCTAACAGCTGAACTCTTTCCAAATTAGCCGGAAAAGCAAGTGCGACAATTTTTAACACAGAGCTGGTAGAGCAGCTCGTTTGTGCTAATCAAAAGAGAGCGATCAGCTTGAAAATGTCCCCTCTTAATTTAATTCATGGACTTCAAAAATAAGTTTCTTTAGATGCAGGTGCCTTGAGAACATCAGATTTTAACTCATTTGAAGCAGTGAATTCCTCTCACTGGACTTAATTAGGGACAGGTATTAAAACAAATTGGGCAAGAAGACTTTAGAAGAAAAGTGATTTTATTAGGAAAGAACTGTAGGGTGCTTTAATTAATGCCAGAACAGCTGTCCTTAAACTGTTTCTCTCTTAGGAGCAGATTATCCCAGCAAAGGCTGAGAGGCCGTGGAAAACAAGGAGCAAGTTCTGCTCAGAACTGCCTGTGCCTCAGTTACCAGAAATCACAGAGCATTTGTCTGGTCCTCCCTTGGATTGCAGCATTTCTCTGTTTTCTTACAGTATAGACTCATCCCAGTTTGTTTCTGAGCAAATTGCTTTTTTGTTCATGTTGCATATTCCCTAAACAGTCGTATTAGTGGTGGCAGCATGTCATTTTGATGGTGTTATGACAGTGTGACGCCAAACTCGTATTAACATAACATTTCTTTTTAAATCTTGTCTGGAAACATATTGTTCTCCCTTGCCAGCGTTTCTCTGTTTCTCTCACCCCTTGCCATGGTTCTGGGTTGCCTTTTGCTTTAACTCTGTTGTTGCAAGAGGGCCAAAACGCTGCATGTGCAGAGGAATTTTACTGATCATTCAGGTGATGGGACTGAGGGAAAAAAGAGCAAACCTGTTTGCACAAAGCCATCCAGAAGCTTCTCCTGCTGGAGGTCTTAAAGCTCACATTTCTCTGGCTGGCATCCTCCTTTCTCTTATGCTTCCCTTTGCTCAGATTTATTGAGTTTAGATTTATGAAGTTTAGGTTTCAAGTTTTCCCATTGCTCCCATGGAATTATTTCTATTTCTATTTCCATTGCTTTGATATTTCCTTCTGCAACCTTAATTAAAAGGTGGACTCTGACGTCCCCAAATGGTGAAGCCAGTCTTTAATTCATAGAATTGCTCCAGGAGCTGGCAGGGAGCCCCAAGACCGGAGGCTCAGCCTCCCTGTGGGACTGAACCAGCAAAATCCGGGGGAATCTTCCCCCAGGCCTCCTCACCTCCCCAGAGGGTTGAGCATATTCTGCCCCAGGATGGCTTAGAGTTCTGCTGCCTGCGGGATTTTCCTGGCTCTCAACCCATCAGTGAAGGAGGGAGGATGGGAGGGGTTCCTGACATGGGGCAGCTCCCTGACAGGCTCTGATGGGGTGAAACACCGACTTTGCTCTCCAGGCACCATCACCCTGGACCTCTGCACCCCACAGCTCCTCCTGCCCCTTGTTCCCAGCCCCTTCCTCATAGCAAACCTTTGCTCAGGTTTGGTTTTTTGCCTATTTGTTTTCCCACCCCTCCCTCTGCTCCCTGACCTGACAAGAGCTCCTTTTAGCAGGATATTAATTATCATCACAGTGCTGGGACTGGTAATTATCCCTCCCTTGTGCTTTCTGGGCTTCCCAGCACGGGCTGTGATGAGGACAGGGTGAAATAGCTCAGCTGGCAAGGGGCTCCTGGTGTGTGTCGTGGAGCTGTGGTAATTTTCCTGTGCCTGAGAGCAGGGTATGAGAACACGTAGAAGAGGAAAATGAGAAAATTGTGCCTTTGTAGTCAGTGGAGAATGAAAGGACTCAACCTGTCGCCTTTAACCAGGGTACTTTCATCCCAGTGGCTCCCAGAGTTGATAATGGAGAAGAAAAATAGGAGTAACTTTAGACTGTCCACCAGGAGAGGGAGAAACCCAGGAAGGCTGTGAGGATGATGATGAGCTCAGCCAGTGCTGAGCTACTCCCTTGTAACAAGAAGCATGAGAGAAAAAAAGAAAAAAATCAGAATAAAGCTCTTGAGAGAGGTCATAAAGAGAAGATTTCAAGGATATGGGTGCACCTCTTCCTCTGTGGGTGTTTATATGGAGCAACTGCAGCAAGTTTTGTTTTTTGGGAGATCATTCATGTTTTCTCACAGGGCTCACGTTGGCAGAGCAGGCATTGGTTCTCTCTCTGGCATTAATTACCATGCCCATGCCTGGTTTACTCATTTAGGACCTTGCATTTCATTGAGCATTTTAAATGATAAAACTCTGTGTTTAACTCTGCCCCCTCACACCAGCACAGTAATTTTGTCATTCTGTGCTGTATTTTGGTGCCAGAATTACCCAACTAAGGCTGATGCTCTGAAATGCTCCTCATTCCAGTGCTGCCCTGGCCAAAGGGAGCTGTCCTGGGAGGTGAAGGCCATGCTGAGCCCAGTGAGGAGGCACCATGTGGGATGGCAGAGCCAGAGAGCATCGAGGTAGGAGCCCGGCTACCTTCCAAGGCACAGAGCTACTGGCACTGCCAGAAATGCAACAGCTCTCTGACATCAACAGAGTGAAAAAAATAAATATACTCCTCTCTGGCAAAAACTGTGAATTTTTCTTCAGCAAAATGACAACACTGTGCTAGTGAAAATTGCCTTTCCTTGCAGCAGGGAAGGGAAAGGGAGATAAAAATGAAATAAGCTGTGCTTTCCTCCCCTTTCTTTATGTCTTTTTTTGCAAACCTATAAGGATTTTTCTGTCTTTCCCCCTACCACAGTTTCCCACAACAGTAAGAAGTTTTATTACAATTTATTGGGCACTTGCTTAGGAATTTAGGGGTCTCAAGGAAATCACAGCCCTGGCCTGCTGAGCACAGCTAATAGCTGCAGTAAGAGGAAGGATGTTCTCTGAGCACCTTTTATTCAAACTGGAGAAGCCAGGTGTAGGAGGGAAAATGGATGAAGACCCTTTCCCACATCCACCCCCTCAAAAATCAGTGTCAGGAGTAGAAACAAAATTCACATCTCCCTCTGTGTGAAAACCTGCCCAGTGGGGACTTTCCCCCCAATATTAAGGATTAATTGTAGCATCGGAACGGGACACTGAAGTCCTAAGCATGAAACCATCAAACTACCCCAGCTATTTCTCTGCCCTGTCTGTCTCTACTTGGGGACAAATGTTGCGTGGGAGATTGAGGCCATGCACTGACCACTTGCTCTCTGTCAACAGACATCCCTACGTGCAGCGTCTAGGAGGTTGTGGGATCAAACTCTGCAGCTTTTCCCGGTGGTGGTCCAGAGCACAGAAGGCTCTTGACTCTGGCGGGTAAGGCCTGGAGGACTTTTATCCCACAGAGATGCCCTGAGCAGGCGAATCCCCACCCCAGGCAGGCGGGACACCTTGTCCCTGGGGAATGAGGCAGAGTCGTTAGCCCATCATTAAAGGGAGCAGACAAAAGCATGGCCACCAACGTGGTGATCAGCCCTTGGTGGCCAAGACAGAGTTATCCTGGGAAATTGAGCCCTCAAAAACATATGAACCTTCGCAGCAAGGGAACCTTGAGCCTCGTCTCTTACACCATGGAGCCAGCCTGGCTTTTGGCCCCAGGGCCAAGGTGATTCTTGGTGCTTAGCTCTGCCTGAGACTCTCTGCGTAACTTTGGTCAAATCACCTTGAAGAGGATAGAGGAAGATTCAGTGCAGCAGCTCCTGAGGGTGGACAGCCCCAGCTTTCCATGTGCTTGAAGGAATGGAGCAGGTGGGCACCAAACTGGAGTTGCTGAGAGTTCCAGAGCTCTGGCTTCTTCATCCTCCTCCTCCTC